>OY987225.1:12232724-12572724 GCA_963920705.1 Odiellus spinosus | reverse complement strand
TTAATCTAGGTTGCAAACGAACAAACCTAATCCATGGATAATGTTTTATTACAACTCCTCGACTTTAGTCGAGGCAATTCGTTCATGTTAGCTTATGAATGCTTATACAAGGATTTTAAAGGGAAAAAATTCCCCATATTTTATTTTTTAATCTAGGTTGCAAACGAACAAACCTAATCCATGGATAATGTTTTATTACAACTCCTCGACTTTAGTCGAGGCAATTCGTTCATGTTAGCTTATGAAAGCTTATACAAGGAATTTAAAGGGAATAAAAAATCCCCATATTTTAATTTTTAATCTAGGTTGTAAACGAACAAACCTAATCCATGTATAATGTTTTATTACAACTCCTCGAGTTTAGTCGAGGCAATTCGTTCATGTTAGCTTATGAATGCTTATACAAGGAATTTAAAGGGAATAAAAAAAAACCATATTTTAATTTTTAATCTATGTTGCAAACGAACAAACCTAATCCATGGATAATGTTTTATCACAACTCCTCGACTTTAGTCGAGGCAATTCGTTCATGTTACCTTATGAATGCTTATCCAAGGAATTTAAAGGGAATAAAAATTCCCCATATTTTAATTTTTAATCTAGGTTGCAAACGAACAAACCTAATCCATGGATAATGTTTTATTACAACTCCTCGACTTTAGTCGAGGCAATTCGTTCATGTTACCTTATGAATGCTTATACAAGGAATTTAAAAGGAATAAAAAATCCCCATACTTTAATTATTAATCTAGGTTGCAAACGAACAAACCTAATCCATGGATAATGTTTTATTACAACTCCTCGACTTTAGTCGAGGCAATTCGTTCATGTTACCTTATGAATGCTTATACAAGGAATTTAAAGGGAATAAAAATTCCCCATATTTTAATTTTTAATCTAGGTTGCAAACGAAAAAACCTAATCCATGGATAATGTTTTATTACAACTCCTCATTCGTTCATGTTAGCTTATGAATGCTTATACAAGGAATTTAAAGGGAATAAAAAAAAAATCCACATATTTTAATTTTTAATCTAGGTTACCAACGAACAAACCTAATCCATGGATAATGTTTTATTACAACTCCTCGACTTTAGTCGAGGCAATTCGTTCATGTTAGCTTATGAATGCTTATACAAGGAATTTAAAGGGAATAAAAAATCCCCATATTTTAATTTTTAATCTAGGTTGTAAACGAACAAACCTAATCCATGGATAATGTTTTATTACAACTCCTCGACTTTAGTCGAGGCAATTCGTTCATGTTAGCTTATGAATGCTTATACAAGGAATTTAAAGGGAATAAAAAATCCCCATATTTTAATTTTTAATCTAGGTTGCAAACGAACAAACCTAATCCATTCATATTGTTTTATTACAACTCCTCGACTTTAGTCGAGGCAATTCGTTCATGTTACCTTATGAATGCTTATACTAGGAATTAAAAGGGAATAAAAATTCCCCATATTTTAATTTTTAATCTAGGTTGCAAACGAACAAACATAATCCATGGATAATGTTTTATTACAACTCCTCGACTTTAGTCGAGGCAATTCGTTCATGTTAGCTTATGAATGATTATATAAAGAATTTAAAGGGAATAAAAAATCCCCATATTTTAGTTTTTAATCTAGGTTGCAAACGAACAAACCTAATCCATGGATAATGTTTCATTACAACTCCTCGACTTTAGTCGAGGCAATTCGTTCATGTTAGCTTATGAATGCTTATTCAAGGAATTTAAAGGGAATAAAAAATCCCCATATTTTAATTTTTAATCTAGGTTGCAAACGAACAAACCTAATCCATGGATATTGTTTTATTACAACTCCTCGACTTTAGTCGAGGCAATTCGTTCATGTTAGCTTATGAATGCTTATACAAGGAATTTAAAGGGAATAAAAATTCCCCATATTTTAATTTTTAATCTAGGTTGCAAACGAACAAACCTAATCCATGGATAATGTTTTATTACAACTCCTCGACTTTAGTCGAGGCAATTCGTTCATGTTACCTTATGAATGCTTATACAAGGAATTTAAAGGGAATAAAAATTCCCCATATTTTAATTTTTAATCTAGGTTGCAAACGAACAAACCTAATCCATAGATAATGTTTTATTACAACTCCTCGACTTTAGTCGAGGCAATTCGTTCATGTTAGCTTATGAATGCTTATACAGGAATTTAAAGGGAATAAAAATTCCCCATATTTAAATTTTTAATCTAGGTTTCAAACGAACAAACCTAATCCATGGATAATGTTTTATTACAACTCCTCGATTTTAGACGAAGCAATTCGTTCATGTTAGCTTATGAATGCTTATACAAGGAATTTAAAGGGAATAAAAAATCCCCATATTTTAATTTTTAATCTAGGTTGCAAACGAACAAACCTAATCCATGGATAATGTTTTATTACAACTCCTCGACTTTAGTCGAGGCAATTCGTTCATGTTAGCTTTTGAATGCTTATATAAAGAATTTAAAGGGAATAAAAAATCCCCATATTTTAGTTTTTAATCTAGGTTGCAAACGAACAAACCTAATCCATGGATAATGTTTTATTACAATTCCTCGACTTTAGTCGAGGCAATTCGTTCATGTAAGCTTATGAATGCTTATCCAAGGAATTTAAAGGGAATAAAAATTCCCATATTTTAATTATTAATCTACGTTGCAAACGAACAAACCTAATCCATGGATAATGTTTTATTACAATTCCTCGACTTTAGTCGAGGCAATTCGTTCATGTTAGCTTATGAATGCTTATACAAGAAATTTAAAAGGAATAAAAAATCCCCATACTTTAATTTTTAATCTAGGTTGCAAACGAACAAACCTAATCCATGGATGTTTTATTACAACTCCTCGACTTTAGTCGAGGCAATTCGTTCATGTTAGCTTATGAATGCTTATACAAGGAATTTAAAGGGAATAAAAAATCCCCATATTTTAATTTTTAATCTAGGTTGCAAACGAACAAACCTAATCCATTCATAATGTTTTATTACAACTCCTCGACTTTAGTCGAGGCAATTCGTTCATGTTAGCTTATGAATGATTATATAAAGAATTTAAAGGGAATAAAAAATCCCCATATTTTAGTTTTTAATCTAGGTTGCAAACGAACAAACCTAATCCATGGATAATGTTTCATTACAACTCCTCGACTTTAGTCGAGGCAATTCGTTCATGTTAGCTTATGAATGCTTATACAAGGAATTTAAAGGGAATAAAAAATCCCCATATTTTAGTTTTTAATCTAGGTTGCAAACGAACAAACCTAATCCATGGATAATGTTTTATTACAATTCCTCGACTTTAGTCGAGGCAATTCGTTCATGTTAGCTTATGAATGCGTATACAAGGAATTTAAAGGGAAAAACATTCCCATATTTTAATTTTTAATCTAGATTGCAAACGAACAAACCTAATCCATGGATAATGTTTTATTACAACTCCTCGACTTTAGTCGAGGCAATTCGTTCATGTTACCTTATGAATGCTTATACAAGGAATTTAAAGGGAATAAAAATTCCCCATATTTTAATTTTTAATTTAGGTTGCAAACGAACAAACCTAATCCATGGATAATGTTTTATCACAACTCCTCGACTTTAGTCGAGGCAATTCGTTCATGTTAGCTTATGAATGCTTATCCAAGGAATTTAAAGGGAATAAAAATTCCCATATTTTAATTATTAATCTACGTTGCAAACGAACAAACCTAATCCATGGATAATGTTTTATTACAACATTAAATTTTAATACAATTAAATTCTCTCTTAAAACATGAAATTTATATATAATTAGATTTTCTTTTAAAACGAAATTTAAATATAATCACAATCTGGCACGATTTAGAGTTTCAAATTTCAAAACAACTGATTTTATTCACTCGGAAATATTTAAGAAAAAACATAACAGACGATTTTCTCCCATTGACGCTTAACATTAAATTTCGCTTAATTATTTTTCAGGGGTTACGTGTCAAACAAAATGAAACTTTTCGTTCGATAGAAAAATTTACTTAATTTAGCTTTGGCTTTAGGCAAAGAGTCAGAGTTCTATGATCTGATCGCATACCTTAATTGGATAATGTTTTCTATGGATAATGTTTTATTATAACTCCTCGACTTTAGTCGAGGCAATTCGTTCATGTTACCTTATGAATGCTTATACAAGGAATTTAAAGGGAATAAAAAATCCCCATATTTTAATCTAGGTTGCAAACGAACAAACCTAATCCATGGATAATGTTTTATTACAACTCCTCGACTTTAGTCGAGGCAATTCGTTCATGTTAGCTTATGAATGCTTATACAGGAATTTAAAGGGAATAAAAATTCCCCATATTTTAATTTTTAATCTAGGTTTCAAACGAACAAACCTAATCCATGGATAATGTTTTATTACAACTCCTCGACTTTAGTCGAGGCAATTCGTTCATGTTAGCTTATGAAAGCTTATACAAGGAATTTAAAGGGAATAAAAAATCCCCATATTTTAATTTTTAATCTAGGTTGCAAACGAACAAACCTAATCCATGGATAATGTTTTATTACAACTCCTCATTCGTTCATGTTAGCTTATGAATGCTTATACAAGGAATTTAAAGGGAATAAAAACTCCCCATATTTTAATTTTTAATCTAGGTTGCAAACGAACAAACCTAATCCATGGATAATGTTTTATTACAACTCCTTGACTTTAGTCGAGGCAATTCGTTCATGTTAGCTTATGAATGCTTATACAAGGAATTTAAAGGGAATAAAAAATCCCCATATTTTAATTTTTAATCTAGGTTGTAAACGAACAAACCTAATCCATGTATAATGTTTTATTACAACTCCTCGAGTTTAGTCGAGGCAATTCGTTCATGTTAGCTTATGAATGCTTATACAAGGAATTTAAAGGGAATAAAAAAAAACCCATATTATAATTTTTAATCTAGGTTGCAAACGAACAAACCTAATCCATGGATATTGTTTTATTACAACTCCTCGACTTTAGTCGAGGCAATTCGTTCATGTTAGCTTATGAATGCTTTTACAAGGAATTTAAAAGGAATAAAAAATCCCCATACTTTAATTTTTAATCTAGGTTGCAAACGAACAAACCTAATCCATGGATAATGTTTTATTACAACTCCTCGACTTTAGTCGAGGCAATTCGTTCATGTTAGCTTATGAATGCTTATACAAGGAATTTAAAGGGAATACAAAATCCCCATATTTTAATTTTTAATCTAGGTTGCAAAAGAACAAAACTAATCCATTCATATTGTTTTATTACAACTCCTCGACTTTAGTCGAGGCAATTCGTTCATGTTACCTTATGAATGCTTATACAAGGAATTTAAAGGGAATAAAAATTCCCCATATTTTAATTTTTAATCTAGGTTGCAAACGAACAAACATAATCCATGGATAATGTTTTATTACAACTCCTCGACTTTAGTCGAGGCAATTCGTTCATGTTAGCTTATGAATGATTATATAAAGAATTTAAAGGGAATAAAAAATCCCCATATTTTAGTTTTTAATCTAGGTTGCAAACGAACAAACCTAATCCATGGATAATGTTTCATTACAACTCCTCGACTTTAGTCGAGGCAATTCGTTCATGTTAGCTTATGAATGCTTATACAAGGAATTTAAACGGAATAAAAAATCCCCATATTTTAATTTTTAATCTAGGTTGCAAACGAACAAACCTAATCCATGGATATTGTTTTATTACAACTCCTCGACTTTAGTCGAGGCAATTCGTTCATGTTAGCTTATGAATGCTTATACAAGGAATTTAAAGGGAATAAAAATTCCCCATATTTTAATATTTAATCTAGGTTGCAAACGAACAAACCTAATCCATGGATAATGTTTTATTACAACTCCTCGACTTTAGTCGAGGCAATTCGTTCATGTTACCTTATGAATGCTTATACAAGGAATTTAAAGGGAATAAAAATTCCCCATATTTTAATTTTTAATCTAGGTTGCAAACGAACAAACCTAATCCATAGATAATGTTTTATTACAACTCCTCGACTTTAGTCGAGGCAATTCGTTCATGTTAGCTTATGAATGCTTATACAAGGAATTTAAAGGGAATAAAAAATCCCCATATTTTAATTTTTAATCTAGGTTGTAAACGAACAAACCTAATCCATGGATAATGTTTTATTACAACTCCTCGACTTTAGTCGAGGCAATTCGTTCATGTTAGCTTATGAATGCTTATACAAGGAATTTAAAGGGAATAAAAAATCCCCATATTTTAATTTTTAATCTAGGTTGCAAACGAACAAACCTAATCCATTCATATTGTTTTATTACAACTCCTCGACTTTAGTCGAGGCAATTCGTTCATGTTAGCCTATGAATGCTTATACAAGGAATTTAAAGGAAATAAAAATTCCCATATTTTAATTATTAATCTAGGTTGCAAACGAACAAACCTAATCCAAGGATAATGTTTTATTACAACTCCTCGACTTTAGTCGAGGCAATTCGTTCATGTTAGCTTATGAATGCTTATACAAGAAATTTAAAAGGAATAAAAAATCCCCATACTTTAATTTTTAATCTAGGTTGCAAACGAACAAACCTAATCCATGGATAATGTTTTATTACAACTCCTTGACTTTAGTCGAGGCAATTCGTTCATGTTAGCTTATGAATGCTTTTACAAGGAATTTAAAAGGAATAAAAAATCCCCATACTTTAATTTTTAATCTAGGTTGCAAACGAACAAACCTAATCCATGGATAATGTTTTATTACAACTCCTCGACTTTAGTCGAGGCAATTCGTTCATGTTACCTTATGAATGCTTATACAAGGAATTTAAAAGGAATAAAAAATCCCCATACTTTAATTTTTAATCTAGGTTGCAAACGAACAAACCTAATCCATTCGTTCATGTTACCTTATGAATGCTTATACAAGGAATTTAAAGGGAATAAAAATTCCCCATATTTTAATTTTTAATCTAGGTTGCAAACGAAAAAACCTAATCCATGGATAATGTTTTATTACAACTCCTCATTCGTTCATGTTAGCTTATGAATGCTTATACAAGGAATTTAAAGGGAATAAAAAAAAATCCACATATTTTAATTTTTAATCTAGGTTACCAACGAACAAACCTAATCCATGGATAATGTTTTATTACAACTCCTCGACTTTAGTCGAGGCAATTCGTTCATGTTAGCTTATGAATGCTTATACAAGGAATTTAAAGGGAATACAAAATCCCCATATTTTAATTTTTAATCTAGGTTGCAAAAGAACAAACCTAATCCATTCATATTGTTTTATTACAACTCCTCGACTTTAGTCGAGGCAATTCGTTCATGTTACCTTATGAATGCTTATACAAGGAATTTAAAGGGAATAAAAATTCCCCATATTTTAATTTTTAATCTAGGTTGCAAACGAACAAACATAATCCATGGATAATGTTTTATTACAACTCCTCGACTTTAGTCGAGGCAATTCGTTCATGTTAGCTTATGAATGATTATATAAAGAATTTAAAGGGAATAAAAAATCCCCATATTTTAGTTTTTAATCTAGGTTGCAAACGAACAAACCTAATCCATGGATAATGTTTCATTACAACTCCTCGACTTTAGTCGAGGCAATTCGTTCATGTTAGCTTATGAATGCTTATACAAGGAATTTAAACGGAATAAAAAATCCCCATATTATAATTTTTAATCTAGGTTGCAAACGAACAAACCTAATCCATGGATATTGTTTTATTACAACTCCTCGACTTTAGTCGAGGCAATTCGTTCATGTTACCTTATGAATGCTTATACAAGGAATTTAAAGGGAATAAAAATTCCCCATATTTTAATTTTTAATCTAGGTTGCAAACGAACAAACCTAATCCATAGATAATGTTTTATTACAACTCCTCGACTTTAGTCGAGGCAATTCGTTCATGTTAGCTTATGAATGCTTATACAAGGAATTTAAAGGGAATAAAAAATCCCCATATTTTAATTTTTAATCTAGGTTGCAAACGAACAAACCTAATCCATTCATATTGTTTTATTACAACTCCTCGACTTTAGTCGAGGCAATTCGTTCATGTTAGCCTATGAATGCTTATACAAGGAATTTAAAGGAAATAAAAATTCCCATATTTTAATTATTAATCTAGGTTGCAAACGAACAAACCTAATCCAAGGATAATGTTTTATTACAACTCCTCGACTTTAGTCGAGGCAATTCGTTCATGTTAGCTTATGAATGCTTATACAAGAAATTTAAAAGGAATAAAAAATCCCCATACTTTAATTTTTAATCTAGGTTGCAAACGAACAAACCTAATCCATGGATAATGTTTTATTACAACTCCTCGACTTTAGTCGAGGCAATTCGTTCATGTTAGCTTATGAATGCTTATACAAGGAATTTAAAGGGAATAAAAAATCCCCATATTTTAATTTTTAATCTAGGTTGCAAACGAAAAAACCTAATCCATGGATAATGTTTTATTACAACTCCTCATTCGTTCATGTTAGCTTATGAATGCTTATACAAGGAATTTAAAGGGAATAAAAAAAAATCCACATATTTTAATTTTTAATCTAGGTTGTAAACGAACAAACCTAATCCATGGATAATGTTTTATTACAACTCCTCGACTTTAGTCGAGGCAATTCGTTCATGTTAGCTTATGAATGCTTATACAAGGAATTTAAAGGGAATAAAAAATCCCCATATTTTAATTTTTAATCTAGGTTGCAAAAGAACAAACCTAATCCATTCATATTGTTTTATTACAACTCCTCGACTTTAGTCGAGGCAATTCGTTCATGTTACCTTATGAATGCTTATACAAGGAATTTAAAGGGAATAAAAATTCCCCATATTTTAATTTTTAATCTAGGTTGCAAACGAACAAACATAATCCATGGATAATGTTTTATTACAACTCCTCGACTTTAGTCGAGGCAATTCGTTCATGTTAGCTTATGAATGATTATATAAAGAATTTAAAGGGAGTAAAAAATCCCCATATTTTAGTTTTTAATCTAGGTTGCAAACGAACAAACCTAATCCATGGATAATGTTTCATTACAACTCCTCGACTTTAGTCGAGGCAATTCGTTCATGTTACCTTATGAATGCTTATACAAGGAATTTAAAGGGAATAAAAATTCCCCATATTTTAATTGTTAATCTAGGTTGCAAACGAACAAACCTAATCCATGGATAATGTTTTATTACAACTCCTCGACTTTAGTCGAGGCAATTCGTTCATGTTAGCTTATGAATGCTTATACAAGGAATTTAAAGGGAATAAAAAATCCCCATATTTTAATTTTTAATCTAGGTTGCAAACGAACAAACCTAATCCATTCATATTGTTTTATTACAACTCCTCGACTTTAGTCGAGGCAATTCGTTCATGTTAGCTTATGAATGCTTATACAAGGAATTTAAAGGGAATAAAAATTCCCCATATTTTAATTTTTAATCTAGGTTGCAAACGAAAAAACCTAATCCATGGATAATGTTTTATTACAACTCCTCATTCGTTCATGTTAGCTTATGAATGCTTATACAAGGAATTTAAAGGGAATAAAAAAAAATCCACATATTTTAATTTTTAATCTAGGTTGTAAACGAACAAACCTAATCCATGGATAATGTTTTATTACAACTCCTCGACTTTAGTCGAGGCAATTCGTTCATGTTAGCTTATGAATGCTTATACAAGGAATTTAAAGGGAATAAAAAATCCCCATATTTTAATTTTTAATCTAGGTTGCAAAAGAACAAACCTAATCCATTCATATTGTTTTATTACAACTCCTCGACTTTAGTCGAGGCAATTCGTTCATGTTACCTTATGAATGCTTATACAAGGAATTTAAAGGGAATAAAAATTCCCCATATTTTAATTTTTAATCTAGGTTGCAAACGAACAAACATAATCCATGGATAATGTTTTATTACAACTCCTCGACTTTAGTCGAGGCAATTCGTTCATGTTAGCTTATGAATGATTATATAAAGAATTTAAAGGGAGTAAAAAATCCCCATATTTTAGTTTTTAATCTAGGTTGCAAACGAACAAACCTAATCCATGGATAATGTTTCATTACAACTCCTCGACTTTAGTCGAGGCAATTCGTTCATGTTAGCTTATGAATGCTTATACAAGGAATTTAAAGGGATTAAAAAATCCCCATATTTTAATTTTTAATCTAGGTTGTAAACGAACAAACCTAATCCATGGATAATGTTTTATTACAACTCCTCGACTTTAGTCGAGGCAATTCGTTCATGTTAGCTTATGAATGCTTATACAAGGAATTTAAAGGTAATAAAAAATCCCCATATTTTAATTTTTAATCTAGGTTGCAAACGAACAAACCTAATCCATTCATATTGTTTTATTACAACTCCTCGACTTTAGTCGAGGCAATTCGTTCATGTTAGCTTATGAATGATTATATAAAGAATTTAAAGGGAGTAAAAAATCCCCATATTTTAGTTTTTAATCTAGGTTGCAAACGAACAAACCTAATCCATGGATAATGTTTCATTACAACTCCTCGACTTTAGTCGAGGCAATTCGTTCATGTTACCTTATGAATGCTTATACAAGGAATTTAAAGGGAATAAAAATTCCCCATATTTTAATTGTTAATCTAGGTTGCAAACGAACAAACCTAATCCATGGATAATGTTTTATTACAACTCCTCGACTTTAGTCGAGGCAATTCGTTCATGTTAGCTTATGAATGCTTATACAAGGAATTTAAAGGGAATAAAAAATCCCCATATTTTAATTTTTAATCTAGGTTGCAAACGAACAAACCTAATCCATTCATATTGTTTTATTACAACTCCTCGACTTTAGTCGAGGCAATTCGTTCATGTTAGCTTATGAATGCTTATACAAGGAATTTAAAGGGAATAAAAATTCCCCATATTTTAATTTTTAATCTAGGTTGCAAACGAAAAAACCTAATCCATGGATAATGTTTTATTACAACTCCTCATTCGTTCATGTTAGCTTATGAATGCTTATACAAGGAATTTAAAGGGAATAAAAAAAAATCCACATATTTTAATTTTTAATCTAGGTTGTAAACGAACAAACCTAATCCATGGATAATGTTTTATTACAACTCCTCGACTTTAGTCGAGGCAATTCGTTCATGTTAGCTTATGAATGCTTATACAAGGAATTTAAAGGGAATAAAAAATCCCCATATTTTAATTTTTAATCTAGGTTGCAAAAGAACAAACCTAATCCATTCATATTGTTTTATTACAACTCCTCGACTTTAGTCGAGGCAATTCGTTCATGTTACCTTATGAATGCTTATACAAGGAATTTAAAGGGAATAAAAATTCCCCATATTTTAATTTTTAATCTAGGTTGCAAACGAACAAACATAATCCATGGATAATGTTTTATTACAACTCCTCGACTTTAGTCGAGGCAATTCGTTCATGTTAGCTTATGAATGATTATATAAAGAATTTAAAGGGAGTAAAAAATCCCCATATTTTAGTTTTTAATCTAGGTTGCAAACGAACAAACCTAATCCATGGATAATGTTTCATTACAACTCCTCGACTTTAGTCGAGGCAATTCGTTCATGTTAGCTTATGAATGCTTATACAAGGAATTTAAAGGGATTAAAAAATCCCCATATTTTAATTTTTAATCTAGGTTGTAAACGAACAAACCTAATCCATGGATAATGTTTTATTACAACTCCTCGACTTTAGTCGAGGCAATTCGTTCATGTTAGCTTATGAATGCTTATACAAGGAATTTAAAGGTAATAAAAAATCCCCATATTTTAATTTTTAATCTAGGTTGCAAACGAACAAACCTAATCCATTCATATTGTTTTATTACAACTCCTCGACTTTAGTCGAGGCAATTCGTTCATGTTAGCTTATGAATGATTATATAAAGAATTTAAAGGGAGTAAAAAATCCCCATATTTTAGTTTTTAATCTAGGTTGCAAACGAACAAACCTAATCCATGGATAATGTTTCATTACAACTCCTCGACTTTAGTCGAGGCAATTCGTTCATGTTAGCTTATGAATGCTTATACAAGGAATTTAAAGGGAATAAAAAATCCCCATATTTTAATTTTTAATCTAGGTTGTAAACGAACAAACCTAATCCATGGATAATGTTTTATTACAACTCCTCGACTTTAGTCGAGGCAATTCGTTCATGTTAGCTTATGAATGCTTATACAAGGAATTTAAAGGGAATAAAAAATCCCCATATTTTAATTTTTAATCTAGTTTGCAAACGAACAAACCTAATCCATTCATATTGTTTTATTACAACTCCTCGACTTTAGTCGAGGCAATTCGTTCATGTTAGCCTATGAATGCTTATACAAGGAATTTAAAGGAAATAAAAATTCCCATATTTTAATTATTAGTCTAGGTTGCAAACGAACAAACCTAATCCAAGGATAATGTTTTATTACAACTCCTCGACTTTAGTCGAGGCAATTCGTTCATATTAGCTTATGAATGCTTATACAAGAAATTTAAAAGGAATAAAAAATCCCCATACTTTAATTTTTAATCTAGGTTGCAAACGAACAAACCTAATCCATGGATAATGTTTTATTATAACTCCTCGACTTTAGTCGAGGCAATTCGTTCATGTTAGCTTATGAATGCTTATACAAGGAATTTAAAGGGAATAAAAAATCCCCATATTTTAATTTTTAATCTAGGTTGCAAACGAACAAACCTAATCCATTCATATTGTTTTATTACAACTCCTCGACTTTAGTCGAGGCAATTCGTTCATGTTAGCTTATGAATGCTTATACAAGGAATTTAAAGGGAATAAAAATTCCCCATATTTTAATTTTTAATCTAGGTTGCAAACGAACAAACCTAATCCATGGATAATGTTTTATTACAACTCCTCGACTTTAGTCGAGGCAATTCGTTCATGTTACCTTATGAATGCTTATACAAGGAATTTAAAGGGAATAAAAATTCCCCATATTTTAATTTTTAATCTAGGTTGCAAACGAACAAACCTAATCCATAGATAATGTTTTATTACAACTCCTCGACTTTAGTCGAGGCAATTCGTTCATGTTAGCTTATGAATGCTTATACAAGGAATTTAAAGGGAATAAAAACTCCCCATATTTTAATTTTTAATCTAGGTTGTAAACGAACAAACCTAATCCATGGATAATGTTTTATTACAACTCCTCGACTTTAGTCGAGGCAATTCGTTCATGTTAGCTTATGAATGCTTATACAAGGAATTTAAAGGGAATAAAAAATCCCCATATTTTAATTTTTAATCTAGGTTGCAAACGAACAAACCTAATCCATTCATATTGTTTTATTACAACTCCTCGACTTTAGTCGAGGCAATTCGTTCATGTTAGCCTATGAATGCTTATACAAGGAATTTAAAGGAAATAAAAATTCCCATATTTTAATTATTAATCTAGGTTGCAAACGAACAAACCTAATCCAAGGATAATGTTTTATTACAACTCCTCGACTTTAGTCGAGGCAATTCGTTCATGTTAGCTTATGAATGCTTATACAAGGAATTTAAAGGGAATAAAAAATCCCCATATTTTAATTTTTAATCTAGGTTGCAAACGAACAAACCTAATCCATTCATATTGTTTTATTACAACTCCTCGACTTTAGTCGAGGCAATTCGTTCATGTTAGCCTATGAATGCTTATACAAAGAATTTAAAGGAAATCAAAATTCCCATATTTTAATTTTTAATCTAAGTTGCAAACGAACAAACATAATCCATGGATAATGTTTTATTACAACTCCTCGACTTTAGTCGAGGCAATTCGTTCATGTTAGCTTATGAATGATTATATAAAGAATTTAAAGGGAATAAAAAATCCCCATATTTTAGTTTTTAATCTAGGTTGCAAACGAACAAACCTAATCCATGGATAATGTTTCATTACAACTCCTCGACTTTAGTCGAGGCAATTCGTTCATGTTAGCTTATGAATGCTTATACAAGGAATTTAAAGGGAATAAAAAATCCCCATATTTTAATTTTTAATCTAGGTTGCAAACGAACAAACCTAATCCATGGATAATGTTTTATTACAATTCCTCGACTTTAGTCGAGGCAATTCGTTCATGTTAGCTTATGAATGCGTATACAAGGAATTTAAAGGGAAAAACATTCCCATATTTTAATTTTTAATCTAGATTGCAAACGAACAAACCTAATCCATGGATAATGTTTTATTACAACTCCTCGACTTTAGTCGAGGGAATACGTTCATGTTACCTTATGAATGCTTATACAAGGAATTTAAAGGGAATAAAAATTCCCCATATTTTAATTTTTAATTTAGGTTGCAAACGAACAAACCTAATCCATGGATAATGTTTTATCACAACTCCTCGACTTTAGTCGAGGCAATTCGTTCATGTTAGCTTATGAATGCTTATCCAAGGAATTTAAAGGGAATAAAAATTCCCCATATTTTAATTTTTAATCTAGGTTGCAAACGAACAAACCTAATCCATAGATAATGTTTTATTACAACTCCTCGACTTTAGTCGAGGCAATTCGTTCATGTTAGCTTATGAATGCTTATACAAGGAATTTAAAGGGAATAAAAAATCCCCATATTTTAATTTTTAATCTAGGTTGTAAACGAACAAACCTAATCCATGGATAATGTTTTATTACAACTCCTCGACTTTAGTCGAGGCAATTCGTTCATGTTAGCTTATGAATGCTTATACAAGGAATTTAAAGGGAATAAAAAATCCCCATATTTTAATTTTTAATCTAGGTTGCAAACGAACAAACCTAATCCATTCATATTGTTTTATTACAACTCCTCGACTTTAGTCGAGGCAATTCGTTCATGTTAGCCTATGAATGCTTATACAAGGAATTTAAAGGAAATAAAAATTCCCATATTTTAATTATTAATCTAGGTTGCAAACGAACAAACCTAATCCAAGGATAATGTTTTATTACAACTCCTCGACTTTAGTCGAGGCAATTCGTTCATGTTAGCTTATGAATGCTTATACAAGAAATTTAAAAGGAATAAAAAATCCCCATACTTTAATTTTTAATCTAGGTTGCAAACGAACAAACCTAATCCATGGATAATGTTTTATTACAACTCCTCGACTTTAGTCGAGGCAATTCGTTCATGTTACCTTATGAATGCTTATACAAGGAATTTAAAGGGAATAAAAATTCCCCATATTTTAATTTTTAATCTAGGTTGCAAACGAACAAACCTAATCCATGGATAATATTTTATTACAACTCCTCATTCGTTCATGTTAGCTTATGAATGCTTATACAAGGAATTTAAAGGGAATGAAAAAATCCCCATATTTTAATTTTTAATCTAGGTTACCAACGAACAAACCTAATCCATGGATAATGTTTTATTACAACTCCTCGACTTTAGTCGAGGCAATTCGTTCATGTTAGCTTATGAATGCTTATACAAGGAATTTAAAGGGAATAAAAATTCCCCATATTTTAATTTTTAATCTAGGTTGCAAACGAACAAACCTAATCCATGGATAATATTTTATTACAACTCCTCGACTTTAGTCGAGGCAATTCGTTCATGTTACCTTATGAATGCTTATACAAGGAATTTAAAGGGAATAAAAATTCCCCATATTTTAATTTTTAATCTAGGTTGCAAACGAACAAACCTAATCCATGGATAATGTTTTATTACAACTCCTCGACTTTAGTCGAAGCAATTCGCTCATGTTAGCTTATGAATGCTTATACAAGGAATTTAAAGGGAATAAAAATTCCCCATATTTTAATTTTT
This sequence comes from Odiellus spinosus, assembly GCA_963920705.1. Taxonomy (NCBI): domain Eukaryota; kingdom Metazoa; phylum Arthropoda; class Arachnida; order Opiliones; family Phalangiidae; genus Odiellus; species Odiellus spinosus. The sequence goes on along the minus strand of OY987225.1, from coordinate 12,556,867 downwards.
AATCTAGGTTGCAAACGAACAAACCTAATCCATGGATAATGTTTTATTATAACTCCTAATAAATAATTAGTGGTCCCTTATGGAAATCATCATTTAAATTGTACGGTTTTAATGAAAAGAAAAATGAAAGTATTACAATTTATTTAAAAACCTTATCAGCTCTAAAATTCGTCGCTTTGAAATTCTCTTCCCTTGCGCACACAATATAGCTTTGAAAGTACAAATTGTTGTGGTTTGCGTCGTCTGCTAAGTTAGAAAAGAATGTGACTTTAAACGGGCTTTAAAAAACACGTTTCCCTTTATCATATACCCATTCCAATAAACCGGCGAGTATTTTTAACGATCCGTTCAATTGCGAGTCGTGACTCGTGAAAATTCGGGTTAAATTAAGAAAACAAAAAGTGGACTCGCGTTTTACTGAAAAATAACAGTTCAATACACGTTTTCCCTAAAAAATAATTAAGCGAAATATAATGTTAAGCGTCAATGGGAGAAAATCGTCTGTTATGTTTTTTCTTAAATATTTCCGAGTGAATAAAGTCAGTTGTTTTGAAATTTGAAACTCTAAATCGTGCCAGATTGTGATTATATTTAAATTTGGTTTTAAAAGAAAATTTTATTAAAATTTAATGTTTTAAAAGAAAATTTAATATCTGTCACTTCAGACATTCAAGGCCATAACATATACATATACATGTATATACATATACATGTATATACATATACGTGTATATACGTGTATATACGTGTATATACGTGTATATACGTGTATATACGTGTATATCCGTGTATGTACGTGTACGTACGTGTACGTACGTGTACGTACGTGTATAGATAATGGTTTAGATATAGATAACGGTTTAGATATAGATAACGGTTTAGATATAGATAACGGTTTAGATATAGGTAATGGTTTATTTTTAGGTGATTGTTTAAGTAGAGAATAGGTTTATTTTTGGCTCATGTTTTCTTTTAGGTTATTGTTTTGATATAGTTAATGGTTTATATTTGGCTCATATTTTTTTTTTTTTTTTGGGTTACAGGTAGTACGTGATTTTTTTTTAGGTGATTGCTTAGTATTAGTCAATTCTTCATTTGTAAAGTTATAAGGTTATTTTAGGTTAGGTAAGGCTGCGAAATTGCGTAAGACACTAGGCGCGTAAAATTAGTATTACGGGCCCCCCCGGACCGTCTTCTTTAGCACCGTTTACGGTAAAAGGAAAATTGTTATTCCAGGAATTATGGAGAATCAATACAGACTGGGATAAAAAATTAGAGTTAGAATTGAAGGCAGAATTCGACAACTTTTGTGGGGATTTGGAACAATTAAATGGCATCAATATTCCCAGATATTATCTGCATGAAACAGATAGTCAAATTATAGAGCGCGAAATACATTGCTTTTGCGATGCTAGCACAAAAGCACACGCAACGGCAGTTTATATTAGATATGTAGATTCGAATAAAAACGTAAGTGTATCACTGATAACCTCAAAGTCGACCGAAAACCAAGCGGAATTGTCAGTCCCTAGGCTTGAGTTCATGGGATGTTTTCTGGGGGCCTGTATAGTTTATAATATTAAAGGAATATTTAAATTTAAAATTGAAAAAATTTACATGTGGACGGATTCTACAGTCACACTGTTCTTGATAAAAGGGGTAGAAAAACAATGGAAACCTTTTATTGCAAATAGAACCCTAGAAATTGGAAACTCTCGGATGTAAAAAACTAGGCCCATTGCCCGGGGCTACAGAACCCGGCAGATCTCCCTACCTGGAGAGATTTGGTGGGAGGGTGCCCCCTTTTTAAAGGATCCAAAATAAAATTGGCCGGACACAGAATCGCCCATTCAAATGCCTAAAAATATAGATTTGCAAGAAAGGAAAACCATTTTGACAATTAGTAGCCCTGAAGAAATAGGTTTAAACAAAATCGTGAATTTAGATAGGTATAGTTCGATTCGAAAGACGTTTAGAATAACTGCGTACGTAATTAGGTTTTTAAATAGAACTAGAAAAATTAAAATCGAGGATACCAAAGTAATAACATCCGAAGAGCTGGATTAAAACAATTCAGAAAATTGAATTTAAAAATGAAGTTAGCAGTTTGGAAAATTCAAAATTATTAAACTAAAGTCCGATTTTCGATCAAAATGGTATTATGCGCATAGGAGGAAGACAAGTTGAAAGTGATGTAAGTTACGAAAATAAACACCCTATTATTCTTCCAAAAGCAACTAGTTTTACAAAATTGTTAGCAATTAAGGCTCATGAAGACATGAAACATGGTGTAGTGAATGATACCTTGACACAATTAAGATAGCGTTATTGGATATCTGTGCAAACGGTTAGCCGCTAAAGCCGGAGATCTCACTACAGCGCCCTTACCTCACGAAAGGATTGAGAAATCTATGTCATTCTTAATCGTTGCTATAGATTTCGCTGGATCCTTGTTTACTAAAACTAAAGATAAAGACCTTATGACCAGTGATGGGCGCGCTCCTTGTAGCTCCGCTCACTTGGAGTATTTTGAGTGGAGATGAGAGGTTTTTTGTGGTATACAAGAGGAGCGCGAGTGGAGAAGTACTAAAATTTCATAGGAGAGGAGAGTTGGAGAGGAGAGGCACATTTTTAGCTAGACCCTATACTTGTATAGGTTCTAGCTAGTGTTTTGAGTCGTGCTGGTAGTCTGAAGTCAGAAGTCTGAAGTCGGTGTCATCGTATCGAAAAAACATTCGTTTCTTATCCACCAGACGTCACGACGTGATGTCCCAATATATATATATAAAAATAAACATGTATTTAATATATGTAACAAGTAGTCGCGAACGAGATAGCAAGGGAGCTTATGCTTGTTGAGTTCTAGTCTGTCAGTAATGAAAACTCGAAAACAATAAACAAGTCGTCGTGAACGAGATATTAAGGGAGCTTATGCGTGTTGGGTTCTAGTCTGTCAGTAATGAAAACTCGAAAACAATAAACAAGTCGTCGCGAACGAGATAGTAAGCGGGCTTATGCGTGTTGAGTGTTAGTCTGTCAGTAATGAAAACTCGAAAACAATAAACAAGTCGTCGCGAAGGGACCTTATGCGTGTTGAGTTCGTCTGTCAGTAATAAAAAACATGTTTTGAAAAACATGATTTGAAAAACATGATTTGAAAAACATGATTTGAAAAACATGACTTGAAAAACATGACTTGAAAAACATGATTTGAAAAACATGATTTTCAAATCATGATTTGAAAATCATGATTTGAAAAACATGATTTTCAAATCATGATTTGGAAAACATTATTTGAATGCAATGACTGCGGGGATATTCGTCTTTTTCAATATATCGCATAAAAACGATCACGGTCATATAGTCGGCTCGAGAAATTTCCGCAACTCCGTGTTTAAAGGAATCTCGAGACGCCATTCAAATTGTTTAAAGAGCGTTTATGCCTGCATAACACACCCCTGCTATATAATCATTCCTTTAATTCAGCCTCTTTTACAATGTCAGGGGTCTAGCTATTCCGATGGGCTTGACCACCTTGTTAGGCACTCCAAGAGATGAATAGAATTGAGAGCCTACTTTTTTGAAGCCTTCAAGAGATGAGTAGAAATGAAAGGCTTTTTTTAGGGACTCCAAGATACGAGTAGCAATGAGAGAATTTGTTTTTGGGACCCCAAGCGATGAGTAGAATTGAGAGGCATTTTTTTAAACTCCAAGAGTTGAGTAGATATGAGAGGTTATTTTTTTGGGATTCCAAGAGATGAGTAGAAATGAGAGGCATTTTTTTAAACTTCAAGAAATGAGTAGATATGAGAGGTACTTTTTTGGGATTCCAACAGATGAGTAGAAATGAGAGGAGCTTTTTCGGACTCTCCGCTCACTTGGATATTTTGTCTATTTTAAAAAAAGTTCAATGTTTGGTGCCTTTAGGAGGTGGTAAACTGGGCTATTTACCCTTGGATCCAAGTTTTTTTCGCAAAATTTTAATTATATGTATGGTAGGGTCGCCTAATTCTGAACACTTTCATTTAAAAATGTATAACTTAACTTTGGTTGGGTCTATTTAAAGATGGAAAAGCTCATTTTGTAGATTAAGAAAAGATCCTAAACGACACTAATTAGCCAACCACGATAATTAGCATTGTTAATTATGCCGTTTTTAAGGGAATGCTTCCCTTAGGGTCCCAAAAATAAGCTATTACGAGCTTCGGAAAAATCCCAAGCTTTACGCACTGTAAAGTTTGATTTTCCCGCTACCAGAAGCCGATGAAACCCTCCTTTGAAGTCTATTACTCCCTGGTCTTGTCTACCCCTCTCTGTATGGGTTAGTTTCAAAAAGCGCGATTCGTACGCCTCCTAACGGTAGATATTTTCGGAGCGGGAGTTCGTCGAGCGAATATCTCTAGCAGCCTTGGAATTCGTCAAAAAACGTCGTCGTTTGTGGAGAGAGAACTTCCAATTTTCCGTAGACAGAGGGGTATGAAGTAGGACCCCTCCGATCTCGTAAAATTGGGAATTTTACCCATACAGAGAGGAGCGCTATATGGAACATTAGAGTAGTAGACTTCAAAGGAGGGTTTCATCGGCTTCTGCCGCTACAAAATAAACTTATCAAACCCAGAATTTGGCCACAAACTCTTCGCGAAAACGTAATTTCAAATATGTCTAAGAATTTCTAATTCTTAACGGTGCTCTGAATTATACGAAAAACTCCCAAAAATGCTAAAGGAACCATTTCCGCCCCTCGAATCGAGAAACGAGAGTCACCAACGGATTCCTTGGCGGAATTAGGAAGGGAAGGCGGAATTAGCGCGATCGAGCCAGTATTTGCGAAGTTATCGTCGATTTCCTTCAAAATGAGGATTCCTTTACAGGTTCTATAATTCCGCAGCAATGCAAAAATTTTAAATCGTCGATAACTTCTCAAATACTTTCTCGATCGCGCTAATTCTGCATTCCCCCTGATAAAATTGGCCGAGGAATCCATTGGTGACACGCGTTTCTCGATTGGAGGCACGCTAGTGGTTCCTTTTGCAAATTTTGGATTTTTTTTTCCATGTCATAAGATAGTTCGGATTTAAAAGCAGGGGGTGTTCAGAATAGGAATCGGGGCGTTCAGAATTAGAAACCGCTACTGCCATCTTTAAAACCAATGATATTCATGTTTAAGTTATTAGCTTTTTCTTGCCATATAAGTTTACCCACTACGCTTCATTGTACAGCAGCTACCGTTACTCGTTTGTTGTTTAATAATGCTCCACGAACGCCTTATATAGTATCTTTTGGTTGAGAGACTATTTTAGCCTTCTGAGGTTATAATTATTAATAAATTGAAACGTTATATTCATTTAAATTAAAATTAAAACTATCTAAATGATTTAACTTAATCTAAAAACGTATGTTGCTGAAAATTTAATTTAATATAGAAAATATTTTCGAAGATATTCAATATTTTCTTATAGATTCATTAGATAAAAGCGCGTTTTCACGGATGTCCAAGATAAAATGACTTGATAAATGTTAGATATAAAGGCGCGTTGACACGAGTGTCCAAGATAAAATCGAAATAAAGATTAGATATAAAGACGCGTTCACACGGGTATCCAAGGTTAAAGTAGAGATTAGATTTAAAGGCGCGTTCACACGGGTATCCAAGGTTAAAGTAAAGATTAGATTTAAAGGCACGTTCACACGGGTGTATAAGTTGAAAATAAAGAAATATTAGATATAAAGCCGCGTTCACAAGATAAAATAAAGATTTGATATAAAGCCGCGTTCACAACATAAAATAAAGATTTGATATAAAGCCGCGTTCACAACATAAAATAAAGATTTGATATAAAGGCGCGTTCACACGGGTTTATAAGTTGAAAATAACTAAAGATTAAATATAAAGGTGCGTTCACACGGGTTTATAAGTTGAAAATAAATAAATATTAGATACAAAGCCGCGTTCACAAGATAAATTAATAATGATTAGATGGAAAAATGAGAAGTGTCATTTGTTTCAAGTGTCATTGGTGTAGCTATTCTTATGGGCTTGACCATCTTGTTATTATTGTAGTAGAATTGAGTCAAGCAAGACCAAAAGTTTGTAGCATCTATAAGGATGAAATTCTCGCAGGTAATTTAAAAAATAAAAATTCAAAATTCAAAAACCTTAAAATAAAATTTTTGTTATTATAGATAGTACGCGCGACGCCATACCTGAAGTACCATCCAATTAATTAATTAATAGTCTAATCATAGTGAGCGTCAAATAAATAGCTAAAACAAAATAAAAGCTCTCCCGCCGTCTGGTAGGATTCCGCCAATAGAAATTCTACACAGTGTAAGCTAGTGATAAAACATTTCTACATTGTACGTCAGCGTGAAAAACTTGCAGCGCTTTTGTTGTCTGCTAAAGTGTTAATCATCGAATAAAATGGTTTATATCCCCAAATATAATTATTTTCTTCTTAACACCTAGACTAAATCATAATTAGTAGTAACATTCAAGCATGTGCTAATAAATTATATGCAAAATTCAAGAATGTGCTAATAAACTATATGCAAAATTCAAGCATGTGCTAATATATTATATGCAAAATTCAAACAAGTATGAGAGTGTTAGCTAAAGTCAAGGACGTCGCGTACTTGGCTGTTTTCAACAATAGGTGTCCTTAATCAATATTTGATCGTTTCTCCAAGTAGGGACCTAAAGCAGTTGGTCTCTGATTCAAATCAGACCTTAACTACATGATCGGTTGAAAAAGTCGTGGACCGAACTTAAGTGACTGCTTAGGTGAATCAAGGACAGAAACCCTAATTAAGTACCTTTACAAAAATACGGCCAGAAAGCAACCGTAGGCGTATTTGCTTATAAACATCGCGCACGAATTTATGACATAGAAGGCTATGCAATCAGACGTTGCATCTGTATTATATCGAGGCAGAGATAGCGTTTAGACATCCATAAGCATTCGCGCCATAAATCGCAAACATTGAACTTCCCAATTCGCTAAACCTTTACATATGCCAACAAATCTAGCGTTTCTCTTGAAACGCTCAAAATCTGAGTCCCCCCGCGAGTTTCTAGTGCATGCGAATTGTTGCGTGAATTCGTTAAAATGTCAGCGTGACTATACCTGGCTTTATAGTCACATGAGCACACTCATTTTTTCTCGCGAAATACATTTGCGAAGCTTATATGCATACAGCACAAGCCACTCTCGCAAACGCTCCAGAAATTGAAAGAATGAGCCATGAAAGCGCGTGCTACAAACTAGTTTTAAAACCGATTCACATGTTACTGTTCGTAAGTTTGCTTCACCGGCTTGGCAAAATAAAGCTTAGCAGTCTTTGACACGCACAAACCTATTTTAGACATTTGGAGAAATTTTGCAAACAATTTGAACCATCATTAATAAGTTCTGCTGGTAAGTTAAGCTACGATTTCTCAATCTGTATAATGATAATATTTATATCTGATGACGTGATGAATGCACCATTTAATACTTTTAAGATATCTAAGTATATTTCCGCCATTTAGGGTAAATCAGCATATATCTTCTGTTCCATTGATCTTAAATAATTCCTTTGGATATCGTGCATCTAATTCTCTCTTATCCAAAAATAATCAAGATTATCTTAGCACAGTAAATGCATAAACTATGGTCTAATATTATAGTCAAAAAATTCATAACAAGTTTACTAGTTGCGGATGATTTTAATCATCCAGTATGTGCCACCCCAAGAGGGAAAGTTGACAAACGTTTCGAATTGTTTGGATAACTGTCTCACGCCCCTATCAAATGAGCTACCGATGCTGTTAAAACCTCATTGTATCTCAATTTTAACAATATACAACGTACGAATGACATCTCCTTAGATGGTTTATAATTGAAGATTATATGGCTTAAAATATAATTGACATTCTCGTATATATATGCTTAAAAAACTAGATTCCCAGATTTTATAAAAAAAATAAAAATAATTTAATTTTTGGCGAACCCCCAAAATTTTTAGAACGTCATCAAAAAAAAAAAAAAAAAAAATATGCTCTTGCGAAAATACCAATATCTTACTGGCGCTTCGGTTGATTCTTTGGAATTTACTCATGTTTATAGAATAAAAGGCGAGGAATCCGATGATCTCGAAAATGGTCTACCTCTTTCAGGTTTTTGGTTTTCAATTTTTTTTAAATTTCGCGGGGTTCCTATGACGTGTAAAGTCATGTGACCCAACTTTTAAAATTTTTATTTTCACTTTACTCAAGACTCCGAGGTCACATCTTTCACCTAGTATATGTTTGGTTCTTGTTATTTGTTTCGTACCTAACTGGTAATCAAAAACAAAAGTTTCAAATTTTTGTAATTTTTATATGTATATTATGTACAGGCTGTTTCGAAAATGGTGGTAGGATCGAGCTCCATTGGATTCTATGGGCCATTTTAATACAATACGTTTCTATGACGTTTTGTCGTACGGGGCGCCGTTTTAGAGTTACGAAATGAATCATGTGCATATACTCAATGATAAAATCCATTTTTTTGAAGCGCGTGCTTTTAAAAAACCAGTAAAATAATTAAACGTATTTTATCAATGAGTATACGTTAAGGGGTCATCCGCACATGATTCATTTCGTAGCTCTTAAATGGCGCCCCGTAAGAGAAAACGTCATAGACCATTTCGTTTTAAAATTTTCCATATAACCCACTGGAGCTCGATTCAACCACCATTTTCGAAACACCCTGTACATGATATAATATAAAAATTCCAAAAAGAACAACCCAAACTGCCCATAGGAATTTGGGTAACGTAATGTTAAAATTTTTTGTTTCGCCACTGGTAAATCTTTATTGTGATAGTAAACTAGGGTTGTGTCCTCACCTTTCTACCACAAAAATAATCATTTAACCATTATAGTGTGCGAATACAAATCAATTGAAGTTTAGCTCGATAATGTTAAAGATAGGCCACATCGTTGGATTCGACAATGGAGTAGACTGTCTTCCCCCACCTGAAATCAGTTGAAATTTTGAATATTAGTAGACACACGATAGATAAAGATTCTGGGAAAATATCGTTTTGTAACTGCCATGGGATTTTTCTCAGCAACGATTTAAATTACCCAGAATTTTGACATAATTTGAGGTGCGGAAGCCCAAAATGCCTGTAAAAGTGTTCAACCTGCCGAACAACAAAGTTTTGCAGCAAAGCAAATTCAAGGAGCGAGGCACAGACTCTACAGCTAACTCGTATAGTCTTTTTGTTCTGAAAAAACAAAGAGAAATAACACCGAAAAAGTATACTGTAGTGGTTTTTATTTATAAACACTTTATGAGTAATTCGAAGAAAAATAACAATTTTAAATAACAATTTTAAAGGCATTATATATCAAACAAAGTTAGGTAAATCGTCCAAATCACCAGCATCGTCGCACACTGCACGCAATTTAGATTGATACCAGCTACCGCTATCTTCGTGTCGTTTATAGCCCAGGTACCAAATAAGGCTGCTAACGTGAGCACAAGTTCCGATGGTCAAGTTCCCACCTTTACAGTTGCAATACCACGAAGTAACTGAATCAATCCCGATACCATTAGGAACGTATCGAATCAAAGCTTGATGCGTGGCTGAGGCTGAGAACTGACTCCCTACGCGAACACGAATTAGGTCTTTTTCCACTTGGCAAACTTCAACGTTGAAAGAGCCGGACTTTTCAATCGTCAAAGCGACGTAAGACTACGCGCGCTTTGCTTTAAAGTCGCTCATTACAATGTCTCTTACTTCTACGTCACTAAGTACCGGGAAGTCTTCTAATCCAATCTCGTCAAGTTTCTAGGGTTTACGTAGAAGTCCGCGTTCGAGAACTTGTTTAAGCGGGTGTTCGATGGCCTGTGAAGCTACCGTTTTACGTACAGACTCCTCCCAATTACCACTGTGGTGCAGTTCTGGATGAAAAGCGTTAATGAGGGACGCGGCTATGTGAAGCAGTTCCGTTACGTAGGGTATCATGTGGACATGTATACGGTTTTTGAAAACAGGCCATCTTAAATACGTCACTTTCCGCGAACGATTTACTTCCTCTGTGCTTACTTGCTTTTCTCCTTTTGATAAAAATGAAGGCATTTGTAGCTCCACCCCAAGTTCGGAAAGCATACTATTAGAATAACGAAATCCTCGATCTGCTAAAACTACGTCATCTACTTTAAAGAAAGACTTGAGATCATTTCTGGTTTTTACAGCGTGATTTAAAATACGAGCGTCGTTATTGCGACCGTTGGCAAAGTATGGGCCGATAATGTCAACAATATAACCCGTAGTAGTGACGAGGACCATTGGTTTGAAAATATGCTGTCCTTTGTGTACGCAAAATGATTTGTGAAGGGCAGTATAATCCTTCGATCTTCCAACTTTTATGTAGGTTCCGTCGACAATAGTAATGAGGCAATCTGGTTTGTTGTCAGCAAAAAGTCTTACCGCAGCAGCTGACTGATGGTTGGCTAATAACTCTTCACGTGACTTGTGGTTTAGACCAAAATGATGAGGCACGAATCTTTCTGACAAGGCGGCGATGACCATTTTCGTTATGTTCATTACTGTTTGTTCTTGTATTTGATAACTTTGCAAATACTGGCTCGAGAGCGCTAATTCCGCCTTTCCTCGGTAAATTCGGCCAAGTGCTACGAGGATGAGGAGTCGGTTTGGGACCGTGCCTTTCGCTAGACCTTAACATTATAGTATTTTAAGTATTTAGTATTTTAAAATACTTTATTTAAGTATTTTATTTTAAATTCTTTATCGTCGGAGTATTTAGTATTTTATTTTAAATACTTTATCGTAGGAGTATTTAGTATTTTATTTTATATACCGAAAGTGCAGTATTTTACCCAACACTGGTGATGACGTCATCACTCCACGTAAAAAGAGGGGATCTGGTTTGACGATAAGAAAGAGGATGACACGTGATTGCTGTTATGACCGAGAGATATCTTCAAGGGCTCTTATTAAAGAGGACTGTTTGAGCTACAAATGATCTTGGTGATAATTAGAAGCAATAGAAAATATAACGAATATTTTTGATTTGATGGGCATTAAAAAAAACAGTCAAGTCATTATTCTTTCAATTATTTTCAAATTTAAAAGCTTCGCGAGTAAAATTTATTCGGCAGTGATCATAAAACTTTGAGAGCCGGTTTTGGGCCAAAATTGACATATCTTTTTTTCATTAAAAAAGTATTATATAGGATGTTTTAAGAAAAACATCTGAGCAGCTGAAAAACGGTGGTGTACGATTTCGTGACTACGAGCTAAAATTAAAAACTCTATTACTACAAATATTACTAAAGAGCTACTACCATGATATAGTAATGTTTTTCATTTATAAAAAAATATAAGAGGAAGAATATATTAGTTTGTCACCAAAAATGTTTTCAAAGATATCGTTACAATTATGCTATGTCACGGGCTCTTTCGATAAATATAATAAAATAATCGCTACACAACGTAGAGAATTTGAATCTTAAACTGGTAACGTATGTTTAATTGTATTTAAAAAGTTGATTTTGTTATAAAACCCAATGGCTAACCACTCGTGATTTTGGTGTACATGTACATCGCTCAACGAATAATCAAATTCGGCGTATGAGTGAAAACTATGTAATTGCTTCACCTCGAAGCGTCATTTAAACTCTAAAAAAGACAACAATGAATTTTATAGTACTATCTCTTGAACGTTAAACGTCAATAATATATTAGGATACTCTAGATTATAGTCAGACATAAGAGCACGGCTATTTTCCAACCATGTTTCTGATCCGCAATCTTTATATTCAAATATTACTTTTCAGCGCTCTAAGCTATACATTAGCCGAGCCATTGCACTTTGATAATTTAACATGTCCATTCTCAAATGTTATTGCCTCTAATTACGTCGATGAAGTTCCCAGCCTCAAAGAGGTAAGTAAATAAAAATTATTCTTGAGAACTATATCGAACGGAAAAAATAACCATGTACTCTTTCTTCATTCTCCCATTCTCCCAATCCAAAGACAATCAACGAATGCTTAAATACGCAAAACATTGTTGATTTTCATCATCGCCCAACCCCTTATTATCTTTTAATTTATTTGAAAACTTTAGTATTTGCCAGCTAATTTCAGCATAATTAATCTCATTTCATAACAATCAACGAGGGAAACTTGGAGCTAAAAATGGAACAGCTTTTGAATTTATTTCCTCAATCACCATGCCAAAAAACGAATTAGGATAACACAAAAGTGTTTATCCCTTTATTAAACTCGAATTTCATCAGAAACCGTAATATATTTTCCAATGGACCCGCTTGATAACTGAAATCGTCATCGTCGTCGTCTTCCTCTTCCCACCGTTGCTAAGACTTTTTCTAGTCTTTAATAATTGGCAAACTACTTAATACCACCGTCATTACTACTACCTTATGACGTTGCTATTAATTAGTTGGCCAATTATTAAAGTAAGGATCTAAAGCACATCATAGTCGCGGAACTCAAGTATATTAAAAAATTTAAAGTTTGACGTTCTCAATCTCTACTTTATTTTTTAAAATACTTGAGTTTTGCGACTAGGATGTGCTTTAGATTCAAAAGCATCGTCATTGCTACTACTTAATGACGTTGCTATTAATTTGTTGGCCAATTATTAAAGTCTGGATCATATTCGCGGAAATTAAATATATTAAAAAATAAAGATTAAAATGTTAAATAAGATAGGCGAAACGGAAATGGATGTCGGCGAGTTAAATAAACGGCTACATACTTCTGCTCTCCTGAATTATGTTCTCCATCTTTAAAGAATTGTTTCGCCTCCATGACCATTTTTTGTCTAAGCGATTCAATATTATAAAATTTAAGATTATAATTTGTTGTACCTCGGGCTCGCCCGTCCCTCTTGTGACTTTGTAGGAACGGTTAGGTTAGTTAATCGCACGATCTAGCCCGTCCCTTTAACAAGTTAATCCCTAGCTCGGGCTAACCCGTTGCTCTTTTGATATTTTATGTTAGGTTAGGTAATCCCTTGAATTAGCCCATCCCTCCAACTAGTTAATCCCTCGGGCTGCCGCGTCCATCATGTAGTCTTTAAGGTAAGGTTAGGTTAGTTAATCCCCGGAAGTAGCCCATCCCTCCAACTATTTAATTCCTAGCTCGGACTAACCCGTCCCTTTGGAATATTTAAGATTTGGTTAGGTTAGTTAATCCCTCGAATTAGCCTATACCTCTAACTAATAAATCCCTCGGTCTACATCGTCCATCTATTAATCATTAAGGTTAGGTTAGTTATTCCCTTTAAATAACCCATCCCTCCATCTAGGTAATCCCAAGCTCGGGCTAACCCGTCACTCTTGTAATACTTTAGGTAAGGTTAGGTTTGTTAATCCCACGAATTAGCCCACCATCTTTTACTACTTTAGGTACGATTGTGTTAGTTAATCTCCGTCTGTCGAGATTTGTACCAGGCTCTTGATTACGTATCGATTGAAGCCTCAATTAAACGCTATAATTTTTATTCAGCATTAATAAGAATTAAAGTTCAAAAGACCTATAAAGCAAAATAGTGAAATGTGGAAAAGGTGTATTGTTTTCGTGAAAAAGTGACAGAAAAAACACAAAAAAGAGGTTGCTTCGCACCCTTAAAAAGGGCTCTTTATCTACTCGAATCAAACCCGTGAAGGGACAGAAATTAATTGTTAGCGAAAGATCAATTTAATATCTTTAAAATTATAGTTAGTAGATTTAGTTTACTACTTAAAGATTTAATTATTATTATATATTTTCCAAAAAACGGATAAAGGCGACCTAGGAAACCTTCCTCTCTTATTGATGTTATTTTTAAATTCTATGAGTATCAGTTAAAGACACATGGTTTTTTTTTGTTTTGTTATTAAAACTAAAAATTATTTAAGCCGGTGTAAATTGCCGGTCTTTATATTGTACGACGCGTTTCGGAGACCTAGCTCCTTTATCAAGTACGACAATGAATGAGAATAAATTCTCAAAATACTATAATTTACAAAATTAGTTCGACTTTAACACACTATCAACAATATGTTTGCAAAAGGGAGGGGGAGGGGGTGGGGATAGGGGCTATTTTATATTATCCTACTAGATCTAACCAGTATTCGTTACAAAAAAATCTTAGCCATCGCAGTTACCAATCCTCTAAAATAAAAAATAACATAGCTAACAGTATGTTCTTAAGGCTCAACAAATACACAGTCTCTGAATGGTCCAAGGACAAAGATATCATACAAAAACAACTTATCAACAGTAATTTTCCCATAAAGGTTATAAACCAAGCTAGAATGTCATCTAACATACAAACATGTAAAAATCAACCCAACTTAAACAACGCAACTAGCTCGTATTTAGCCCTCCCTTATGTTCAAAACAAAAGCGAGGCATTAGAAAGACAACTAAAACAATTAAATATTAAAATGGCTCACAAACGTAACCCTACCCTTAAAAATTATTTCAACAACCCCACTAAAAATATTATTAATAACAAAAACAAAAAATCTAATCCGGCGGGTGTGGTCTATAATATCCCATGTAATGACTGCGACTCCTCATACGTAGGTGAAACAAAAAGACCTGTTAAAACTATATACAAGAACATAATAGGGCAGTCAAAAATAGAGATACAAACAATGGCCTGGCCGCTCACGCGTGGAATAAAAAACCTCAAATAAACTGGGATGCTAAAACCATTTTAAAACACGAAACCCAATACTTTAAACGTAAATATATTGAAAGCCTTTACATTAAAAAACAAGGTCAATTAAATCTAGATAAAGGAATTTTTTGTAACGAATACTGGTTAGATCTATAGTCGCCCCAACGAAAGAAGAGCCCTGAGAAAAACGTCCGAAATGGGGTCGCCACCATCGACCCCATAGTTATTAATCAACTTGTTTTTCTCTTGCGATGTCTGTCTGCAATATCGTCTGCTATGGAGATTGAGTGGATAAGTTCGGTGTTATAGAACGTCGGCGTTTTGCAGTGTATCTGCTGTTATATTTTGTTTATTGCGATCAAGTATTCTGTATAAACGAAACAACATTAGAAAGTACACCAGTACTAGTTTTTTGTTTATTAAGATTAACCTCTGAATTTAAAACCATTGCAAATTTAAGGAAAGACACCATTAGTGAAAAAACATAAATATAATCAAAAATTAATGTAATTGTCTTAGAATTCAAGCACTCTTTGCCCGTTTAGTTCGAATATTCATCGGAGTCTTCGCTGTCATCTTGCATGTTGATAAGAGGTTCAATCGCGGTTTCGATGATGGGATCTTTTTCCCAGTACTCTTCAAGTACCTTTTCCACATGCATAATCGCGTTGATCCAATTTTCCGGTGTAACACGTTCTATGGCCCTTACTGTGGTAAACTATGAGCTGCACACTCCCAATTGATTAATACCATGCGGGATAAAATTGTCAAACGTTTTAAATATTAATTTTAGATAAAATGGTCAATTTAAACAAGAAAAAGTGCTCTTAATTAAAATGTGCAATTCCTTCCGCTTAACTAAAAAAAAAAAACGAAACCAGGGGTAATTGAATATTTTTTAAATTTAATATTTTATCTATAATAAATATATAAAACGTTTGACAATTTTATCGCGCATGGTATTAATCAATGGGAGTGTGCAGCTCATAGTTAGTTAACCATGCCGAAATGTAGTAGAGGCTCAACTATCCATCGCCTGGCACGAATAATTATATCTAATGTGGCCAGTTATTTTGAAAGAGAGCGCAACGAAAAACGTGTCTTGCATCCGGTTGAACAGGTTCAAGTTCACACGGCAGAAGCAACTGGTGTAAGTTTTACAACGGTTAAAAGGATTCAGAAGGAAGTGAAAGATGCCGAACAGATAGGAAAGTCATACGCCGAGGTTGCCCAGAGTCCTGGGAAGTCTAGAAGCCGTTCATCGCCAGTAACTGAGGTAGATAGCTTTCAGCTTGAAGCCATTAGACGTCGAGTACATCAATTCTACTTAGACAAAGAGCTCCCCACTGTAGAGAAATTACTGGAATCCCTTCGACAAGTCGACGATGTGACGCAAGAAGCCATTTTCAGCGGTGGTCGTGAATCATTACGACAAGTACTTAAAAATCAACTTGGTTTCGAGTATAAAAAGGTCGATAGTCGCAAGCATCTTATGGAAAGAACTGACGTCGTGGCTCGCCGTCGGCCATTTCTAAAAACTGTAAAAGGTATTGATTTGAAGGACAACGTAATGTTTATTGACGAGACGTGGGTGAATGAAAACCATACGGTATCGCAATGTTGGCAGTCGGACGATATATCTGGTCCGAAAGTCCCTTCTGGTAAAGGAAAGAGACTTATTGTACTTCACGCGGGTTAATCGAAAGGTTTTGTGAAGAATGGACTCTTGATATTCCCATCTAAATCGGGCCTTGCAAACTATCATGCCGACATGAATGCCAAATGCTTCAATGAGTGGTTTATAAAACAAGTTCTGCCTAACATTGAAAATGCGACCATCTTCATGGACAACGCGTCATATCACTTGGTTATTGTAGACAAAGCACCTACCACAGCAACTCGTAAAGGCAGAAATGGCTCGACGACCACCACATTCCCTATGACAAAACCTCACTCAAAGCGGAACTCTATGAAATAATTAAACTTCACAAGTCAAGAACTCTGAGATACGAAATTGACGAGATTGCTGAAAATAGAGGTCACAAAGTGGTGAGGCTTCCACCGTACCATTGCCAGTTTAACCCAATTGAGTTGATATGGGCACAAGTGAAGAACGAAGTTGCCAAGGAGAATTCTGGTTTCAAACTATCGACGGTCATAGATACCACAGTAAGGACCATAGAACGTGTTACACCGGAAAATTGGATCAACGCGATTATGCATGTGGAAAAGGTACTTGAAGAGTACTGGGAAAAAGATCCCATCATCGAAACCGCGATTGAACCTCTTATCAACATGCAAGATGACTGCGAAGACTCCGATGAATATTCGAACTAAACGGGCAAAGTGTGCTTGAATTCTAAGACAATTACATTAATTTTTGATTATATTTATGTTTTTTCACTAATGGTGTCTTTCCTTAAATATTCAATGTTTTTAAATTCAGAGGTTAATCGTAATAAACAAAAAACTAGAACTGGTGTACTTTCTA
The DNA here is from genome assembly GCA_963920705.1 of Odiellus spinosus. Lineage (NCBI taxonomy): Eukaryota > Metazoa > Arthropoda > Arachnida > Opiliones > Phalangiidae > Odiellus > Odiellus spinosus. Next base: position 12,539,685 of record OY987225.1, on the reverse strand, counting down.
ATGTTGTTTCGTTATGTTGTGAATTATACAGAATACTTGATCGCAATAAACAAAATATAACAGCATATACACTGCAAAAAGCCGACGTTCTATAACACCGAACTTATCCACTCAATCTTGATAGGAGACGATATTGCAGACAGACATCGCAAGAGAAAAACAAGTTGATTAATAACTATGGGGTCGATGGTGGCGACCCCATTTCGGACGTTTTTCTCAGGGCTCTTCTTTCGTTGGGGCGACTATAGTAGGATAATACAAAATAGCCCCTATCCCCACCACCCCCTCCCTTTTGCAAACATATTGTTGATAGTGTGTTAAAGTCAAACTAATTTTGTAAATTATAGTATTTTGAGAATTTATTCTCATTCATTGCCGTACTTGATAAAGGAGCTAGATCTCCGAAACGCGTCGTACAATATAAAGACCGGAAATTTACAACGGCTTATTAATTTTTAGTTTTTAATAATAAAATAAAAAAAAACATGTGAATGTATCTCAAGTGTCTTTTACTTATTCTCCACCATGGCCATCAAAATCAACCTTAAATCAGAAGCCGATGAAACCCTCCTTTGAAGTCTATTACTCCCGGGTCTTGTCTACCCCTCTCTGTATGGGTTAGTTTCAAAAAGTGCGATTCGTACGCCTCCTAACGGTGGATATTTTCGGAGCGGGAGTTCGTCGAGCGAATATCTCTAGCAGCCTTGGAGTTCGCTAAAAAAACGTCGTCGTTTGTGGAGAGAGAGAATTTCCAATTTTCCGTAGACAAGGGGTATGAAGTAGGACCCCTCCGATCTCGTAAAATTGGGAATTTTACCCATACAGAGAGGAGCGCTATATGGAACATTAGAGTAGTAGACTTCAAAGGAGGGTTTCATCTACTTCTGCTTAAATCTATGAGTATAACTAATTTAAAAAATTCAAGTTAGATAAAGAGCCCTTTTTTAAGGGTGCGAAGCAACCTTTTTTTGTATAATTTGAGAACTTATTCAGAATTTTTAAACAGGTCTTTGTTGTTAAATTAATTTCTAAAATTCAGTAAATTTCTATCAAAGTAAATATAAATTCGAACCAATCATATAATATATTATTTTAGCCTTTAACAATGCTTGTAATGTCATACCATTAAAATAATGTGCCGGCGTTTGATGCCCAACGTCTTAGGCTTCAAACGCCGGTCTATTCTTTTAATGATAGAACATTGCAAGCACTTTTGAATTCGGAAATAATGTGATTGGTCAGAATTTTAATTTACTTTTATATAAGTTTTACTTAACTTTAGAAATTAATTTAAACACCAAAAACGTCTCTAAAAATTATGAAAAAAAAATCAAATGCATTGTTTTGGCATGGAGATTCCGAAAATAAATTAAAAAATTACAAGTTCCATTTCTAGCTCCACGTTTCCCTTTAAATAAAAACTCGTTGATGGTTTTAAAATGAGACCAATTGCGCAGAAATTAGCTAGGAAATACTTAAGTTACAAAATAAGTTAAAAGATTATTAGAGGGTGGGCTACGAAGCAAATCAACATTGTTTTGAGTATTTAAGCATTTGTTGATTGTCTCTGAATTGCAAAAAAGGGAGAATGAAGTAAACGGGGAGTAAAGTATCAAATGTTTTTGTGGTAGCCTTTGCAGGGAGAGTGTAGTGTGACAAATATTTTTTTTTAAATTCATTATCATAAATGTACGCCTGTAGAAAACCTTGCAAACACATTTACCATGAAACCTGTTTTCGCGATACACGAGTATATATATATTTTTTCTACTTGGGGGAGTTCCAACCAGTCAGCGACTAGCAAGGGTTTTTAGGCCGAGATTCATGGGTATATATTTTTATACCCTAGGGGAATACCAAGCAATCAGCGAAGGCGAATCAGAGTAACTTCGCAAACACGCGAACGGGTTATTATATATAATTCTATATATTTCAATATTAAAAGCCTCAAATTAGGCCCAAGTTAAAAAAAAATACCTAATCAAATGTCAGTTTACAGTTATATATATCATCTAGTGATTATTCTTATTATTCTAACAAATATAAAATAAGTTGTGGCTAAAATAAAAACCAATCAAAAAGAATTCGGTTAAACAGCAAACTCCGTTATACAAAAGTGAGGGGTCCTGCTAATACTCTAGCCCATAAAGGTCATAAGTAAAATTATGGGCAGGTCTTTACAGCCGGTAAACATTTAGGGAGATGGAACGGCGGCCCGTACAGCTGAACCCAACTATTAAATGTCTGTTCTAAACACATCCCGAATATCTGATCCTGAAACTTCAGAATGATTAACAAATACTTCTCCATTTGCTAGCCACCTAAGTTGAGAGGGGATATTTTCAATCTGATCCTCAAACTTCTTAACACGGGCTATATACTTAAGAGTGATATCATCCTTCCAAACTAGGTTCGAACCCAATCTAGCGGCGTACTTTAGCAATAATTGCTTGGCTATAGTATGAAAATTAGTGTACATTTTAAAAGTATGCTCGTATAGACGCCATCTTAAACTATCATTAAAATCTTTCGAACTTAAATATAATTCATATCACCATCTAAACCTAATACCACCTGTTTGTGTGGGTGGGGGAACGGGTATTCTTTGAGTACCTCAATAGGGCGTACTGCATGACTACGAGTTATTTCCGTCTACTCGCTGATAATCGTAGAATCGATGGGAAAAAGGAATGAGAAAAATCCAACTATTTTGAACGAGTACGGCACGTCTACGCTTCTAAGAAAATTTTCTACCTCTACTTTAGTTCACTCTTCATCGTGTGTGTCAGCCGATCGCGGTGTTCGCATATAAGTCATCGAAAGAAAACGTTATCACCCTTGGTGCTTGAATTTCCAATAAAATTCATATTTAAAGCTATTAGCTTCCACCTTGCCATCAAATTATCAATGTAAATCCTTTACGGCTTATTGTAGAGCATCTACCGTTATTCGCTTGTTATTTAATATTGATCCACGAACGCCTTATCTTGTGTATGTCGAGTCTATTTTAGCCTTCTGAGGTTATAACTTTTAATGAATTGAAACGTAATATTGATTGAAAATAAAATTAAAACTATTTAAATGATTTAACGATGCCGCTGAAAATTAAATTAGATTTAAAAGATGTTTTCGAAGATATTCAAAATTGTCGTATAGATTGATTTGTTAAAGGCGCGTTTTCACAGGTGTCCAAGATAAAATTAGATATAAAGGCGCGTAGATACGAGTTTCCAAGTTAAAACGGCAATAAAAATAAGATATAAAGGCGCGTTCACACGGGTATCCAATGTAAAAATTAATAATGATTAGATTTAAGGGCGCGTTCACAGGGTATTCAAAATAAAAATGATTAATAAAGAATAGATTTTGATGCTCATTTTGAAAACGCGCGGCTAAGATAAAATTACAAAGATTTTAAGTGCGCGTTCACGAAGGCATCTAAGTTAAAAACTAATAAATAAAAGATATAAAGGCGGGTTCACAGGTGGACAAGATGAAAATGACTTAATAAAGATTTGATATAAAGACACAATCACACGGATATTCAAGATATAGAGATGAATATTTTATGGGGCGTATACATTGAAATTGGAAATGAATATTCCTATTTCGGCTCAATATTGCGAATAAGAAAACTTATGTAAACGGTGCATTCATCTTGTCATCAATATTGCGAATAAGAAAACGTATGTAAACGGTGCATTCATCCAGTCATTAGATATAAAATATATAATAATAAATCTAAATAAATAAAAATGAAAGTTTGATTGTCTCGCGTTCCTATAAGGGTATTTTCTCTACCATTCATCAGATTCTGATGAAACTTTGGAGAGATGTTGCCCACGAAGGTTCCTGAATTAGTAAAATCATTAAACATTAGGTGGCGCGTGAGTCATTTCAACAAATGTGTGTATTTCCAATACCATTCGTCAGTAGTATGAAAATGAGCGTTAAAGCACAGGAGGTGCCAAGAGGTTCCGGAGGTGCCTGAGGTGCCAATTTTTTTTTTCTTTTTTTCATCCTGGTTTCGAACCCGGAACCTCATGTATGTGAGGTAGGTACATTAGCAGACTACACCATCTTCTCTTATCAACTTTTAAACTATTTTCCATCCTTATCTATATTCTCGGTTCTTCTCTATGTTCAGATATCACGTGATTGAAAGTTTAAATTTTAAGGCGCGAAGATATGGGAAAATCAGTAAGCTTTGGTATCTCTACCATTTACAAAATACCATATGAAGATAGGGTTAACCACGAATTTCGTCAATTATGTATGTTTAGAATGCGTATTAAATGCGTGTACGAACCAATATTAAAACCAATCCTGAAACTAAAACTTGAACAAATAGTGTCATATAAGGAAAACCCAACACGTCATTGAATCAAAGGTTACATATTTTGATGGTATAAAAAGCTAGCTCCATCGTATAGATAAGACTATTTTACAACGTTCAGGACACTCATCTAGACCTGCACTCTTCTGGTAAGTATTTTTTAAGTTCTTAAAGTCATATATATTCGATGATACTCCAATATTCTCTCATTTATCGATATGGATTTAAGTCTGCAACACCCTTTTAACGGACTGGTGGCTGGAGTAACAGGATGTGGAAAAAGCGTCTTTGTTGCGAAATTAATTGAGCACAAGGAAATTAGAATTTCGCCCCCACCCGAACGGATAATATGGTGTTATACTGAATACCAAGACAAACTATTTAATTCCATATCGAGTCATACCCCAAGCGTGGAATTTCACGAAGGTCTATTGGATGTAGGCACTTTAAACGCCAACGTTAGAAACTTTGTTATATTAGACGACCTTTTATGCGAAATCGCTAATAACAAGGAAGTTACCAACTTATTTATTCGAGGATCCCATCATCGAAATACCTCAGTATTAATTTTAATGCAAAACCTCTACTACCCAGGAAAGGAAATTCGAACATTGAATCTCAACGCTCATTATCTGATAATCTTTAAAACACCGAGAGACCAATCTGCGATTCTACATTTGGCGAAACAGATATCTCCAGTCAACAGTAAATACGTTGTGGACGCGTTTAGACAAGCTACAGCTATCAGTTACGGATATCTATTCGTAGACCTCAAAGCTACGACCCCGGAAGATAGAAGACTAAAGACCGGGATTTTACCAGGAGAACAAGCCGCCATTTTTCTACCAAAATGACCGGAATAATCGAAGCAAACTTCTTCAGAGTTCAAGACCAATGGATCGTGAAAGAAATAACACTATTCGTGAAGGAGACGGGCGAACACGAGGTATGGATCTTTAAAGCGCCATTCCCTTTCACGGACTTGTCGTCTAAGGATAAAAGACAATGTCAATGGCTTACGAGGAACAGTTGCGACTTACGCTGGGACGAAGGAGATCATCCATTCGAAGCTCAGACTGAAATTGTCAAATTATACGAGAAAAAGCCATTACTTTTATAACCAAAGGCTTAGAAAATTCTATCGTGTTATCCAGGTTTTTGAAGACTGAAGTCGCTAACGCCGAAGATTTGGGCTGCCCGAGACTATTAACTATAATTTGTGGAACGCCTAGAAGTTGTACGTTTCACCGAGACGAAAACAATTGTACGCTCGTGAAAGCTGCCCGATTAGCTACATGGCTCCGCCGAAGAGAGTACACGAGCACTTAGACTTTCTAAAATATCTGAGTTCGTGTAACGCGTGTCAACGAAACGCCGCCATTAAATACGCGAGTAAAGAAGAATTAAAAACCATCGCCGAATGTTGTATAAATATACTGCAGGGTAACGTTTCTCTCACAGATGACGAGAAGAAGCGACTGAAGAAGCATTGCAATTCCATACGTCGCGTGGCCAAGAAAAATACTCCTGCTAAACGAAGACAAATTTTAATTCAAAAAGGTGGATTTCTCCCAATATTACTTCCGATAATCAGTTCGATAGCAGAAGCTATCCTATCTAAAGTTATCAATTAAAGATGGCGAAAAAATGCTATTAATTTCCGAGGAGACGTTCCAAAGACATAATTCGGAGAAAGACTTCAAAGTGGATAAAACTTTGGAATTGGAAAAGGTCGATAAAATTAAAGACATTCTCGATGATCCCAATTTGAACAACACGGACAAAATTAATCGCTATAATCACGTGCTCTCGAGGGTTATTAATAAAAGATCGAAGAAAAAAGTTAAAAAACCGAAAATACAAAATTGGAGTGCGGAGATTGCTTCCGGTGTGCCGTCATATATGACTTCGGAATGTTTAGATTTATACAAGTGGTTAGAGTTATCACTGAAAATTAAACGGACTGACGCCGGGGAGTTGATTTACAACAAGCGTAGAGTCGTAGGATCGAACATCGTCGATCTCCTAGCTTATTCAGTATCAAAATCCAAGAAAAAAATCGCAGTCACTGGCTCGAAAGAGTTCTACGAATTGTTGTATAAAGTGAACGCGCCTAGCTCTAATAAAAATCCGCAAACGTGACGTCATCCCACCCGAGAAGAGGGAATATAAAGATGAAACGGAAGATGAGTATTATTCTGACGATAGCGGAACAATGAAGGGTCGCGGTTTCTGTAATTGGATTCCATTGTAATATTTATACCAATAAAATACACTTGAATATATTTTATCGATTCATTTATTAATTAGGCTTTGACATGGAGAGTGGTAATGTCGAGGTTGTCTCTGTAGGACTTTTAGCGTCTCTATTCGAGTCATTTATAAATTCTCCCAAGTTATTAACTGCAGTTTTAATTGTATTTATAATAATAATTATAGAAGTTAGCGATTTTGTATTCTGGCATTATAGTACTTCGGACAACTGTTCATTTAATGGAAGAACTTAAAAAAATATATAATAAGGTTTCGGATCCGGGCTCTTACGGTAGTGTTGACGGCTTATACCGAGCGGCTAAAGACCGAGGATTAAAGGTCAGAGAAATAAGCGATTTCTTGAAAACCCAAGATACTTATACGCTTCACAGGAGTGCGAGGAAACACTTCACTAGAAATAAAACTATAGTCTACGGAATCGACGAACAGTGGCAAATCGACTTGCTAAAACGTAGAGGGATAAAGTTTTTCGCCCCAGAATCGGAACAGAAAGCGACGATAGTGGAGAGATTTAATCGGACTTTAAAGACTCGAATGTATCGATATTTTACGGAAAATAATACCTTCAAATATATCAATGTTCTAAAAGAGATGGTGAAAGCTTATAATCATAGTTATCATTGATCTATAAAGTGTAAACCCGTCGATGTCACGCCAGCTACATCTAAACGTGTTTGGGAAAATCTATATGGTGACGTCGATTTCTCGACTCCGCTTTCTTTCCCCTTTGATGTTGGTGACGTAGTTCGTATAAGTAAACACAAGAATCTCTTCGATAAGGGATACATACCCACATGGTCTGAAGAACTTTTCAAAATTTCCGAGAGATTAGCTCGTAGTCCTCCTGTATATAAGATACGCGACTTGAAAGAAGAGCTCATTACCGGGATTTTTTACCGAGAGCAACTACAGAAAATTGGCAAGGACCTGAGTAACAGCGCTTTTAAAATCGAAAAAGTGTTGAAAAAACGACGCAAGGCTGACGGAAGTATCGAGAGATTCGTCCGCTGGAAAGGATACCCGCCATCATTCGACAGTTGGGTGCAGGAAATTGACCTTGCATGATGACGTTCTACATAACCCTACCGTCAGACATTTCTATGAGTTATTTCCAGGGAATACAATCACTAAATTCCGAACTCATTTACCGGAATCAGTTAAATTACAAGGTCCGCACGAAGTGGCTTTGGTGGAATTCAGTTATCCCCACACATGGAGCAATATGAGATCGTCGTGCTGGATATCGTTAACTAACCACGAGGAAAATATAAATAGCACGAGTCATTCGAGAGTGGTAGAACTCCCCGCGGGTTACTACGGGAATATAGAAGACCTATTGGAGCAACTCAATTACGACGAAGATGATATATCGAACGTGACTATACTGAAAAAGGAGACGCCAGTCGAGGGTGATATGTTTGAGTCGGAGACGACTACGAATGTTAAATACACGTTTAGTTATATCGCGCGATTACGACGTGTGGAAGTTTCCGTAAAACCGGATCACTCGTTAACTATACCGGGAGAGTTGGCGGTCATGTTGGGATTTACGAAAGAGCATACAAAAACTACGACGATCGTCCACGCGAGAATAGCCAGTTATCCGGTGGATTTAGGCGCGGGTCTACATTCACTCTTCATATATTCTGATATCGTTGAAAGTAGGGCTGTAGGTGACGTTCATGTTCCGCTTCTACGAATAACGAGCGTTCAAGGGAATGACCGATATACGGTAGACAGAGAATTTTCACGTCCTCATTACCTCCCAGTTTCCTGCAATTCCTTTCAATCTATCGAAATTAACGTTATGAGTGAAATGGGTGTACCCAGCATCAAGTTCGAAAGAGGTAAAGTTCACGCGACTCTACATTTTAGACCACGAAGAATGTGGTCGCCCTTATAAATAAGCCGACAGTATGGACGTGCTCGTCATTCTTATCGAGAGAGTTAAACGAGACGCATCATGAAGCAAAAACCGTCCTCCACTCAGTCGGACTACGATCGTCACTTCTTAAATCAAATTGGACACGGGATTAAGGTTGACTACGCAAAATATTTTCAAAGTCAAATAGGAAAGGGTTCTATACCCGTATACCAGGGTCTTCCCGTTCAACAAGGATACGGTCTAGGGAACTTTAGCGCCTCGGCCTTCCGTCGAGCCGTACCACTTTTAAAGAAGGGAGCCATGTATCTTGGGAAAAAAATGTTAAATACGGGATCTAAAATCGTTACCGACGTAGCCAGCGGAATTCCCGTAAAATCCTCGGTTAAATCTTGAGGAAAAGACGCCGCGAGAGATGTCGTAATCAGTGCCGCGGACGAAATCGCTAGAATGACTGGAAATGGGCATAAAAGAAAGAGTAAGCGTCGAAGACTAGTCAGTTCAGCAACGAACAGGAAGAAGAGAAGACCGTTCTTAAAATCCTCCGATATATTTTCTACAATATAATGGCTCATATCCATCCTGATTCCCAAGGTTCGGTTAGCTCCGAAGTCGAACTTTTCAACGTACCGCTCACGAACGCTAGTATAGTTAGTGGCGAATGGGTCTCGAACATTAACGAAAATTCAACTCTAACCTTCGCCGTGGCCGGAAACTCCGATACGTACATTGATTTGTCCAAAACTTTGTTACATCTTCAAATTAGACTCGTCGACCCAGCGGACGGGAGAACAATTCCAGCGGCGGCAGTACTCAATGCGGCTGGGGTAATCATCACAACGGCGGACGTGGTAGCGCCCGTGAATCTGTTTCATTCGAGCCTTTTTAGCGAGGTTCACGTTTCCTTGGGCGATAGATCGGTAACGTCATCGCCGCAGAACTATGCCTACAAGGCCATGTTTCAAACAACCGTGACATTTGGTGGACCTGCGAAAACGAGTTTTCTAACGGCCGCCATGTACTACAAGGATACAGCCGGAAAATTCAATGCCCCGTCGGAAAATGAAGGATTCAAGAAAAGAGCAAGTTTCGCCAAACAAGGGACTATAGATATGATCGGTGCGGTTCACACGGACTTGTGTCAACAGTCACGTTTTATTCCGAACATGATTGACCTGAAATTTAAATTTATTAAAAGCTCCAACGAATTTTGTATTCAAACCTTAGCGGGTGGCGTTAGATAGAAGGTACAATACGAACTCGTTTCCCTGTATATCAGAAAAGTAAAATTAACTCCCGAGATTACAATTGCCCACGCCAAATGTCTCGAGCTAGCTACCATGAAATATCCAATAACTCGAACGGAGTGTAACTCTTTTTCCATAAACAGTGGAACTAAAATCTGCGTTAGAGATAATCCCAAACGAGTCCTTTTCGCTCTAGTAGAACAGAACGCCTATCTAGGCGATTATAATAATAAGCTTAAATTGAATATTTTTCTTTAATTGAATAATATTTCAATAATAAATATAGTGTGAAATCAAACTTTGAAATTATTTATACTTAAGCTTATTATTATTTATTAGCCTAAACCAGAGGTCAGGGCGGAGGGGTTGCCCCGCGCCTACCGCGCGCGTTTGAAATTTGAATCGCGCGCGCGCACCCGCGACATCCGCGCACTGCCGCCCTCCCGTCAATTATATGTGTGAAACTTAAAATAGGTTAGATTGGCTTAGATTAGGTGAGGTTAGATTAAGTTAGGTTTGGTTAGATTAGTTTAGATTAGGTTAGGTTAGATAAAAACACAAGTATTTTTGTTAAAAAAAGTTTATTGAAAATCTCTTATACATAAATTAAGAAATCATTTTATCATTAACATTCTTATCTTTTTTAAATCTTGCACATATATTAAACAATTTAACACCTCTACATCTATACAATGCAAAATAAACATAATATCCGCCACAAGTCATACTAAAGTTCCCTTGTAATTGTTTGGAGTTAAATGTAACAGTTATACTGTTTCTTTCCACAAAATCGTTAAATTTAAACATGTCGGGCGGGTTACCGAAACTGTCAAAGAACTCTGTATTCTTATTACGAGAAAAATAGATAGCCATCCAATGTTCGCCTTCGGTATGTGATAATCCCGTATTTACAATATAGAGTGAAGGAAAGGTTTTAACAGTTTTGGGCAATTTATCGGCTGCGAAAATACCTCGAAACAGACCTTTAGTGAACGAATCTTTTTCCATTATTTTAGCTAACTGGTGAGAGTCCATTTTCTAATTGGTATAATCGTAAATAATTGTCAATTTCAATTAAATTTTGAAACTCATTGTAGTATAATACGCTAACAGTCTTCGGCAAATCCTTGGCGAACTTTAATTCTAAGCGCAAATTACCATTCTTTATCAACTGAAATTGCGAAGCTGAACAACTGAGGTCAGCACTCAAATATATTGTTCGCGTGAGATAAAGTTCCTTTCGTCAATGAACCATTGGGATGTTTGAGTGAAAAGATTAGTGTATGATCTCATGTACTGATGTCCCTCGAAATTAGGGGTTAAAGGCTTGTGAGGAACGCTAGTTCCGTCGAGGTACAGAGCGATATGATTTAAATCAAAGTGTTGGAAATTAAAGGGTGACTGGGTATAATCGCCTAGATAGGCGTTCTGTTCTACTAGAGCGAAAAGGACTCGTTTGGGTAATTGTCCCATAAAGAGATTATCTCTAACGCAGATTTTAGTTCCACTGTTTATGGAAAAAGAGTTACACTCCGTTCGAGTTACTGGATATTTCATGGTAGCTAGCTCGAGACATTTGGCGTGGGCAATTGTAATCTCGGGAGTTAATTTTACTTTTCTGATATACAGGGAAACGAGTTCGTATTGTACCTTCTATCTAACGCCACCCGCTAAGGTTTGAATACAAAATTCGTTGGAGCTTTTAATAAATTTAAATTTCAGGTCAATCATGTTCGGAATAAAACGTGACTGTTGACACAAGTCCGTGTGAACCGCACCGATCATATCTATAGTCCCTTGTTTGGCGAAACTTGCTCTTTTCTTGAATCCTTCATTTTCCGACGGAGCATTGAATTTTCCGGCTGTATCCTTGTAGTACATGGCGGCCGTTAGAAAACTCGTTTTCGCAGGTCCACCAAATGTCACGGTTGTTTGAAACATGGCCTTGTAGGCATAGTTCTGCGGCGATGACGTTACCGATCTATCGCCCAAGGAAACGTGAGCCTCGCTAAAAAGGCTCGAATGAAACAGATTCACGGGCGCTACCACGTCCGCCGTTGTGATGATTACCCCAGCCGCCTTGAGTACTGCCGCCGCTGGAATTGTTCTCCCGTCCGCTGGGTCGACGAGTCTAACTTGAAGATGTAACAAAGTTTTGGACAAATCAATGTACGTATCGGAGTTTCCGGCCACGGCGAAGGTTAGAGTTGAATTTTCGTTAATGTTCGAGATGGGACTATACTCGACCCATTCGCCACTAACTATACTAGCGTTCGTGAGCGGTACGTTGAAAAGTTCGACTTCGGAGCTAACCGAACCTTGGGAATCAGGATGGATATGAGCCATTATATTGTAGAAAATATATCGGAGGGTTTTAAGAACGGTCTTCTCTTCTTCCTGTTCGTTGTTGAACTGACTAGTCTTCGACGCTTACTCTTTCTTTTATGCCCATTTCCAGTCATTCTAGCGATTTCGTCCGCGGCACTGATTACGACATCTCTCGCGGCGTCTTTTCCTCAAGATTTAACCGAGGATTTTACGGGAATTCCGCTGGCTACATCGGTAACGATTTTAGATCCCGTATTTAACAGTTTTTTCCCAAGATACATGGCTCCCTTCTTCAAAAGTGGTACGGCTCGACGGAAGGCCGAGGCGATAAAGTTCCCTAGACCGTATCCTTGTTAAACGGGAAGACCCTGGTATACGGGTATAGAACCCTTTCCTATTTGACTTTGGAAATATTTTGCGTAGTCAACCTTAATCCCGTGTCCAATTTGATTTAAGAAGTGACGATCGTAGTCCGACTGAGTGGAGGACGGTTTTTGCTTCATGATGCGTCTCGTTTAACTCTCTCGATAAGAATGACGAGCACGTCCATACTGCCGGCTTATTTATAAGGGGGACCACATTCTTCTATATTCCCGTAGTAACCCGCGGGGAGTTCTACCACTCTCGAATGACTCGTGCTATTTATATTTTCCTCGTGGTTAGTTAACGATATCCAGCACGACGATCTCATATTGCTCCATGTGTGGGGATAACTGAATTCCACCAAAGCCACTTCGTACGGACCTTGTAATTTATCTGATTCCGGTAAATGAGTTCGGAATTTACTGATTGTATTCCCTGGAAAGTAACTTATAGAACTGTCTGACGGTAGGGTTATGTAGAACGTCATCATGCAAGGTCAATTTCCTGCACCCAACTGTCGAATGATGGCGGGTATCCTTTCCAGCGGACGAATCTCTCGATACTTCCGTCAGCCTTGGGTCGTTTTTTCAACACTTTTTCGATTTTAAAAGCGCTGTTACTCAGGTACTTGACAAATTTTCTGTAGTTGCTCTCGGTAAAAAATCCCGGTAATGAGCTCTTCTTTCAAGTCGCGTATCTTATATACAGGAGGACTACGAGCTAATCTCTCGGAAATTTTGAAAAGTTCTTCCAACCATGTGGGTATGTATCCCTTATCGAAGAGATTCTTGTGTTTACTTATACGAACTACGTCACCAACATCAAAGGGGAAAGAAATCGACGTCACCATAAAGATTTTCCCAAACACGTTTAGATGTAGCTGGCGTGACATCGACGGGTTTACACTTTATAGATCGATGATAACTATGATTATAAGCTTTCACCATCTCTTTTAGAACATTGATATATTTGAAGGTATTATTTTCCGTATAATATCGATACATTCGAGTCTTCAAAGTCCGATTAAATCTCTCCACTATCGTCGCTTTCTGTTCCGATTCTGGGGCGAAAAACTTTATCCCTCTATCCCTCTACGTTTCAGCTCGTTTTGTACTTCCTTTCATACAAACTCATTACCGTGATCCGATTGGATTCGTTTCGGCGAACGTCCGGAATCAAAAATGTCGTTTAACGCTCTGAGAATAGTCTTTCCTTTGTTGTCCTTGATTGCAGCCACGAAGGCAAACTTACTGAAAACGTCGATACAGCATAATAGATAACGGAAACCATTATTATATCTGGTAATGCTTTTCAAATCAGCCAAGTCGATTTGCCACTGTTCGTCGATTCCGTAGACTATAGTTTTATTTCTAGTGAAGTGTTTCCTCGCACTCCTGTGAAGCGTATAAGTATCTAGGGTTTTCAAGAAATCGCTTATATCTCTGACCTTTAATCCTCGGTCTTTAGCCGCTCGGTATAAGCCGTCAACACTACCGTAAGAGCCCGGATCCGAAACCTTATTATATATTTTTTTAATTTCTTCCATTGAATGAACAGTTGTTCGAAGTACTATAATGCCAGAATACAAAATCGCTAACTTCTATAATTATTATTATAAATTCAATTAAAACTGCAGTTAATAACTTGGGAGAATTTATAAATGACTCGAATAGAGACGCTAAAAGTCCTACAGAGACAACCTCGACATTACCACTCTCCATGTCAAAGCCTAATTAATAAATGAATCGATAAAATATATTCAAGTGTATTTTTTTGGTATAAATATTACAATGAAATCCAATTACAGAAACCGCGACCCTTCATTGTTCCGCTATCGTCAGAATAATACTCATCTTCCGTTTCATCTTTATATTCCCTCTTCTCGGGTGGGATGACGTCACGTTTGCGGATTTTTATTAGAGATCTAGACGCGTTCACTTTATACAACAATTCGTAGAACTCTTTCGAGCCCGTGACTACGATTTTTTTCATGGATTTTGATACTGAATAAGCTAGGAGATCGACGATGTTCGATCCTATGACTCTACGCTTGTTGTAAATCAACTCCCCGGCGTCAGTCCATTTAATTTTCAGTGATAACTCTAACCACTTGTATAAATCTAAACATTCCGAAGTCATATATGACGGCACACCGGAAGCAATCTCCGCACTCCAATTTTGTATTTTCGGTTTTTTAACTTTTTTCTTCGATCTTTTATTAATAACCCTCGAGAGCACGTGATTATAGCGATTAATTTTGTCCGTGTTGTTCAAATTGGGATCATCGAGAATGTCTTTAATTTTATCGACCTTTTCCAATTCCAAAGTTTTATCCACTTTGAAGTCTTTCTCCGAATTAAGTCTTTGGAACGTCTCCTCGGAAATTAATAGCATTTTTTCGCCATCTTTAATTGATAACTTTAGATAGAAGTAATATTGGGAGAAATCCACCTTTTTGAATTAAAATTTGTCTTCGTTTAGCTGGAGTATTTTTCTTGGCCACGCGAAGTATGGAATTGCAATGCTTCTTCAGTCGCTTCTTCTCGTCATCTGTGAGAGAAACGTTACCCTGCAGTATATTTATACAACATTCGGCGATGACTTTTAATTCTTCTTTACTCGCGTATTTAATGGCGGCGTTTCGTTGACACGCGTTACACGAACTCAGATATTTTAGAAAGTCTAAGTGCTCGTGTACTCTCTTCGGCGGAGCCATGTAGCTAATCGGGCAGCTTTCACGAGCGTACAATTGTTTTCGTCTCGGTGAAACGTACAACTTCTAGGCGTTCCACAAATTATAGTTACTAGTCTCGGGCAGCCCAAATCTTCGGCGTTAGCGACTTCAGTCTTCAAAAACCTTGATATACCGATAGATTTTTCTAAGCCTTTGGTTATAAAAGTAATGGCTTTCTCTCGTATAATTTTGGCAATTTCAGTCTGAGCTTCGAATGGATATTCTCCTTCGTCCCAGCGTAAGTCGCAACTGTTCCTCGTAAGCCATTGACATTGTCTTTTATCCTTAGACGACAAGTCCGTGAAAGGGAATGGCGCTTTAAAGATCCATACCTCGTGTTCGCCCGTCTCCTTCACGAATAGTGTTATTTCTTTCACGATCCATTGGTCTTGAACTCTGAAGAAGTTTGCTTCGATTATTCCGGTCATTTTGGTAGAAAAATTTCGGCTTGTTCTCCTGGTAAAATCCCGGTCTTTAGTCTTCTATCTTCCGGGGTCGTAGCTTTGAGGTCTACGAATAGATATCCGTAACTGATAGCTGTAGATTGTCTAAACGCGTCCACAACGTATTTACTGTTGACTGGAGATATCTGTTTCGCCAAATGTAGAATCGCAGATTGGTCTCTCGGTGTTTTAAAGATTATCAGATAATGAGCGTTGAGATTCAATGTTCGAATTTCCTTTCCTGGGTAGTAGAGGTTTTGCATTAAAATTAATACTGAGGTATTTCGATGATGGGATCCTCGAATAAATAAGTTGGTAACTTCCTTGTTATTAGCGATTTCGCATAAAAGGTCGTCTAATATAACAAAGTTTCTAACGTTGGCGTTTAAAGTGCCTACATCCAATAGACCTTCGTGAAATTCCACGCTTGGGGTATGACTCGATATGGAATTAAATAGTTTGTCCTGGTATTCAGTATAACACCATATTATCCGTTCGGGTGGGGGCGAAATTCTAATTTCCTTGTGCTCAATTAATTTCGCAACAAAGACGCTTTTTCCACATCCTGTTACTCCAGCCACCAATCCGTTAAAAGGGTGTTGCAGACTTAAATCCATATCGATAAATGAGAGAATATTGGAGTATCATCGAATATATATGACTTTAAGAACTTAAAAAAATACTTACCAGAAGAGTGCAGGTCTAGATGAGTGTCCTGAACGTTGTAAAATAGTCTTATCTATACGATGGAGCTAGCTTTTTATACCATCAAAATATGTAACCTTTGATTCAATGACGTGTTGGGTTTTCCTTATATGACACTATTTGTTCAAGTTTTAGTTTCAGGATTGGTTTTAATATTGGTTCCTACACGCATTTAATACGCATTCTAAACATACATAATTGACGAAATTCGTGGTTAACCCTATCTTCATATGGTATTTTGTAAATGGTAGAGATACCAAAGCTTACTGATTTTCCCATATCTTCGCGCCTTAAAATTTAAAACTTTCAATCACGTGATATCTGAACATAGAGATAAGAACCGAGGATATAGATAAGGATGGAAAATAGTTTAAAAGTTGATAAGAGAAGATGGTGTAGTCTGCTAGGCTCTGCCCCATTGGACCGAATCGCGTTCGACCGAATTTTCCCATTCGACCGATCCAGCCAAATTGTGCGATTTTTATTTCGATGCATTTTCTCGCGTAGGTCAATTTTTCTGCGAATATTTGTTTAGATATTCAACAATAACCCTTAAAATACCCATTTGTTCCCAAATATTTAGTATATAAATTCCAACTATGTAATATCACAATTGGTTTCAATCGAAAGAAACCAATAAAATAATAGCATTATTGAACGAGTTATTATTGAAACTAATTGTAACCTAACCTAACCATACTTAACCTAATCTAATTTAATTTTGAAAATTATATAAAATATATTTCAGAAAAACCATAATAAAAATTATTTTAAATTCAACAAATTATAAACCTAACCTAACCATACTTAACCTAATTTAATTTAATTTTAAAAATTATATAAAATATATTTCAGAAAAACCATAATAAAAATTATTTTAAATTAAACAAATTATAAACCTAACCTAACCTAACCTAACCATACTTAACCTAATCTAATTTAATTTTAAAAATTATATAAAATATATTTCAGAAAAACCATAATAAAAATTAAACAAAATATAAACATTTACAGACGACGCTAAGGTTTCAATGATCGTCAATCTAGTGCAATGTTCCCGTCTCTAGATTTCCCGCTTTCCCAAAGACGAATATCTCCATGGCGCAGCTGTAAGATATTATTAAAGATTTAATGTGGCTTGTTTACAAACAAAGTTGAAATTATATATTATGGTAACTTACCTTTACCGACCAGGACTCGAACCAAGATTTTCTGCGTGACAGACCGACGCTTTATCACTAGACAACGGTGAGACGAAAACCCCATCGAAATATAACATATTTCAGCTTAGAAAATAATGCTGCATATATAAAGTAAAAATATTTTTCAATCGAATGGAATAATATTCCCATTCAATCGAAATCCGCCGTTGGGCTAGATTTTTAATATATTAGCTTGAATTTTTCGGCCGAATGAGATTCGGTCCATTGCGATTCGGTCGAATGGGTAGATCCCGTCTGGGAATGTACCTACCTCATATACATGAGGTTCCGGGTTCAAAACCAGGATGAAAAAAAAAAAAAAAAAAAAAATTTTGGCACCTCAGGCACCTCCGGAACCTCTTGGCACCTCCTGTGCTTTAACGCTCATTTTCATACTACTTTCGTCCGATTGCGATGAAACTTTGTTGAAGGGCGTGGTATGTTATCTTTCTAGAATATTCGAGAGACTTAAAAAAATATTAAACTCACGTAGATACGTCACCTGGGTTTTCAAGAGTCGTTGCATCTTCACAAGATATTTTAATGTAATATTATTAAATGTGCCTCTAAGCTTCTACCAGTAGGTGGCACTAGTTTCGTAGCCGCGAACTTTTAAATGGAATAATTCTGTAGCTCCAAAAGTAACAATAAGTGTGCCTATTTCTTTTTTAATTATATTAACCCAAATACTTAAAAAATCAAACCTTAACATAGTATACATGGTTTTATTAGTTCTCGTCTTGTTTATCTTTAGTTGGTATGAGGAGAGGTAAAATTTAGGTCTCCCAACTTATTATAACTGGTACTCTTCCCAAGTGTTGCCTATGTTTGGCTAATCTAGGTTACTTGGTCTTGTTAATTTTACGTTTCTTTGTAGTATAGCGTCGATTAATGATTTCTTCGCACTTTTCAACAAAGCTTATCTCTGACCACGATTCGATTTAGCTAAGACAGAGATTAAATCTCTTTGTGAGCGAACATAATAAGTCATTCTAGAAGAATGCCGTATCGCCGACGTCGCTTTATTTATATACACTGGGGATGTAAACAACGCTCGTGGGGAAAAAGGTCTGTTCCAACGCGGTGGTTCTAGGTACAGCGCTGATTCATATCAAGTAGTAAATTGCCGAATGGTCTACTTGTAGCGTCTCTATACGCATCAACTATAAAACGCAAGTTTTCGGGTACATTTGTTTAGCAATTGTACTCAATTGTTGTTTATCACAGGGGCGTAGGAACGTTTTTCATATTGGAGGGGGCAAAATCCGCAAATGTGATAATGTTTTCGCATTTTTTCCTACATAGAAATTTATTTTCAAATGCATACCTTTTTCAAATGGGGGGGGGGGGAATATCATAATTTTCTTTTTACACTAAAAGGTATTTTCTTTTTTCAAATACATACGTCCTAGTACTACCCAAAGGTATTGTACAACACAAAGTATTAAAGAATACTTTTCAAATAAATCACTAGAATAGAGACAGCTACTCCATGGTTCAAAATAAACAGTTTATTAAATACACGTTTTCAGGAGGGCTTTCGGACGTATATTTGTTATTTTTGTAAATTTTGTTAGAGTAAAAAAGGATTGAAATGGGAGTCACTACTCTAGCAGGTCCGAAAGCTCTCATATCCATTTAAAAAACTGTTTCTTTTAATTATGCAGAAGCGGACTCGTAAATTATTTTGTTATTATTATACGTTATTCACCATGGTCAAGTTGGTCAGCAAATTTTGTGTAAATTAGGCCCATACATTGTATATATTCATATTTGGATTTTATGTCCTCAATATAGTCCGTCAGTTTTCTTTTTTAGACGTTACTTAAGTTAAAACGTTAACTGAGAGAATTCACACAACAGCCCAACGGTCAGGGCTGAGGTTCGGGAATTTATGATTTTAACTTTTAATTTTAGTTTTCGCCATTATGCTTTTGAAGTATACTTTTTGTTTTATTTTAAGCGATTAAAGCGAAGAGTGGGAATGTCTGTGTATTATATTTTGACAACTTTAAAGCCTAACCTTAGTAATGTTTCTGCGGTCTTAGCCGATGAGAAGCCAACTCTTTATACTACGGTGTTTTTTAATAACAGTAAAATTTTTCTGTATGAGCATAATGAACTAGGTCTAGTAGTAACCAAAGAAATACATGTTCAGAGCTACAAGATTTTGATATAAATTATTTCTCACAATATAGGATTTATAAGTAGAAGTATTTTTTTAATTAATTATTGGGTGTTTAGCAGGGAAAATGTTCTACTCCACAAAAAAAAAAAAACATTTCGGAGGGGCAGTCTAAAAGTTTTGGAGGGGGCAATCTTAACATTTTGCAGGGGGCAAGACTAACATTGGAGGAGGCGATGCCCCCTGTGCCCCCCTAGTTGTTACGCCCCTGGTTTATCACGGGGTGACTTCTCGAGTAGTATGTAATGCGCGTTCTGGTAAATATCTCTAGTCTTTAGATAGGTAAAACAACATTTGCGTGATGAAAATCACGCTCAGATTCCCGTGATGTAATCCTTCGTAAATAGAGAACCGATCTGCCCCTTGTTTTCAGACATAAGATCGTCGATTATCAGGATTATGGCTAACTATCTTTATACTCAAATAAATCCGTTAACCCTCCTTGAAAATAACAGCTTTTCAGTTTATCAAAAAACTTCTGCCCTTCTCCATAATACCAACCAATCAATCTCGCTAAATTTAGGGTCGAACATTATATCCCTTTACTCAATTAATTAGACAACTAGCTGAGCTTTACCAGACTGGGATGAACCTGCCAAGATGGCGTTAAATGAACGGTGGAATAGATACATGACCGAACCTCCCTACTGTCAGTGAATAAATATTAGATGAAACGGATAGTCACTTATACAAAAACCTCAGTACAGTACTTTCTAAACGATCGATTTTATGACAGTAATTGTTAACCCAAACGATGGTTTCTAAAATGATAGTTTAATTTTATATCCGCAAAAGCGTTCAATTAGCTAGATGTTCGGGTCGAAGGCAGTCAAAGAGTCCCAGAACCTGGAAATTGGGAAACATCTAAAAATTAAGGGCGCGAGACGGACGAATGAATGAGCATAACGAACTTGAATTGAACACTGATTAGAAAATGTTTATTTTCGTTGTTAAATTGTAAAGATAAATCTATATACAAGATAAATGTGTAGTTAAAAAGGTTTGTTCCCATTTCGCCCAAATATTTCGCCCAATCCTACTTCACGCAAACGTATTATCATTTGGCCCAAAATTATCGATTCCCAATTCGCCCAATCCCACTTCGCCCAATTGTTTTATCAGTTAGTAAAGAATTATCTATTCCCATTTCGCTCAACCTAAAATTCCTTTTCCCGTTTCGCCTAAAATTATTAGGTTAGCTTAGGTTACCAAAACTAATAAATTAAATTGTTCTTTAGATTGGGTTGGGTTAGGTTGGGTTTTGGTTGGGTTAGGTTAGGTTACCAAAACTAATAAATTAAATTGTTCTTTAGATTGGGTTGGGTTAGGTTGGGTTTTGGTTGGGTTAGGTTAGGTTACCAAAATTAATAAAGAAAATAGTTCTTAAGATTGAGTTGGGTTATGTTGGCTTGGGTTAGGTTAGGTTACCAAAACTAATAAAGAAAATTGTTCTATAGATTGGGTTGGGTTAGAGTTGGTTGGGTTAAGGTAGGTTGGGTTGGGTTAGATTACTAAAATTAATAAAGTAAATTGTTTAGTTACATCAAGAAGTGCGTGTAGAAATAATTAAACAGGACGAAGGAACCGATCAAGAGGATTTTGTTCGCATATGCCTTGGGTGTGACACGATTGGACGAAATAAGAATTTGACAAAAATGGAATTATGCGAAATGTGATTTGGCGAAATGGGAATTAGGGGAAATGGGATTGGACGAAATAGGATTGGGCCTAATAAATTTGGCTGATTGGGAATGGGCCAGTTGGGATTGGGCCAATTGAGATTGGGCGAAATGGGAATTGGGCCAAATGTTTTGGGCGAATCGGGGTAGAACGACAGTCAAGCTCATTATATGTTTGGTTGGTTTGCTCTGAGCTTTGCGGCCCGCTGGCCATGGCTGTGGCTTCGCTAGTATTGACCATCGTGGTCTAGAACGCGGTGATGATATGACGGGCGGATCTCTGCGGTGCCATGTGAACAACAATGCGACGCATTATAAAACCTGAACCTGATTAAGTAAATTACGCCCTTGATGTCGACGCGGTGTCCTGAATAGGTTCTTTATATGGCGGTTTGTTTATGGGTGGCTTCTCCATAACCCATTTCATTGCGATCCTGTGTCTAGTTTCGTCTGGTCAGAGAAATTTTGGATGAAATTCTTTCTATCCATTCGTCGATACTTCGTGGAGTTGCATCCATATCATTGCAGTGTAGGGTCAGTTAAATGCGATACCGATCCTCATGTCCGTTGGCTCGACCTCCGTATGTCTTCATCTGGATCGTTGAATCGCTATGGCTGGCGTTCGAGCCCTGGATCTGTTATGGTTGTCTCGAAAGTCTACGGTAATCTACAGCATGCCGAAAATGTCTGCGTCTTGAGCGCTGGGCACATTTGGCAATTCGTGCTGGACACGGCTCGGGCCGTTGATGCGCTCGATGGCAGTTAGAGCAGCGCTGCTGTGATTGTTTTCGATGCGTAATAATGTCCCTCCTAGCATATGTTGGTTGTGAATAGCCGATTCAAAAGAGAAAAATGTTCTTTTACATCTTGTTTTTTATGATGCTCCTACGTCACGGACTGACAAAAATTACGTGATTATTTATTTAGCCGCATACTTCCGTTGGCGGTTTTCAATTTTTGTACACTTCGCTAAGCCCTAGACATATCTTTCGAAGCAAGCGTGTTGTATTTTCGTGTTTTATTTTAATAATTATTTCGATCTTATTTTTTTTTTTACTTTATTTCTGTAGTATCTTTTTGGAAATAACGCTTCTAAATCGCATTGGAAAATCGAAATGGGTCCTAAAAAGAAGGGGCAGTTAACTACAAAATAAATCTTCCCAAAGGAAATTAGACGAAGAAAATGAGAATTTTCCCCAATTTAATTAAGGAGAGTGCAATTACTAAACATCATGACCGTTTAAAAGCAAATAAACATTTACTCCTTTGGCTACAGAATGTTTAAAGCGAGAAAAAGTACGGATGTTTTCTTTAGTCTTGAACCTAAAACTGATTCTAACTCTGATTTAACTACAAACTAAACTATATTTGTGAAAAGAGGGATCATTTTCTCTACCCACGAAATATAATGTAGCGATTAGGTTAAACTCATAAAACGCAACTGTTCACTCGGCTTGGTGTGGTTCCAAGGCTTGAGGCTAGGGAGCGTGTTAGCTTGTTTGAGCTGTACTTTGGTTCATACTTGACTGCAAAAGGGATGGCAAAAATGTTTTTCCAGACGACCAAGCTTGCACTCCAAAAGCTAGGACATGGAGCGCGCCAAGTGATGAAAAATGTTTGTCACAACATCATTTTGAGTCATTTGATTTCATTAAACATTCGCCAGGGAAAACAGTGAGGCTTTGAAAGAAAAATTAAAAAAAACACAAACCTACAACTCTTTTAGTAACTACGGAAGATGCCATTGAAATGAAAAAAAGGATTAAAACAACCGCAGAGAAGTTACAGTCAGGGAAACGTAGATCGACCCAGCAAGAAAAAGATTTTCAAAATAATTTCAAATTAGTTCCTACAAATTTACAAGTTCAAACTAAGGTGCAAGTTAATAATGAAGCTACGGATCCAAATGTAGTGGATAGAATTTCTCTTCCACTTGGTATTATAGATCTGGATGACAGCGTTAAACTCCTTTTAGAGGATAGAATGAGGGCAAAAGCCGATACTTTAAAACTTAATTACTGCAATAACTTTAGAAGTTAATACTCGTGATCAATCTAACTGCCAACTTTGGAAAACGGAGAGGAAAGACTCGACTAACTGCCTCAAAGTTCGGGGTCATTTGTAAACGGTAAAAAAAATCGAACGAAGCCTTCTTAAAAACAATTTTCAGTGGAGCTGACCTTTCGCGCAGTAAATACGTTCATGAAGGTTTACAAAATGAATCTCTGGCAACGAGCAAGTAAAAAGATTATAACAATGGCACTGTCACTACTTTTCCAATTGGTCTTTGCGTAAACTCTACTCTCCCAATGTTCCGTTCCACACCTGACCGCTAAGTCTTTGAAAATGATGTAGGATATGGTATCTTAGAGCTAAAGACACTAGCGAAGTGTAAGGAAACTCCAAAAAGCATCGATGGAGCCCTAAAAACCAAAGAGTCTACCGCTAAATTCCTCAAGTTTGATGAAAATGGAAAACCAAGTTTGGATAGGAATCATAATTTCTACTTCCAAATTCAAGTTCATTTGGCCATCAGAGGCCAGAAATGGTGCGACATCCTAGTCGATTGTGGATATAACTTTCCTTTCAGCGAAAGAATATACTTCGAGTCATTTTTAACACAAAAATTGTTCCAAGTTGCTGAATTTTTAGCTAGACCCAAACCTAGTGGGGTCTAGCTACTATATTCACTGCGGCGTCGGCGTTGGCGTTGGCGTCTTGCAAGAAGACGAAATACGTCATCGAATCGAAAAACTTTCGTCTCCTTACCTCTCCGAGTGAACTTTTAGTTCACGGAGAGGTTCTGTCTGTTACGTCATCGAATAGGAAAAACTTTCGTCTTCTTACCTCTCCGAGTGAACTTTTAGTTCGCGGAGAGGATCTGTCTGTACGTGACGTCAGAAGAAGACGTCATCACCCACGGAGCTTGACCCTCCAATAGAATTCGCATATACAGTTATTAGCTTCTACCATGCTGTAAACGTACATCCACCACAGCTCATTGAAGAGCTTGTTAGTTAAAATGATAAACGAACGCCTTATATAGTATCTTTTGGATTCGCGTCTATTTTAGCCTTCTGAGGTGATAGCTTTTACTGAATTGAAACGTAATATTCATTTAAATTAAAATTAAAACAGATTAAATGATTTAACTTAATCTAAAAACCAATGTTGCTGAAACTTAAATTTAATATAAAAGATATTTTCGAAGATATTCAATATTTTCTTATAGGTTGATTAGATAAAGGCGTGTTTTCACGGGTGTTCAAGATAAAATGAATTAATAAATTTTAGATATTATGGTGCGTTTTCACGTTTATCCAAGATAAGACGATAAAGATTATATGTAATGGTGCCTTCACAAGGGTATCCAAGGTAAAAATTAATAAAGATTAGATATAAAGGCGTGTTCGCAGGGTATCCAAGATAAAATGACTTAATAAAGAATAGATATAAAGACGCGTTTCCAAGACAAAAATGACTTAAAAAAGAATAGATATTAAGTCCCGTTCGCACGAGTACCCAAGATAAAATGACAAAGATAATATATAAATGCCTGTTCGCACGGGTATCTAAGTTAAAAATTAATAAAGATTAGATATAAAATAGCGTTCACACGTGTATCCAAGATAAATTAATAAAGATTAGATATAAATCCGCGTTCAGACTGGTATCAAAGAAAAATTAAGATTAGATATAAAGCCGCTTTCACACGAGTATCCAAGAAAAATTAATAAAGATTAGATATAAAGCCGCTTTCACACGGGTATCCAAGATAAATTAATAAAGATTAGATATAAAGACGCGTTCACAGGTAGCCAAGTTGAAAAACATGATTTGAAAAACATGATTTGAAAAACATGATTTGAAAAACATGATTTGAAAAACATGATTTGAAAAACTTGATTTGAAAAACTTGATTTGAAAAACTTGATTTGAAAAACTTGATTTGAAAAACTTGATTTGAAAAACTTGATTTGAAAAACTTGATTTGAAAAACTTGATTTGAAAAACTTGATTTGAAAAACTTGATTTGAAAAACTTGATTTGAAAAACTTGATTTGAAAAACTTGATTTGAAAAACTTGATTTGAAAAACTTGATTTGAAAAACTTGATTTGAAAAACATGATTTGAAAAACATGATTTGAAAAACTTGATTTGAAAAACTTGATTTGAAAAACTTGATTTGAAAAACTTGATTTGAAAAACTTGATTTGAAAAACTTGATTTGAAAAACTTGATTTGAAAAACTTGATTTGAAAAACTTGATTTGAAAAACTTGATTTGAAAAACTTGATTTGAAAAACTTGATTTGAAAAACTTGATTTGAAAAACTTGATTTGAAAAACTTGATTTGAAAAACTTGATTTGAAAAACTTGATTTGAAAAACTTGATTTGAAAAACTTGATTTGAAAAACTTGATTTGAAAAACTTGATTTGAAAAACATGATTTGAAAAACATGATTTGAAAAACATGATTTGAAAAACTTTACGCAACTTCGTGTTTAAAGGAATCTCGAAACGCCATTCAAATTGTTCAAAGAGCGTTTATGCATGCATAACAAGCCCCTGCTATAGTAAATTCTTTTCAGCCTCTTTTACAATGTCATGGGTCTAGCTATTCCTATGGGCTTGACCATCTTATTATTTTTATTTGCCTTATTTACAAAAAAACAGACTGTGACAATGTCTAAAATAATTTTTTTGTTAGAAAATAAACATTTCAATACTTTAAATTTATGATTTTTCTTTTGTCACATCAAGAAGCGGTTCAAAGCAGAAATTTACTAAATTAGCACATATTTTCCATATTTTAGTTGGTTATGCATACTATTCGGGATTATATAACTAAGTATGTGGTAACATTTCAAACTTATTATAACTCGTTCTACATGTATACGTACACTGTCTATTTTTCTAGTGGCTTTTTTCTTCTATTGATAACTGAGCTTCATTCCCCAAAAATGGGCGACACTCCTTTCTCAAGAAGTAGATCTTCTTAAAAATCCTCATTCCCTCATAACCGAATCACCCGGCTCCAAAACCTGCAGTAAGCCGCATTCCTCTTGTCTGACATGCGGCTAGGAATTAGGTCCGAAATAAAACTGATGAATCCATAAGGAGTGATACCAATAAGGCCTTTCGCAGTATTATGAGTTTTATAAGATTACCAGGGGTCACTTTGTCCTTTAAATTCAAAAGGCTTCTGAATAAATAATTCCGTTGCGTCAATTACCACTCTCGTTTTTAGATATTCAATCTTGAATTCTTCGGGCATATATTCATCTACCACTGCACGAGGGGGCCAAATCCTTAAATTTGTCAGCCTCTTTTCCAGCAAGTCAATCAATGTAGCGCATACATTGGAAACGGATACTTTAAACCTATGGGACAAGACTTCTTCCAAAAGACCCACTTTCAATCGGCATAAAATCATAAACAGTTGGTCATTAAATATATTTCTCTCATGTTTACGTTTATAGCCTCGGGCACCATTATATAAATTCAAGTTCCATAAGTCTGGTTCAATATATTCAAACAAATCATTAAAACAATCAATGTTTTGGCAGCCTGTAGAAAATTTCATCTTTTCGTTAGATTGAGAAACACTTTTTAAAGAGAAACGTATTGACAATCGTAGTTTTTTTCCAAATTTTACTTTTGTTTCGCAATTTTTTTAGTTTCAAGGAACTGAGAAGATTGTTTAAGCGGATGTTTTCCGCGTTAACTTCAACCACCTGCTGAACATAATTTTGAAGCTATTTCAAATTACTTTTCAAGCTCAAGTTCTCCTGAACAAGCACTTGGTTTTCAATTTTTAGTTTTTCTAGTTCGTCCATTTTGATCGCAGATGGAAAATATCATCCTTCTGAATCTTTATGATATAAACCAAAATTGCAGGATCAGAATCCAAGTTATAGTTATGGTCTGAAATAGTTTAAAGATTATTAATATCTCAGTTAAATCATCATAGAAATTATTTTTGATGCATTGATCGTATTTCTCTGACGCGTATGACATCTTAAATTCGGAAATACGCTTAAAACGCGCCGTTTGTTATGAACCTCTCAAGATCGTCGGTGAAGGATTTACAAGCATACAACTTGGTATCGTATTACAAACTTAATTAGTCGTAAACTTAAAGGGGTAAACCAACCAAATCATGCGTGAACAATTTTAATTTTGAATTAGGTGTTTATTAAAAATTCATTATTTCGTATATTGCAATTTTGTTAATAAGCCTATAGTAGAGCACGAAAATAGAATTGAACTATATCATTAGATAATGAAAGATGTAACGTGGAAACTAGGAATCGCGGACTAAAGCCAAAGGGGAAGTCTCAGGCCAAATCCAGTAACAATACAAAATAAAATAAAGCCGGGTTGGTCGCCTACCTTTTCACTATTGAGGGGTGGCGTGGAATAGAAAATAAAAGAACAGCAATGCATAGTCTAAGGATATGGGATGTAATTACAATAATTAAGTCGAGGTATAGAGAGTTACCAGAATCATTTTAATATAAAACTCATATACTGAATTAAATATTAATAAACTAATTAATGAACTACCTTGTCATGACACTAATTACTAACAAACTAAATAAATAAATAATAATAATAAACAAATAATTCGTGACATAATAATAATAATATAATAATAATAATAATAAACAAAAATGAAACGTTACGGCTTACGCGGCCACCAAAGTTTTGCGATTACAGTCATGTCCCGTTTTGGGGAACGGTGGACTTGAACGTCCTAGCGAACCAGGTCCTTTCGCGACACCACGCGAATGTTTTTCGCAATCGTCCGAGTGGTCATTTCAGCACGGCCTCTTTTAAGAATATCATATTTTATTCTGCATGGCGCGCGTGGGCTATTCGCCTCTTTTCTTATTCTTGAGAATAAGTAAGTTTTCGGTAAAGATTTTACCCACGCAACACTTTACGTTTTCGCGGAGAGGTTTTAGTTTTCGACCATGTCGAGTTCGCGCCCAGAGTTACTCTACTTTTCTTAAGCTCGAAAGCACAAGTCTTTTAGTTTTTCCCGCGCTTCTGGACCGGTGGTCTTCAGAAGCGTGGAGAAGAAGGGGGGGGGGGGGGGTAGAAGTGCCTGCAAGATGCGTGGCCCGTTTTAGGGAACCCTTAATTGTTTTTCGTCGAACGATGGACAAGGGAACCATTTGGGGCGGCGAAAGGAAAGGGCGCACTTCTAAGTTTTTGACTTTTAAGTTCGAGTCAAGTCGCCGGCTCGTAAACTATCTTTCATGTTTCGCGCTATAGCAAGGTCAAATGTTTCTCATGTTTTCCGCAACGTATGGCACAAATTACACTTGCGAACAATAACTATATACAGTAGATAACGTTATAAAAAGAATACGAACTAAAAATATAACATCTTAACTCTATCTGGTAACTCTCCTTCGTAGGGGTTAAAGCGTAGGGAAGGGTAATAAATCGAACAGGACAATCGCCACTCCCATAAGGGAAAAAGTAAACTACCGAATTTTTAGCTAGACCCAACCCTAGTGGGGTCTAGCTACTATATTCACTGCGGCGTTGGCGTTGGCGTCGGCGTCGGCGTCTTGCAAGAAGACGAAATACGTCATCGAATCGAAAAAATTCGTCTCCTTACCTCTCCGAGTGAACTTTTAGTTCACGGAGAGGTTCTGTCTGTACGTCATCGAATAGGAAAAACTTTCGTCTTCTTACCTCTCCGAGTGAACTTTTAGTTCGCGGAGAGGATCTGTCTGACGTCAGAAGAAGACGTCATGTCTGACGTCAGAAGAAGACGTCATGTCTGACGTCAGAAGAAGACGTCATGTCTGACGTCAGAAGAAGACCACGGAGCTTGACCCTCCAATAGAATTCGCATATACAGTTATTAGCTTCTACCATGCTGTAAACGTACATCCACCACAGCTCATTGAAGAGCAGCAACCGTTACTCGCTTATTAGTTTATAATGATAAACGAACGTCTTATATAGTATCTTTTGGATTCGCGTCTATTTTAGCCTTCTGAGGTTATAGCTTTTACTGAATTGAAACGTAATATTCATTTAAATTAAAATTAAAACAGACTAAATTATTTAACTTAATCTAAAAACCAATGTTGCTGAAACTTAAATTTAATATAAAACATATTTTCGAAGATATTCAAAATTTTCTTATAGGTTGATTAGATAAAGGCGTGTTTTCACGGGTGTTCAAGATAAAATGAATTAATAAATTTTAGATATTATGGTGCGTTTTCACGGATATTCAAGATAAGACGATAAAGATTAGATGTAAAGGTGCCTTCACAAGGGTATCCAAGGTAAAAATTAATAAAGAATAGATATAAAGACGCGTTTCCAAGATAAAAATGACTTAATAAAGAATAGATATTAAGTCCCGTTCGCACGAGTACCCAAGATAAAATGACAAAGATAATATATAAATGCCTGTTCGCACGGGTATCTAAGATAAAAATTAATAAATATTCGATATGAAGCCACGTTCACACGTGTATCCAAGATAAATTAATAAAGATTAGATATAAATCCGCGTTCAGACTGGTATCAAAGAAAAATTTAGATTAGATATAAAGCCGCGTACACACGGGTATCCAAGATAAATACATAACGATTAGATATAAAGCCGCTTTCACACGGGTATCCAAGATAAATTAATAAAGATTAGATATAAAGACGCGTTCACAGGTAGCGAAGTTGAAAATCATGATTTGAAAATCATGATTTGAAAATCATGATTTGAAAATCATGATTTGAAAATCATGATTTGAAAATCATGATTTGAAAATCATGATTTGAAAATCATGATTTGAAAATCATGATTTGAAAATCATGATTTGAAAATCATGATTTGAAAATCATGATTTGAAAATCATGATTTGAAAATCATGATTTGAAAATCATGATTTGAAAAACATGATTTGAAAAACATGATTTGAAAATCATGATTTGAAAAACATGATTTGAAAAACATGATTTGAAAAACATGATTTGAAAAACATGATTTGAAAAACATGATTTGAAAAACATGATTTGAAAAACATGATTTGAAAAACATGATTTGAAAAACATGATTTGAAAAACATGATTTGAAAAACATGATTTGAAAAACATGATTTGAAAAACATGATTTGAAAAACATGATTCGAAAAACATGATTCGAAAAACATGATTCGAAAATCATGATTCGAAAATCATGATTCGAAAATCATGATTCGAAAATCATGATTCGAAAATCATGATTCGAAAATCATGATTCGAAAATCATGATTCGAAAATCATGATTCGAAAATCATGATTCGAAAATCATGATTCGAAAATCATGATTCGAAAATCATGATTCGAAAATCATGATTCGAAAATCATGATTCGAAAATCATGATTCGAAAATCATGATTCGAAAATCATGATTCGAAAATCATGATTCGAAAATCATGATTCGAAAATCATGATTCGAAAATCATGATTCGAAAATCATGATTCGAAAATCATGATTCGAAAATCATGATTCGAAAATCATGATTCGAAAATCATGATTCGAAAATCATGATTCGAAAAACATGATTCGAAAAACATGATTCGAAAAACATGATTCGAAAAACATGATTCGAAAAACATGATTCGAAAAACATGATTCGAAAAACATGATTTGAAAAACTTTACGCAACTTCGTGTTTAAAGGAATTGTTCAAAGAGCGTTTTTGCATGCATAACAAGCCCCTGCTATAGTATAATTCTTTTCAGCCTCTTTTACAATGTCATGGGTCTAGCTATTCCTATGGGCTTGACCATCTTGTATTTTATAATTGGGGCTTTTAGAATTGGAATTTATAACTTCGACCTCGCGCGGCCAGGCCTAGCTACGCGGGTCGGAAAGATGCAAGAGAAGCGACACCACCCGAAAGCCATTATCCCAACGGCCAGCGTTAGGACTGCGATCGGAGGGGGTCTCTTTCTTTTGTAAATGAAAATGTTTTAAGAATTTAAATTTAAGGGTACGAATGAAATAATTTAAAGGTTATAGGGAAATATTAAAAGGGTCCGGATTTTGCGTTACAAAGAACATTCGAGAACTTGCACTTTGATCTTTGCATGCGTAGAAATTCGATCTTGAATATAAAGAATCATTTCTACCGATAACATATATTCTTCCCCGCGCAATAACCGAATGCAGACCAGTTTTATATATGTAACGCTCGGGTTGTTTATCGCGCTAGCATTTTATGTAACTCAAGTTAAGTAATTTACAAAAAAAAGGTTGCTTTGCACCCTTAAAAAGGGCCCTTATCTAACTCGAATCAAACCCGTGAAGGGAAACAAATTAATTGTTAGAGAAAGAGCAATTTAATGTTTAAAATTATAGTTAGTAGATTTAGTCTACTACTCGAAAGATTTTATTATCATTAAATATTTTCCAAAAAACGAATAAAGATAACCTAGGTTTTTCCTAGGTCGTCTTTTATCTGTTTTTAGCTACACCAAAAGTGTAGCTATTACATTCGGTGGTTCGCCTCTGTCGCCGCCATTGGAAATGACGAAATTCGCGAAAATCATGCATTCGCGTAGAAGCTCGCGTAGAAGAAAATAAATAATATTAGACATAAAGCAGAGTTCACAAGACAAATTAATAAAGATAAGATATAAATGCGCGTTCACACGGGTTAATAATTAGAAAATTAATAACACACGGGGTTATAAGTTGAAAATATAAAATGATTAGATGTAAAAGCGCGTTCACACGGGTTATTAATTGAAAATAAATAATATTAGATATAAAGCCGCGTTCACAAGATAAATTAATAAAGATTAGATATAAAGGCGCGTTCACACGGGTTTATAAGTTGAAAATAACTAAAGATTAGATATAAAGGTGCGTCCACACGGATTTATAAGTTGAAAATAAATAAATATTAGATATAAAGCCGCGTTCACAAGATAAATTAATAATGATTAGATATAAAAATGAAAAGTGGAAAAATGAAGCGTCATTGGTTTCAAGTGTCATTGATGTACTAGCTATTCTCATGGGCTTGCCCATCTTGTTTGGAAATATTTATTAATAATAAAATCTTTGGAGTAGTAGACTAAATCTACTAACTATAATTTTAAACATATTAAATTGCTCTTTCTCTATACCAATTAATTTGTGTCCCTTCATGGGTTTGATTCGAGTTAGATAAGGGCCCTTTTTAAGGGGGCGAAGCAACCTCTTTTTTGTATAATTTCTCTCCCTTTTTACCAATTTTTTTCGCAATTTCACTATTTTGCATTGTAGGTATTTTGAATCTTAATTCTTACTAATGCTGAACAAAAATTATAGCGTTTAAATGAGGCTTCAATCTATATGTAATGAAGAGCCTGGTACAAATCTTGAACGACAGAGATTAACTAATCTAACCGTACCTAAAGCAGTAAAAGAGGCATGGGATATTTCGAGGGATTAACTAGCCTAACCGAACCTTACGAGAATGTGGAGCTCGTGATTTTTAGGTAATTCTTTCGGAAACATGTCTAAATTACTCTGCAAGGGTAGCGGTAAATATAAAACTTTCCCTTTTATAGCTCGGGTGAGACCTGTATGGTTGAATGTTTTCAGTTGTGTTCCTAATCGTACGACTGTTTGGAGCGCTTCTCCTTTTTGAATTAGCATTTTTTCAAAAATATTCAAATCGGCAATTTCTTTAGGTACAGGCTCAACTTGGAGCCCATTTAAAAAACACCTCGCCGACACTCCCCTTACGAAAATAATTTGCTCTAAAAGAGCTCTTTTCTTGCTCTTTTAACTCCTAAAGTAGTCTGATATTGCTCTTAGCCGATTGGGAGTTTAAATTTTCATCCGCAAGACCAAAATCAGTCGTTTGACAGACCTCTTTATATGCTTTTAGTTTTAGATGATTCTTACTTTCAGACCAAATTAAGATTAATGTTTCATCTAATCAAAGCTTCAATCAAGGACATTTCTAGGTGTTCTGGTTAGAAGACCTCTTTCCTGCTCTTATAACCTCTAAAACTCATCACTCATACTTAAGGATTTTTGCACAATCTTATATGAAGACCAAAATAGTGTTCTTCTTGAAAACTTAACAACTCAATTTTGATGACCTCTTTCGATAAGACGTGTTAAGACGATCTTGCTAACTGTAAGAATCTAGCCTTAAATATTCTCAAAAGATCTAACTTAAAGAACTATTACACAAAAATATAAAAAGACTATTTACGTATACGATTTCAGACTATAAAGACCTATATTTAAGATCTCTGAACAAAAAGACCTTAAAAGTCCTGATTTTAGTTTATTTAGCTTTAGATTCTGTAAGGCCTAGTTTTAAGGCATCTTACAAAAAGACCCTTTAAGATGCATTCATTTTAGAGACTGTAAGGTCTATCTTGAAGACTTCCGACAAAAAGATCTCTAAATACCTTTTAAGATGCGTTCATGTTAGAGACAAAAAGGTCTGTCTTTAAGACCTCTTACAAAAGCCTATTTAAAGAACATTTAAGATGCATTCATTATAGTCACTTAAAGGCCTATTTATAAGACCTCTTACAAAAATACCCTAAATACTTTTTAAGATGCATTCATTTTAGAGATTGAAACGTCTATCTAAAAGACCTCTTACAAAAATACCTTTTAAGATGCATTCATGTTAGAGAAAACAAGGTCTATATTTAAGTCCTCCTCCAAATACACGTTTAAAGACCCTTTAAGATGCATTCATTTTTGAGACTGAAAGGCCTATTTATAAGACCTCTTGCAAAAAGACCCTACAGACATTTTAAGATGCATTCATTTTAGAGATTGAAACGTCTATCTATAAGACCTCTTACAAAAAGACCTTTTTTGATGCATTCATGTTAGAGAAAACAAGGTCTATATTTAAGACCTCTTGCAAAAACACATTAAAGACCCTTTAAGATGCATTTATTTTAGACTCTGAAAGGCCTATTTATAAGACCTCCTGCAAAAAGATCCTGCAAAAAGATCCTGCAAAAAGATCCTAAAGACATTTTAAGATGCATTCATTTTACAGATTGAAACGTCTATCTATAAGACCTCTTACAAAAAGACCTTTTAAGATGCGTTCATGCTAGAGAAACAAGGTCTATATTTAAGACCTCTTGCAAAAACACATTTAAAGACCCTATAAGATGCATTCATTTTAGAGACTGAAAGGCCTTATTTATAAGACCTCCTGTAAAAATCCCCTAAAGACCTTTTAAGATGCATTCATTTTAGAGATTGAAAGGCCTATCTATAAGATGTCTTATAAAAATACCTTATAAGACCTTTTAGCATTTTCACGACCCGATTATACTTTTAATAAATCAGTGCAATATAGGCAATCCTCAGAAAATTTTAACTTGGCCTAACTAGTCTTTGGCTAAGTGCAAAATTTCCCATGACCCCTGCCATTCGCTCTTTTTGTTTGTAAGAAATTTTTGTTCGTTCCCACGGGTCAAAGTTTAGGGCGAGAAATAGCCAGTTCGAGAGAACATCGTCGTTCGGCATACAATTAATTGTCATTATTTATGCCTATAAAGATTAAACTATGTCAATACTTCGGTTAATAATATATCATCCAAGGATGAAGGTATAAACGATTTAAAATTTTTGCTATGTCTATCGTATACTTGGTTGGGGTAACAAAATCCCTGGGAGATATTTTTTTAACCAAGAGCGGCTAAAGACACGTACGCCTTTACTCTACCCCCTTTTCCTCTAGTACCAAAACCCAAACACAAGAGTCTAAAAGGAGACTAATTTTAGATCATTTTCGCCTTATTAGTTCTAACACCTCTTTGAAAAAGACGCTTTTTTCCCGCCAAACTTATTGCGCACGCGCACAAAAGGGGCGTCAGAGCACAGAGCTACCTCGGTGACCTCGCCAGTTGCCATAGTTCAGAAAGGAAAGAGAGTCGCGCTGAGACAAGTTCGTTTTTAAAAGCGCTCTAATCGTAACTAAAACGATCTTATTAAATCACTATTTTAATATGTAGGAATTCGCAGTTTCTATTTATTGAAATATACAAGCTCTTTTCGCCGCCACTTAATTCCAGTTGTCTTAGCAAATACAGTATATCAAAGCAAGCAATTGTCGAGTGGGTTAGTAACAAAAGCCTGAGTATAGTCGCTTAATTATTGATAAGGCGGGCAGAGTTTTTGGGAAGAAAACTATTGTGAAACGGAATAAAAACGTATCAAGCAGAAGTACTTAAAATAAGCGGTAAGTCAAAATTTATAATATATTTTCAAACTGTATTCTAGGAGTGGCTAAATGTGCGCTTCTTTTCTGGGGAGCAAAGCCAGGTTTAATCAAATTAATTTAGGTTTAAGACAGGGTGGGTTAAGTAAACACGGTCTTCTCGAACTCTCCTCTAGTCTATTTTCACCACATTTTGTTTTCATTCCCCAGAAAAAAAGGTGCACATTTTTCAACTTGTTATATTTCTTGTATTTATCATTAACTTGGTTTGTATTCTTGGTTGAATACTCCTATCAAGAATCCTAAAGATAACATGAATGAAACAAAGAATTCACTACAAAAGACCAAGAATTAAGTCTCAAAAGGAAAGGAAAAGTGCAACTGAAAAGGAAGTAACTTTGTTCAACAGTCAAAAACTGAACGAAGTCTTAAAAATGGCATCACTCCAGGATACTTTTAAAGATACATATAATTAATCTCTTCGAAAAGAAACCACCGATCACAGCCCGTGACAGACTATCCCCGAAATTTAAAATATTCGTTAAGAATTTGGAAGACGTGCTTTTATGCCTAAAACTGCAACCTTGAAACATTCGATATCAATTAACCAGGACGTTTTGTTTAGTTTAATTAATATCCTTAGACTTCTATTAACATATGCCATCGAATAAAATTTACTTGTTTCGATATTTCATTCTTCATTTAAACAAATATGGTGCGTGACTATTAAAATTTTATTTCAAACTAGTAATTTAAAATGCTTTGATTGTTGAATTGAATTAAAGGATTCAAATTGTTAAATGTAATTAATTTTAATAATTAAAGAATTTTGAGGCAGCCTAATAGTCTTTTGAACATCTCCGAAACAGACGTCTTTTGAACATCTCTGAAACAGACGTCTTTTGAACATCTCTGAAACAGACAGAAAATTTAACATATCTGTCCCTTCAGCCATCTGAAATCTTAACAGATATTTCTGAGTGTTTGTTCACAAAAACATTTTTGATATAATATCTATCGCTTCAGCCTTCCGAAATCATAGCGTGTCCTTTTGGGTCTTTGTTCGCAAAGACATTTTTGATAGAATATCTGTCCTTCAGTCTTTCATTTTATTGTAAACTTCAATTAAAATGAATTTTTTCATAATTTTTGATGTTAATAGCTGCGGCAGCCGCACTTGATTTAGTCAAATTTCTACATTTTTACCATCGCCCTTTAAACCCAATTAAACTAAATTTTTTCATAATTTTTGATGTTAATAGCTGGGGCAGCCGCACTTGATTCAGTCAGATCTCTACATTTTTACCATTGCCCTTTAAACCCAATTAAAATTAATTTTTTCATAATTTTTGATGTTAATAGCTGCAGCAGCCGCACTTGATTTAGTCAAATTTCTACATTTTTACCATTGCCCTTTAAACCCAATTAAACTAAATTTTTTTCATAATTTTTTATGTTAATAGCTGGGGCAGCCTCACTTGATTCAGTCAGATCTCTACATTTTTACCATTGCCCTGTAAACCCAATTAAAATTAATTTTTTTATAATTTTTGATGTTAATATCTGCGGCAGCCGCACTTGATTCAGTCAAATTTCAACATTTTTTCCATTGCCCTTTAAACCCAATTAAACTAAATTTTTTCATATTTTTTGTTGTTAATAGCTGGGGCAGCCGCACTTGATTCAGTCAAATTTCAACATTTTTTCCATTGCCCTTTAAACCCAATTAAACTAAATTTTTTCATAATTTTTGTTGTTAATAGCTGGGGCAGCCGCACTTGATTTAGTCAAATTTCTACATTTTTACCATTGCCCTTTAAACCCAATTAAACTAATTTTTTTCATAATTCTTGATGTTAATAGCTGGGGCAGCCGCACTTGATTCAGTCAGATCTCTACATTTTTACCATTGCCCTTTAAACCCAATTAAATTAATTTTTTCATAATTTTTGATGTTAATAGCTGGGGCAGCCGCACTTGATTCAGTCAGATCTCTACATTTTTACCATTGCCCTTTAAACCCAATTAAAATTAATTTTTTCATAATTTTTGATGTTAATAGCTGGGGCAGCCTCACTTGATTCAGTCAGATCTCTACATTTATACAATTGCCCTTTAAACCCAATTAAAATGAATTTTTTCATAATTATTTATGTTAATAGCTGCGGCAGCCGCACTTGATTTAGTCAAATTTCTACATTTTACCATTGCCCTTTAAACCCAATTAAACTAATTTTTTTCATAATTTTTGATGTTAATAGCTGGGGCAGCCGCACTTGATTCAGTCAGATCTCTACATTTTTACCATTGCCCTTTAAACCCAATTAAATTAATTTTTTCATAATTTTTGATGTTAATAGCTGGGGCAGCCGCACTGGATTCAGTCAGATCTCTACATTTATACCATTGCCCTTTAAACCCAATTAAAATGAATTTTTTCATAATTTTTTATGTTAATAGCTGCGGCAGCCGCACTTGATTTAGTCAAATTTCAACATTTTTACCATTGCCCTTTAAACCCAATTAAACTAATTTTTTTCATAATTCTTGATGTTAATAGCTGCGGCAGCCGCACTTGATTTAGTCAAATTTCTACATTTTTACCATTGCCCTTTAAACCCAATTAAAATTATTTTTTTCATAATTTTTGATGTTAATAGCTGCGGCAGCCGCACTTGATTTAGTCAAATTTCTACATTTTTACCATTGCCCTTTAAACCCAATTAAACTAATTTTTTTTTCATAATTCTTGATGTTAATAGCTGGGGCAGCCGCACTTGATTCAGTCAGATCTCTACATTTTTACCATTGCCCTTTAAACCCAATTAAATAAATTTTTTCATAATTTTTGATGTTAATAGCTGGGGCAGCCGCACTTGATTCAGTCAGATCTCTACATTTTTACCATTGCCCTTTAAACCAATTCAAATTAATTTTTTCATAATTTTTGATGTTAATAGCTGGGGCAGCCTCACTTGATTCAGTCAGATCTCTACATTTATACAATTGCCCTTTAAACCCAATTAAAATGAATTTTTTCATAATTATTTATGTTAATAGCTGCGGCAGCCGCACTTGATTTAGTCAAATTTCTACATTTTACCATTGCCCTTTAAACCCAATTAAACTATTTTTTTTCATAATTTTTGATGTTAATAGCTGGGGCAGCCGCACTTGATTCAGTCAGATCTCTACATTTTTAAAATTGCCCTTTAAACCCAATTAAATTAATTTTTTCATAATTTTTGATGTTAATAGCTGGGGCAGCCGCACTTGATTCAGTCAGATCTCTACATTTTTACCATTGCCCTTTAAACCCAATTAAAATGAATTTTTTCATAATTTTTTATGTTAATAGCTGCGGCAGCCGCACTTGATTTAGTCAAATTTCTACATTTTTACCATTGCCCTTTAAACCCAATTAAACTAATTTTTTTCATAATTCTTGATGTTAATAGCTGGGGCAGCCGCACTTGATTCAGTCAGATCTCTACATTTTTACCATTGCCCTTTAAACCCAATTAAATTAATTTTTTCATAATTTTTGATGTTAATAGCTGGGGCAGCCGCACTTGATTCAGTCAGATCTCTACATTTATACCATTGCCCCTTAAACCCAATTAAATAAATTCTTTCATAATTTTTGATGTTAATAGCTGGGGCAGCCGCACTTGATTCAGTCAGATCTCTACATTTTTACCATTGCCCTTTAAACCGAATTAAAATTTATTTTTTCATCATATTTGATGTTAATAGCTGCGGCAGCCGCACTTGATTTAGTCAAATTTCTACATTTTTACCATTGCCCTTTAAACCCAATTAAATTAATTTTTTCATAATTTTTGATGTTAATAGCTGGGGCAGCCGCACTTGATTCAGTCAGATCTCTACATTTTTACCATTGCCCTTTAAACCCAATTAAAATTAATTTTTTCATAATTTTTGATGTTAATAGCTGGGGCAGCCGCACTTGATTCAGTCAGATCTCTACATTTATACCATTGCCCTTTAAACCCAATTAAAATGAATTTTTTCATAATTTTTTATGTTAATAGCTGCGGCAGCCGCACTTGATTTAGTCAAATTTCTACATTTTTACCATTGCCCTTTAAACCCAATTAAACTAATTTTTTTCATAATTCTTGATGTTAATAGCTGGGGCAGCCGCACTTGATTCAGTCAGATCTCTACATTTTTACCATTGCCCTTTAAACCCAATTAAATTAATTTTTTCATAATTTTTGATGTTAATAGCTGGGGCAGCCGCACTTGATTCAGTCAGATCTCTACATTTATACCATTGCCCCTTAAACCCAATTAAATAAATTCTTTCATAATTTTTGATGTTAATAGCTGGGGCAGCCGCACTTGATTCAGTCAGATCTCTACATTTTTACCATTGCCCTTTAAACCGAATTAAAATTTATTTTTTCATCATATTTGATGTTAATAGCTGCGGCAGCCGCACTTGATTTAGTCAAATTTCTACATTTTTACCATTGCCCTTTAAACCCAATTAAAATTAATTTTTTCATAATTTTTGATGTTAATAGCTGGGGCAGCCGCACTTGATTCAGTCAGATCTCTACATTTATACCATTGCCCTTTAAACCCAATTAAAATGAATTTTTTCATAATTTTTTATGTTAATAGCTGCGGCAGCCGCACTTGATTTAGTCAAATTTCTACATTTTTACCATTGCCCTTTAAACCCAATTAAACTAATTTTTTTCATAATTCTTGATGTTAATAGCTGGGGCAGCCGCACTTGATTCAGTCAGATCTCTACATTTTTACCATTGCCCTTTAAACCCAATTAAATTAATTTTTTCATAATTTTTGATGTTAATAGCTGGGGCAGCCGCACTTGATTCAGTCAGATCTCTACATTTATACCATTGCCCCTTAAACCCAATTAAATAAATTCTTTCATAATTTTTGATGTTAATAGCTGGGGCAGCCGCACTTGATTCAGTCAGATCTCTACATTTTTACCATTGCCCTTTAAACCGAATTAAAATTTATTTTTTCATCATATTTGATGTTAATAGCTGCGGCAGCCGCACTTGATTTAGTCAAATTTCTACATTTTTACCATTGCCCTTTAAACCCAATTAAACTAATTTTTTTCATAATTTTTGATGTTAATAGCTGGGGCAGCCGCACTTGATTCAGTCAGATCTCTACATTTTTACCATTGCCCTTTAAACCCAATTAAAATTAATTTTTTCATAATTTTTGATGTTAATAGCTGGGGCAGCCTCACTTGATTCAGTCAGAAATCTACATTTATACCATTGCCCTTTAAACCCATTTAAAATGAATTTTTTCATAATTTTTGATGTTAATAGCTGCGGCAGACGCACTTGATTTAGTCAAATTTCTACATTTTTACCATTGCCCTTTAAACCCAATTAAAATTAATTTTTTCATAATTTTTTTATGTTAATAGCTGCGGCAGCCGCACTTGATTTAGTCAAATTTCTACATTTTTACCATTGCCCTTTAAACCCAATTAAAATTTTTTTTTTCATAATTTTTGATGTTAATAGCTGCGGCAGCCGCACTTGATTTAGTCAAATTTCTACATTTTTACCATTGCCCTTTAAACCCAATTAAACTAATTTTTTTCATAATTTTTGATGTTAATAGCTGGGGCAGCCGCACTTGATTCAGTCAGATCTCTACATTTTTACCATCGCCCTTTAAACCCAATTAAAATGAATTTTTTCATAATTTTTGATGTTAATAGCTGCGGCAGCCGCACTTGATTTAGTCAAATTTCTACATTTTTACCATCGCCCTTTAAACCCAATTAAAATGAATTTTTTCATAATTATTTATGTTAATAGCTGCGGCAGCCGCACTTGATTTAGTCAAATTTCTACATTTTACCATTGCCCTTTAAACCCAATTAAACTATTTTTTTTCATAATTCTTGATGTTAATAGCTGCGGCAGCCGCACTTGATTTAGTCAAATCTCTACATTTTTACCATTGCCCTTTAAACCCAATTAAAATTATTTTTTTCATCATTTTTGATGTTAATAGCTGCGGCAGCCGCACTTGATTTAGTCAAATTTCTACATTTTTACCATTGCCCTTTAAACCCAATTAAACTAATTTTTTTCATAATTCTTGATGTTAATAGCTGGGGCAGCCGCACTTGATTCAGTCAGATCTCTACATTTTTACCATTGCCCTTTAAACCCAATTAAATTAATTTTTTCATAATTTTTGATGTTAATAGCTGGGGCAGCCGCACTTGATTCAGTCAGATCTCTACATTTTTACCATTGCCCTTTAAACCCAATTAAAATTAATTTTTTCATAATTTTTGATGTTAATAGCTGGGGCAGCCTCACTTGATTCAGTCAGATCTCTACATTTATACAATTGCCCTTTAAACCCAATTAAAATGAATTTTTTCATAATTATTTATGTTAATAGCTGCGGCAGCCGCACTTGATTTAGTCAAATTTCTACATTTTACCATTGCCCTTTAAACCCAATTAAAATGAATTTTTTCATAATTATTTATGTTAATAGCTGCGGCAGCCGCACTTGATTTAGTCAAATTTCTACATTTTTACCATCGCCCTTTAAACCCAATTAAAATGAATTTTTTCATAATTTTTGATGTTAATAGCTGCGGCAGCCGCACTTGATTTAGTCAAATTTCTACATTTTTACCATTGCCCTTTAAACCCAATTAAACTAATTTTTTTCATAATTCTTGATGTTAATAGCTGGGGCAGCCGCACTTGATTCAGTCAGATCTCTACATTTTTACCATTGCCCTTTAAACCCAATTAAATTAATTTTTTCATAATTTTTGATGTTAATAGCTGGGTCAGCCGCACTTGATTCAGTCAGATCTCTACATTTTTACCATTGCCCTTTAAACCCAATTAAAATTAATTTTTTCATAATTTTTGATGTTAATAGCTGGGGCAGCCTCACTTGATTCAGTCAGATCTCTACATTTATACAATTGCCCTTTAAACCCAATTAAAATGAATTTTTTCATAATTATTTATGTTAATAGCTGCGGCAGCCGCACTTGATTTAGTCAAATTTCTACATTTTACCATTGCCCTTTAAACCCAATTAAACTAATTTTTTTCATAATTTTTGATGTTAATAGCTGGGGCAGCCGCACTTGATTCAGTCAGATCTCTACATTTTTACCATTGCCCTTTAAACCCAATTAAATTAATTTTTTCATAATTTTTGATGTTAATAGCTGGGGCAGCCGCACTGGATTCAGTCAGATCTCTACATTTATACCATTGCCCTTTAAACCCAATTAAAATGAATTTTTTCATAATTTTTTATGTTAATAGCTGCGGCAGCCGCACTTGATTTAGTCAAATTTCAACATTTTTACCATTGCCCTTTAAACCCAATTAAACTAATTTTTTTCATAATTCTTGATGTTAATAGCTGCGGCAGCCGCACTTGATTTAGTCAAATTTCTACATTTTTACCATTGCCCTTTAAACCCAATTAAAATTATTTTTTTTCATAATTTTTGATGTTAATAGCTGCGGCAGCCGCACTTGATTTAGTCAAATTTCTACATTTTTACCATTGCCCTTTAAAACCAATTAAACTAATTTTTTTTCATAATTCTTGATGTTAATAGCTGGGGCAGCCGCACTTGATTCAGTCAGATCTCTACATTTTTACCATTGCCCTTTAAACCCAATTAAATTAATTTTTTCATAATTTTTGATGTTAATAGCTGGGGCAGCCGCACTTGATTCAGTCAGATC
Source organism: Odiellus spinosus (assembly GCA_963920705.1). Classification (NCBI taxonomy): domain Eukaryota; kingdom Metazoa; phylum Arthropoda; class Arachnida; order Opiliones; family Phalangiidae; genus Odiellus; species Odiellus spinosus. The sequence continues at coordinate 12,496,308 of OY987225.1, read as the reverse complement.
TCTACGTTTTTACCATTGCCCTTTAAATCAATTAAAATTAATTTTTTCATAATTTTTGATGTTAATAGCTGGGGCAGCCTCACTTGATTCAGTCAGATCTCTACATTTATACAATTGCCCTTTAAACCCAATTAAAATGAATTTTTTCATAATTATTTATGTTAATAGCTGGGGCAGCCGCACTTGATTCAGTCAGATCTCTACATTTTTAAAATTGCCCTTTAAACCCAATTAAATTAATTTTTTCATAATTTTTGATGTTAATAGCTGGGGCAGCCGCACTTGATTCAGTCAGATCTCTACATTTTTACCATTGCCCTTTAAACCCAATTAAAATTAATTTTTTCATAATTTTTGATGTTAATAGCTGGGGCAGCCGCACTTGATTCAGTCAGATCTCTACATTTATACCATTGCCCTTTAAACCCAATTAAAATGAATTTTTTCATAATTTTTTATGTTAATAGCTGCGGCAGCCGCACTTGATTTAGTCAAATTTCTACATTTTTACCATTGCCCTTTAAACCCAATTAAACTACTTTTTTTCATAATTCTTGATGTTAATAGCTGGGGCAGCCGCACTTGATTCAGTCAGATCTCTACATTTTTACCATTGCCCTTTAAACCCAATTAAATTAATTTTTTCATAATTTTTGATGTTAATAGCTGGGGCAGCCGCACTTGATTCAGTCAGATCTCTACATTTATACCATTGCCCCTTAAACCCAATTAAATAAATTCTTTCACAATTTTTGATGTTAATAGCTGGGGCAGCCGCACTTGATTCAGTCAGATCTCTACATTTTTACCATTGCCCTTTAAACCGAATTAAAATTTATTTTTTCATAATTTTTGATGTTAATAGCTGGGGCAGCCTCACTTGATTCAGTCAGATCTCTACATTTATACCATTGCCCTTTAAACCCAATTAAACTACTTTTTTTCATACTTCTTGATGTTAATAGCTGCGGCAGCCGCACTTGATTTAGTCAAATTTCTACATTTTTACCATTGCCCTTTAAACCCAATTAAACTAATTTTTTTCATAATTTTTTATGTTAATAGCTGGGGCAGCCGCACTTGATTCAGTCAAATTTCTACATTTTTACCATTGCCCTTTAAACCCAATTAAATTAATTTTTTCATAATTTTTGATGTTAATAGCTGGGGCAGCCGCACTTGATTCAGTCAGATCTCTACATTTTTACCATTGCCCTTTAAACCCAATTAAAATTAATTTTTTCATAATTTTTGATGTTAATAGCTGGGGCAGCCTCACTTGATTCAGTCAGATCTCTACATTTATACCATTGCCCTTTAAACCCATTTAAAATGAATTTTTTCATAATTTTTGATGTTAATAGCTGCGGCAGACGCACTTGATTTAGTCAAATTTCTACATTTTTACCATTGCCCTTTAAACCCAATTAAAATTAATTTTTTCATAATTTTTGATGTTAATAGCTGGGGCAGCCGCACTTGATTCAGTCAGATCTCTACATTTATACCATTGCCCTTTAAACCCAATTAAAATGAATTTTTTCATAATTTTTTATGTTAATAGCTGCGGCAGCCGCACTTGATTTAGTCAAATTTCTACATTTTTACCATTGCCCTTTAAACCCAATTAAACTAATTTTTTTCATAATTCTTGATGTTAATAGCTGGGGCAGCCGCACTTGATTCAGTCAGATCTCTACATTTTTACCATTGCCCTTTAAACCCAATTAAATTAATTTTTTCATAATTTTTGATGTTAATAGCTGGGGCAGCCGCACTTGATTCAGTCAGATCTCTACATTTATACCATTGCCCCTTAAACCCAATTAAATAAATTCTTTCATAATTTTTGATGTTAATAGCTGGGGCAGCCGCACTTGATTCAGTCAGATCTCTACATTTTTACCATTGCCCTTTAAACCGAATTAAAATTTATTTTTTCATCATATTTGATGTTAATAGCTGCGGCAGCCGCACTTGATTTAGTCAAATTTCTACATTTTTACCATTGCCCTTTAAACCCAATTAAACTAATTTTTTTCATAATTTTTGATGTTAATAGCTGGGGCAGCCGCACTTGATTCAGTCAGATCTCTACATTTTTACCATTGCCCTTTAAACCCAATTAAAATTAATTTTTTCATAATTTTTGATGTTAATAGCTGGGGCAGCCTCACTTGATTCAGTCAGAAATCTACATTTATACCATTGCCCTTTAAACCCATTTAAAATGAATTTTTTCATAATTTTTGATGTTAATAGCTGCGGCAGACGCACTTGATTTAGTCAAATTTCTACATTTTTACCATTGCCCTTTAAACCCAATTAAAATTAATTTTTTCATAATTTTTTTATGTTAATAGCTGCGGCAGCCGCACTTGATTTAGTCAAATTTCTACATTTTTACCATTGCCCTTTAAACCCAATTAAAATTTTTTTTTTCATAATTTTTGATGTTAATAGCTGCGGCAGCCGCACTTGATTTAGTCAAATTTCTACATTTTTACCATTGCCCTTTAAACCCAATTAAACTAATTTTTTTCATAATTTTTGATGTTAATAGCTGGGGCAGCCGCACTTGATTCAGTCAGATCTCTACATTTTTACCATCGCCCTTTAAACCCAATTAAAATGAATTTTTTCATAATTTTTGATGTTAATAGCTGCGGCAGCCGCACTTGATTTAGTCAAATTTCTACATTTTTACCATCGCCCTTTAAACCCAATTAAAATGAATTTTTTCATAATTATTTATGTTAATAGCTGCGGCAGCCGCACTTGATTTAGTCAAATTTCTACATTTTACCATTGCCCTTTAAACCCAATTAAACTATTTTTTTTCATAATTCTTGATGTTAATAGCTGCGGCAGCCGCACTTGATTTAGTCAAATCTCTACATTTTTACCATTGCCCTTTAAACCCAATTAAAATTATTTTTTTCATCATTTTTGATGTTAATAGCTGCGGCAGCCGCACTTGATTTAGTCAAATTTCTACATTTTTACCATTGCCCTTTAAACCCAATTAAACTAATTTTTTTCATAATTCTTGATGTTAATAGCTGGGGCAGCCGCACTTGATTCAGTCAGATCTCTACATTTTTACCATTGCCCTTTAAACCCAATTAAATTAATTTTTTCATAATTTTTGATGTTAATAGCTGGGGCAGCCGCACTTGATTCAGTCAGATCTCTACATTTTTACCATTGCCCTTTAAACCCAATTAAAATTAATTTTTTCATAATTTTTGATGTTAATAGCTGGGGCAGCCTCACTTGATTCAGTCAGATCTCTACATTTATACAATTGCCCTTTAAACCCAATTAAAATGAATTTTTTCATAATTATTTATGTTAATAGCTGCGGCAGCCGCACTTGATTTAGTCAAATTTCTACATTTTACCATTGCCCTTTAAACCCAATTAAAATGAATTTTTTCATAATTATTTATGTTAATAGCTGCGGCAGCCGCACTTGATTTAGTCAAATTTCTACATTTTTACCATCGCCCTTTAAACCCAATTAAAATGAATTTTTTCATAATTTTTGATGTTAATAGCTGCGGCAGCCGCACTTGATTTAGTCAAATTTCTACATTTTACCATTGCCCTTTAAACCCAATTAAAATGAATTTTTTCATAATTATTTATGTTAATAGCTGCGGCAGCCGCACTTGATTTAGTCAAATTTCTACATTTTTACCATCGCCCTTTAAACCCAATTAAAATGAATTTTTTCATAATTTTTGATGTTAATAGCTGCGGCAGCCGCACTTGATTTAGTCAAATTTCTACATTTTTACCATTGCCCTTTAAACCCAATTAAACTAATTTTTTTCATAATTCTTGATGTTAATAGCTGGGGCAGCCGCACTTGATTCAGTCAGATCTCTACATTTTTACCATTGCCCTTTAAACCCAATTAAATTAATTTTTTCATAATTTTTGATGTTAATAGCTGGGTCAGCCGCACTTGATTCAGTCAGATCTCTACATTTTTACCATTGCCCTTTAAACCCAATTAAAATTAATTTTTTCATAATTTTTGATGTTAATAGCTGGGGCAGCCTCACTTGATTCAGTCAGATCTCTACATTTATACAATTGCCCTTTAAACCCAATTAAAATGAATTTTTTCATAATTATTTATGTTAATAGCTGCGGCAGCCGCACTTGATTTAGTCAAATTTCTACATTTTACCATTGCCCTTTAAACCCAATTAAACTAATTTTTTTCATAATTTTTGATGTTAATAGCTGGGGCAGCCGCACTTGATTCAGTCAGATCTCTACATTTTTACCATTGCCCTTTAAACCCAATTAAATTAATTTTTTCATAATTTTTGATGTTAATAGCTGGGGCAGCCGCACTGGATTCAGTCAGATCTCTACATTTATACCATTGCCCTTTAAACCCAATTAAAATGAATTTTTTCATAATTTTTTATGTTAATAGCTGCGGCAGCCGCACTTGATTTAGTCAAATTTCAACATTTTTACCATTGCCCTTTAAACCCAATTAAACTAATTTTTTTCATAATTCTTGATGTTAATAGCTGCGGCAGCCGCACTTGATTCAGTCAGATCTCTACATTTTTACCATTGCCCTTTAAACCCAATTAAAATTAATTTTTTCATAATTTTTGATGTTAATAGCTGGGGCAGCCTCACTTGATTCAGTCAGATCTCTACATTTATACCATTGCCCTTTAAACCCATTTAAAATGAATTTTTTCATAATTTTTGATGTTAATAGCTGCGGCAGACGCACTTGATTTAGTCAAATTTCTACATTTTTACCATTGCCCTTTAAACCCAATTAAAATTAATTTTTTCATAATTTTTTTATGTTAATAGCTGCGGCAGCCGCACTTGATTTAGTCAAATTTCTACATTTTTACCATTGCCCTTTAAACCCAATTAAAATTATTTTTTTCATAATTTTTGATGTTAATAGCTGCGGCAGCCGCACTTGATTTAGTCAAATTTCTACATTTTTACCATTGCCCTTTAAACCCAATTAAACTAATTTTTTTCATAATTTTTGATGTTAATAGCTGGGGCAGCCGCACTTGATTCAGTCAGATCTCTACATTTTTACCATCGCCCTTTAAACCCAATTAAAATGAATTTTTTCATAATTTTTGATGTTAATAGCTGCGGCAGCCGCACTTGATTTAGTCAAATTTCTACATTTTTACCATCGCCCTTTAAACCCAATTAAAATGAATTTTTTCATAATTTTTGATGTTAATAGCTGCGGCAGCCGCACTTGATTTAGTCAAATTTCTACATTTTTACCATTGCCCTTTAAACCCAATTAAACTAATTTTTTTCATAATTCTTGATGTTAATAGCTGGGGCAGCCGCACTTGATTCAGTCAGATCTCTACATTTTTACCATTGCCCTTTAAACCCAATTAAATTAATTTTTTCATAATTTTTGATGTTAATAGCTGGGTCAGCCGCACTTGATTCAGTCAGATCTCTACATTTTTACCATTGCCCTTTAAACCCAATTAAAATTAATTTTTTCATAATTTTTGATGTTAATAGCTGGGGCAGCCTCACTTGATTCAGTCAGATCTCTACATTTATACAATTGCCCTTTAAACCCATTTAAAATGAATTTTTTCATAATTTTTGATGTTAATAGCTGCGGCAGCCGCACTTGATTTAGTCAAATTTCTGTATTTTTACCATTGCCCTTTAAACCCAATTAAAATGAATTTTTTCATAATTTTTTATGTTAATAGCTGCGGCAGCCGCACTTGATTTAGTCAAATTTCTACATTTTTACCATTGCCCTTTAAACCCAATTAAACTACTTTTTTTCATAATTCTTGATGTTAATAGCTGGGGCAGCCGCACTTGATTCAGTCAGATCTCTACATTTTTACCATTGCCCTTTAAACCCAATTAAATTAATTTTTTCATAATTTTTGATGTTAATAGCTGGGGCAGCCGCACTTGATTCAGTCAGATCTCTACATTTATACCATTGCCCCTTAAACCCAATTAAATAAATTCTTTCACAATTTTTGATGTTAATAGCTGGGGCAGCCGCACTTGATTCAGTCAGATCTCTACATTTTTACCATTGCCCTTTAAACCGAATTAAAATTTATTTTTTCATCATATTTGATGTTAATAGCTGCGGCAGCCGCACTTGATTTAGTCAAATTTCTACATTTTTACCATTGCCCTTTAAACCCAATTAAACTAATTTTTTTCATAATTTTTTATGTTAATAGCTGGGGCAGCCGCACTTGATTCAGTCAAATTTCTACATTTTTACCATTGCCCTTTAAACCCAATTAAATTAATTTTTTCATAATTTTTGATGTTAATAGCTGGGGCAGCCGCACTTGATTCAGTCAGATCTCTACATTTTTACCATTGCCCTTTAAACCCAATTAAAATTAATTTTTTCATAATTTTTGATGTTAATAGCTGGGGCAGCCTCACTTGATTCAGTCAGATCTCTACATTTATACCATTGCCCTTTAAACCCATTTAAAATGAATTTTTTCATAATTTTTGATGTTAATAGCTGCGGCAGACGCACTTGATTTAGTCAAATTTCTACATTTTTACCATTGCCCTTTAAACCCAATTAAAATTAATTTTTTCATAATTTTTTTATGTTAATAGCTGCGGCAGCCGCACTTGATTTAGTCAAATTTCTACATTTTTACCATTGCCCTTTAAACCCAATTAAAATTATTTTTTTCATAATTTTTGATGTTAATAGCTGCGGCAGCCGCACTTGATTTAGTCAAATTTCTACATTTTTACCATTGCCCTTTAAACCCAATTAAACTAATTTTTTTCATAATTTTTGATGTTAATAGCTGGGGCAGCCGCACTTGATTCAGTCAGATCTCTACATTTTTACCATCGCCCTTTAAACCCAATTAAAATGAATTTTTTCATAATTATTTATGTTAATAGCTGCGGCAGCCGCACTTGATTTAGTCAAATTTCTACATTTTACCATTGCCCTTTAAACCCAATTAAACTATTTTTATCATAATTTTTGATGTTAATAGCTGGGGCAGCCGCACTTGATTCAGTCAGATCTCTACATTTTTACCATTGCCCTTTAAACCCAATAAAATTAATTTTTTCATAATTTTTGATGTTAATAGCTGGGGCAGCCGCACTGGATTCAGTCAGATCTCTACATTTTTACCATTGCCCTTTAAACCCAATAAAATTAATTTTTTCATAATTTTTGATGTTAATAGCTGGGGCAGCCGCACTTGATTCAGTCAGATCTCTACATTTTTACCATTGCCCTTTAAACCCAATTAAAATTAATTTTTTCATAATTTTTGATGTTAATAGCAGGGGCAGCCTCACTTGATTCAGTCAGATCTCTACATTTATACCATTGCCCTTTACACCCATTTAAAATGAATTTTTTCATAATTTTTGATGTTAATAGCTGCGGCAGCCGCACTTGATTTAGTCAAATTTCTGTATTTTTACCATTGCCCTTTAAACCCAATTAAAATTAATTTTTTCATAATTTTTTATGTTAATAGCTGCGACAGCCGCACTTGATTTAGTAAAATTTCTACATTTTTACCATTGCCCTTTAAACCCAATTAAAATTAATTTTTTCATAATTTTTGATGTTAATAGCTGCGGCAGCCGCAGTTGATTTAGTCAAATTTCTACATTTTTACCATTGCCCTTTAAACCCAATTAAACTAATTTTTTTCATAATTTTTGATGTTAATAGCTGGGGCAGCCGCACTTGATTCAGTCAGATCTCTACATTTTTACCATCGCCCTTTAAACCCAATTAAAATGAATTTTTTCATAATTTTTGATGTTAATAGCTGCGGCAGCCGCACTTGATTTAGTCAAATTTCTACATTTTTACCATCGCCCTTTAAACCCAATTAAAATGAATTTTTTCATAATTTTTGATGTTAATAGCTGCGGCAGCCGCACTTGATTTAGTCAAATTTCTACATTTTTACCATTGCCCTTTAAACCCAATTAAACTAATTTTTTTCATAATTCTTGATGTTAATAGCTGGGGCAGCCGCACTTGATTCAGTCAGATCTCTACATTTTTACCATTGCCCTTTAAACCCAATTAAATTAATTTTTTCATAATTTTTGATGTTAATAGCTGGGTCAGCCGCACTTGATTCAGTCAGATCTCTACATTTTTACCATTGCCCTTTAAACCCAATTAAAATTAATTTTTTCATAATTTTTGATGTTAATAGCTGGGGCAGCCTCACTTGATTCAGTCAGATCTCTACATTTATACAATTGCCCTTTAAACCCAATTAAAATGAATTTTTTCATAATTATTTATGTTAATAGCTGCGGCAGCCGCACTTGATTTAGTCAAATTTCTACATTTTACCATTGCCCTTTAAACCCAATTAAACTATTTTTATCATAATTTTTGATGTTAATAGCTGGGGCAGCCGCACTTGATTCAGTCAGATCTCTACATTTTTACCATTGCCCTTTAAACCCAATAAAATTAATTTTTTCATAATTTTTGATGTTAATAGCTGGGGCAGCCGCACTTGATTCAGTCAGATCTCTACATTTTTACCATTGCCCTTTAAACCCAATAAAATTAATTTTTTCATAATTTTTGATGTTAATAGCTGCGGCAGCCGCACTTGATTTAGTCAAATTTCTGTATTTTTACCATTGCCCTTTAAACCCAATTAAAATTAATTTTTTCATAATTTTTTATGTTAATAGCTGCGGCAGCCGCACTTGATTTAGTAAAATTTCTACATTTTTACCATTGCCCTTTAAACCCAATTAAAATGAATTTTTTCATAATTTTTGATGTTAATAGCTGCGGCAGCCGCAGTTGATTTAGTCAAATTTCTACATTTTTACCATTGCCCTTTAAACCCAATTAAACTAATTTTTTTCATAATTTTTGATGTTAATAGCTGGGGCAGCCGCACTTGATTCAGTCAGATCTCTACATTTTTACCATCGCCCTTTAAACCCAATTAAAATGAATTTTTTCATAATTTTTGATGTTAATAGCTGCGGCAGCCGCACTTGATTTAGTCAAATTTCTACATTTTTACCATCGCCCTTTAAACCCAATTAAAATGAATTTTTTCATAATTTTTGATGTTAATAGCTGCGGCAGCCGCACTTGATTTAGTCAAATTTCTACATTTTTACCATTGCCCTTTAAACCCAATTAAACTAATTTTTTTCATAATTCTTGATGTTAATAGCTGGGGCAGCCGCACTTGATTCAGTCAGATCTCTACATTTTTACCATTGCCCTTTAAACCCAATTAAATTAATTTTTTCATAATTTTTGATGTTAATAGCTGGGTCAGCCGCACTTGATTCAGTCAGATCTCTACATTTTTACCATTGCCCTTTAAACCCAATTAAAATTAATTTTTTCATAATTTTTGATGTTAATAGCTGGGGCAGCCTCACTTGATTCAGTCAGATCTCTACATTTATACAATTGCCCTTTAAACCCAATTAAAATGAATTTTTTCATAATTTTTGATGTTAATAGCTGCGGCAGCCGCACTTGATTTAGTCAAATTTCTACATTTTTACCATCGCCCTTTAAACCCAATTAAAATGAATTTTTTCATAATTTTTGATGTTAATAGCTGCGGCAGCCGCACTTGATTTAGTCAAATTTCTACATTTTTACCATTGCCCTTTAAACCCAATTAAACTAATTTTTTTCATAATTCTTGATGTTAATAGCTGGGGCAGCCGCACTTGATTCAGTCAGATCTCTACATTTTTACCATTGCCCTTTAAACCCAATTAAATTAATTTTTTCATAATTTTTGATGTTAATAGCTGGGTCAGCCGCACTTGATTCAGTCAGATCTCTACATTTTTACCATTGCCCTTTAAACCCAATTAAAATTAATTTTTTCATAATTTTTGATGTTAATAGCTGGGGCAGCCTCACTTGATTCAGTCAGATCTCTACATTTATACAATTGCCCTTTAAACCCAATTAAAATGAATTTTTTCATAATTATTTATGTTAATAGCTGCGGCAGCCGCACTTGATTTAGTCAAATTTCTACATTTTACCATTGCCCTTTAAACCCAATTAAACTATTTTTATCATAATTTTTGATGTTAATAGCTGGGGCAGCCGCACTTGATTCAGTCAGATCTCTACATTTTTACCATTGCCCTTTAAACCCAATAAAATTAATTTTTTCATAATTTTTGATGTTAATAGCTGGGGCAGCCGCACTGGATTCAGTCAGATCTCTACATTTTTACCATTGCCCTTTAAACCCAATAAAATTAATTTTTTCATAATTTTTGATGTTAATAGCTGGGGCAGCCGCACTTGATTCAGTCAGATCTCTACATTTTTACCATTGCCCTTTAAACCCAATTAAAATTAATTTTTTCATAATTTTTGATGTTAATAGCAGGGGCAGCCTCACTTGATTCAGTCAGATCTCTACATTTATACCATTGCCCTTTACACCCATTTAAAATGAATTTTTTCATAATTTTTGATGTTAATAGCTGCGGCAGCCGCACTTGATTTAGTCAAATTTCTGTATTTTTACCATTGCCCTTTAAACCCAATTAAAATTAATTTTTTCATAATTTTTTATGTTAATAGCTGCGATAGCCGCACTTGATTTAGTAAAATTTCTACATTTTTACCATTGCCCTTTAAACCCAATTAAAATTAATTTTTTCATAATTTTTGATGTTAATAGCTGCGGCAGCCGCAGTTGATTTAGTCAAATTTCTACATTTTTACCATTGCCCTTTAAACCCAATTAAACTAATTTTTTTCATAATTTTTGATGTTAATAGCTGGGGCAGCCGCACTTGATTCAGTCAGATCTCTACATTTTTACCATCGCCCTTTAAACCCAATTAAAATGAATTTTTTCATAATTTTTGATGTTAATAGCTGCGGCAGCCGCACTTGATTTAGTCAAATTTCTACATTTTTACCATCGCCCTTTAAACCCAATTAAAATGAATTTTTTCATAATTTTTGATGTTAATAGCTGCGGCAGCCGCACTTGATTTAGTCAAATTTCTACATTTTTACCATTGCCCTTTAAACCCAATTAAACTAATTTTTTTCATAATTCTTGATGTTAATAGCTGGGGCAGCCGCACTTGATTCAGTCAGATCTCTACATTTTTACCATTGCCCTTTAAACCCAATTAAATTAATTTTTTCATAATTTTTGATGTTAATAGCTGGGTCAGCCGCACTTAATTCAGTCAGATCTCTACATTTTTACCATTGCCCTTTAAACCCAATTAAAATTAATTTTTTCATAATTTTTGATGTTAATAGCTGGGGCAGCCTCACTTGATTCAGTCAGATCTCTACATTTATACAATTGCCCTTTAAACCCAATTAAAATGAATTTTTTCATAATTATTTATGTTAATAGCTGCGGCAGCCGCACTTGATTTAGTCAAATTTCTACATTTTACCATTGCCCTTTAAACCCAATTAAACTATTTTTATCATAATTTTTGATGTTAATAGCTGGGGCAGCCGCACTTGATTCAGTCAGATCTCTACATTTTTACCATTGCCCTTTAAACCCAATAAAATTAATTTTTTCATAATTTTTGATGTTAATAGCTGGGGCAGCCGCACTTGATTCAGTCAGATCTCTACATTTTTACCATTGCCCTTTAAACCCAATAAAATTAATTTTTTCATAATTTTTGATGTTAATAGCTGCGGCAGCCGCACTTGATTTAGTCAAATTTCTGTATTTTTACCATTGCCCTTTAAACCCAATTAAAATTAATTTTTTCATAATTTTTTATGTTAATAGCTGCGGCAGCCGCACTTGATTTAGTAAAATTTCTACATTTTTACCATTGCCCTTTAAACCCAATTAAAATGAATTTTTTCATAATTTTTGATGTTAATAGCTGCGGCAGCCGCAGTTGATTTAGTCAAATTTCTACATTTTTACCATTGCCCTTTAAACCCAATTAAACTAATTTTTTTCATAATTTTTGATGTTAATAGCTGGGGCAGCCGCACTTGATTCAGTCAGATCTCTACATTTTTACCATCGCCCTTTAAACCCAATTAAAATGAATTTTTTCATAATTTTTGATGTTAATAGCTGCGGCAGCCGCACTTGATTTAGTCAAATTTCTACATTTTTACCATCGCCCTTTAAACCCAATTAAAATGAATTTTTTCATAATTTTTGATGTTAATAGCTGCGGCAGCCGCACTTGATTTAGTCAAATTTCTACATTTTTACCATTGCCCTTTAAACCCAATTAAACTAATTTTTTTCATAATTCTTGATGTTAATAGCTGGGGCAGCCGCACTTGATTCAGTCAGATCTCTACATTTTTACCATTGCCCTTTAAACCCAATTAAATTAATTTTTTCATAATTTTTGATGTTAATAGCTGGGTCAGCCGCACTTGATTCAGTCAGATCTCTACATTTTTACCATTGCCCTTTAAACCCAATTAAAATTAATTTTTTCATAATTTTTGATGGTAATAGCTGGGGCAGCCTCACTTGATTCAGTCAGATCTCTACATTTATACAATTGCCCTTTAAACCCAATTAAAATGAATTTTTTCATAATTATTTATGTTAATAGCTGCGGCAGCCGCACTTGATTTAGTCAAATTTCTACATTTTACCATTGCCCTTTAAACCCAATTAAACTATTTTTATCATAATTTTTGATGTTAATAGCTGGGGCAGCCGCACTTGATTCAGTCAGATCTCTACATTTTTACCATTGCCCTTTAAACCCAATAAAATTAATTTTTTCATAATTTTTGATGTTAATAGCTGGGGCAGCCGCACTTGATTCAGTCAGATCTCTACATTTTTACCATTGCCCTTTAAACCCAATTAAAATTAATTTTTTCATAATTTTTGATGTTAATAGCTGGGGCAGCCTCACTTGATTCAGTCAGATCTCTACATTTATACCATTGCCCTTTAAACCCATTTAAAATGAATTTTTTCATAATTTTTGATGTTAATAGCTGCGGAAGCCGCTCTTGATTTACTCAAATTTCTACATTTTTACCATTGCCCTTTAAACCCAATTAAAATTAATTTTTTCATAATTTTTTTTGTTAATAGCTGCGGCAGCCGCACTTGATTTAGTCAAATTTCTACATTTTTACAATTGCCCTTTAAACCCAATTAAACAAATTTTTTTCATAATTTTTGATGTTAATAGCTGGGGCAGCCGCACTTGATTCAGTCAGATCTCTACATTTTTACCATCGCCCTTTAAACACAATTAAAATGAATTTTTTCATAATTTTTGATGTTAATAGCTGCGGCAGCCGCACTTGATTTAGTCAAATTTCTACATTTTTACCATCGCCCTTTAAACCCAATTAAAATGAATTTTTTCACAATTTTTGATGTTAATAGCTGCGGCAGCCGCACTTGATTTAGTCAAATTTCTACATTTTTACCATTGCCCTTTAAACCCAATTAAACTATTTTTTTTCATAATTCTTGATGTTAATAGCTGGGGCAGCCGCACTTGATTCAGTCAGATCTCTACATTTTTACCATTGCCCTTTAAACCCAATTAAATTAATTTTTTCATAATTTTTGATGTTAATAGCTGGGTCAGCCGCACTTGATTCAGTCTGATCTCTACATTTTTACCATTGCCCTTTAAACCCAATTAAAATTAATTTTTTCATAATTTTTGATGTTAATAGCTGGGGCAGCCTCACTTGATTCAGTCAGATCTCTACATTTATACAATTGCCCTTTAAACCCAATTAAAATGAATTTTTTCATAATTATTTATGTTAATAGCTGCGGCAGCCGCACTTGATTTAGTCAAATTTCTACATTTTACCATTGCCCTTTAAACCCAATTAAACTAATTTTTTTCATAATTTTTGATGTTAATAGCTGGGGCAGCCGCACTTGATTCAGTCAGATCTCTACATTTATACCATTGCCCTTTAAACCCATTTAAAATGAATTTTTTCATAATTTTTGATGTTAATAGCTGCGGCAGCCGCACTTGATTTAGTCAAATTTCTACATTTTTACCATTGCCCTTTAAACCCAATTAAAATTAATTTTTTCATAATTTTTTATGTTAATAGCTGCGGCAGCCGCACTTGATTTAGTAAAATTTCTACATTTTTACCATTGCCCTTTAAACCCAATTAAAATTAATTTTTTCATAATTTTTGATGTTAATAGCTGCGGCAGCCGCAGTTGATTTAGTCAAATTTCTACATTTTTACCATTGCCCTTTAAACCCAATTAAACTAATTTTTTTCATAATTTTTGATGTTAATAGCTGGGGCAGCCGCACTTGATTCAGTCAGATCTCTACATTTTTACCATCGCCCTTTAAACACAATTAAAATGAATTTTTTCATAATTTTTGATGTTAATAGCTGCGGCAGCCGCACTTGATTTAGTCAAATTTCTACATTTTTACCATCGCCCTTTAAACCCAATTAAAATGAATTTTTTCACAATTTTTGATGTTAATAGCTGCGGCAGCCGCACTTGATTTAGTCAAATTTCTACATTTTTACCATTGCCCTTTAAACCCAATTAAACTATTTTTTTTCATAATTCTTGATGTTAATAGCTGGGGCAGCCGCACTTGATTCAGTCAGATCTCTACATTTTTACCATTGCCCTTTAAACCCAATTAAATTAATTTTTTCATAATTTTTGATGTTAATAGCTGGGTCAGCCGCACTTGATTCAGACTGATCTCTACATTTTTACCATTGCCCTTTAAACCCAATTAAAATTAATTTTTTCATAATTTTTGATGTTAATAGCTGGGGCAGCCTCACTTGATTCAGTCAGATCTCTACATTTATACAATTGCCCTTTAAACCCAATTAAAATGAATTTTTTCATAATTATTTATGTTAATAGCTGCGGCAGCCGCACTTGATTTAGTCAAATTTCTACATTTTACCATTGCCCTTTAAACCCAATTAAACTAATTTTTTTCATAATTTTTGATGTTAATAGCTGGGGCAGCCGCACTTGATTCAGTCAGATCTCTACATTTTTAAAATTGCCCTTTAAACCCAATTAAATTAATTTTTTCATAATTTTTGATGTTAATAGCTGGGGCAGCCGCACTTGATTCAGTCAGATCTCTACATTTTTACCATTGCCCTTTAAACCCAATTAAAATTAATTTTTTCATAATTTTTGATGTTAATAGCTGGGGCAGCCTCACTTGATTCAGTCAGATCTCTACATTTATACCATTGCCCTTTAAACCCATTTAAAATGAATTTTTTCATAATTTTTGATGTTAATAGCTGCGGCAGCCGCACTTGATTTAGTCAAATTTCTACATTTTTACCATTGCCCTTTAAACCCAATTAAAATTAATTTTTTCATAATTTTTTATGTTAATAGCTGCGGCAGCCGCACTTGATTTAGTAAAATTTCTACATTTTTACCATTGCCCTTTAAACCCAATTAAAATTAATTTTTTCATAATTTTTGATGTTAATAGCTGCGGCAGCCGCAGTTGATTTAGTCAAATTTCTACATTTTTACCATTGCCCTTTAAACCCAATTAAACTAATTTTTTTCATAATTTTTGATGTTAATAGCTGGGGCAGCCGCACTTGATTCAGTCAGATCTCTACATTTTTACCATCGCCCTTTAAACCCAATTAAAATGAATTTTTTCATAATTTTTGATGTTAATAGCTGCGGCAGCCGCACTTGATTTAGTCAAATTTCTACATTTTTACCATCGCCCTTTAAACCCAATTAAAATGAATTTTTTCACAATTTTTGATGTTAATAGCTGCGGCAGCCGCACTTGATTTAGTCAAATTTCTACATTTTTACCATTGCCCTTTAAACCCAATTAAACTATTTTTTTTCATAATTCTTGATGTTAATAGCTGGGGCAGCCGCACTTGATTCAGTCAGATCTCTTCATTTTTACCATTGCCCTTTAAACCCAATTAAATTAATTTTTTCATAATTTTTGATGTTAATAGCTGGGTCAGCCGCACTTGATTCAGTCTGATCTCTACATTTTTACCATTGCCCTTTAAACCCAATTAAAATTAATTTTTTCATAATTTTTGATGTTAATAGCTGGGGCAGCCTCACTTGATTCAGTCAGATCTCTACATTTATACAATTGCCCTTTAAACCCAATTAAAATGAATTTTTTCATAATTATTTATGTTAATAGCTGCGGCAGCCGCACTTGATTTAGTCAAATTTCTACATTTTACCATTGCTTTTTAAACCCAATTAAACTAATTTTTTTCATAATTTTTTATGTTAATAGCTGGGGCAGCCGCACTTGATTCAGTCAGATCTCTACATTTTTAAAATTGCCCTTTAAACCCAATTAAATTAAATTTTTCATAATTTTTCATGTTAATAGCTGGGGCAGCCGCACTTGATTCAGTCAGATCTCTACATTTTTACCATTGCCCTTTAAACCCAATTAAAATTAATTTTTTCATAATTTTTGATGTTAATAGCTGGGGCAGCCGCACTTGATTCAGTCAGATCTCTACATTTATACCATTGCCCTTTAAACCCAATTAAAATGAATTTTTTCATAATTTATGTTAATAGCTGCGGCAGCCGCACTTGATTTAGTCAAATTTCTACATTTTTACCATTGCCCTTTAAACCCAATTAAACAAATTTTTTTCATAATTCTTGATGTTAATAGCTGGGGCAGCCGCACTTGATTCAGTCAGATCTCTACATTTTTAAAATTGCCCTTTAAACCCAATTAAATTAATTTTTTCATAATTTTTGATGTTAATAGCTGGGGCAGCCGCACTTGATTCAGTCAGATCTCTACATTTTTACCATTGCCCTTTAAACCCAATTAAAATTAATTTTTTCATAATTTTTGATGTTAATAGCTGGGGCAGCCTCACTTGATTCAGTCAGATCTCTACATTTATACAATTGCCCTTTAAACCCAATTAAAATGAATTTTTTCATAATTATTTATGTTAATAGCTGCGGCAGCCGCACTTGATTTAGTCAAATTTCTACATTTTACCATTGCCCTTTAAACCCAATTAAACTAATTTTTTTCATAATATTTGATGTTAATAGCTGGGGCAGCCGCACTTGATTCAGTCAGATCTCTACATTTTTAAAATTGCCCTTTAAACCCAATTAAAATTAATTTTTTCATAATTTTTGATGTTAATAGCTGGGGCAGCCGCACTTGATTCAGTCAGATCTCTACATTTATACCATTGCCCCTTAAACCCAATTAAATAAATTCTTTCATAATTTTTGATGTTAATAGCTGGTACAGCCGCACTTGATTAAGTCAGATCTCTACATTTTTACCATTGCCCTTTAAACCGAATTAAAATTAATTTTTTCATCATATTTGATGTTAATAGCTGCGACAGCCGCACTTGATTCAGTCAAATTTCTACATTTTTACCATTGCCCTTTAAGCCAAATTTAAATTAATTTTTTAATCAATTTTGATGTTAATACCTCTGACAGCCGTAGTGAAATCTTTATATTTTCCCCATTGCCCTTTAAACCAAATTTAAATTAATTTTTTCATCAATTTTGATGTTAATACCTCCGACAGCCGCAGTGAAATCTTTATAATTTTCCATTACCCTTTAAACTAAATTCCAATTAATTTTTTCATTATTGTTGATGTTAATACCTTCCTTATTGCCGTTCGGAATGGCAAGTCGTTCGGAATTTCACTCATTTTTAAAAAGGAGAGTACTTTTAAGGCGGAGAAATTGAAACTTAATGTTATTCTATGGGATTTAGATTTTTGTAAGAGACTTACCTTTCAGATTTATTTTCTAATGATTCCAGATATTTTTCGGGCTTTATTTTAAGACTAGTTTTACACCGATTAGTTTGGCCACAATCTATCTATAAAAACGGCAAAAATATGAAGGAGAAATTAAGTCATTAGAGTTCAATACCCATAGCCTCCAAATCAAGCGCGTGATTTTAAAAAGCCATATAAAACCTAAGCCTAATTTGTCAAATTAGGCTTAGGTTTTTGGCGAATCTATTTCTCCGCCTTGTTGTTCACTCCGTTTTCATGAATAGATTGTGGGCCAACTAATCGGTGTAAAATTATGAAATTAGTCTTAAAATAAAGCTCGAAACTTAATTCATACCACACGGAAAATCCAAGTCTGAAAAAATCCGGAAGTATTAGAAAATAAATCTGAAAGGTAAGCCACTTTCAAAAAACCAAATCCCATAGAATAACATTACGAATTTGGCCATGCGCGAAAGCAGCTAAGTACCAAAAAAAGGGTCAACTTCAGAATTAATTTTAAAATACTTAGACTTAATATTTTTAAATGAAACTTAGAAAATGCACACATTCGAACCTTGCTCTACCAATTAAAATTGATTTTAACTGTAACAAATAATTGCTCGTTTAGTTCTGCGATGCACAGGACATGTCCTCGAAAAGGTCGATTTTAATGTTATTTCAATGGGGAAATGGAGCGTTCTGATTGGCTAAAGGTCAAATTTTTTAAGGAAATCAAAATTTCATTACAGATGATGATCAGCCCAATTAAAATTAATTTTTTCATAATTTTTGATGTTAATAGCTGGGGCAGCCGCACTTGATTCAGTCAGATCTCTACATTTATACCATTGCCCTTTAAACCCAATTAAAATTAATTTTTTCATCAATTTTGATGTTAATACCTCCGACAGCCGCAGTGAAATCTTTATAATTTTCCATTACCCTTTAAACTAAATTCCAAATAATTTTTTAATTATTTTTGATGTTAATACCTTCCTTATTGCCGTTCGGAATGGCAAGTCGTTCGGAATTTCACTCATTTTTAAAAAGGAGAGTACTTTTAAGGCGGAGAAATTGAAACTTAATGTTATTCTATGGGATTTAGATTTTTGTAAGAGACTTACCTTTCAGATTTATTTTCTAATGATTCCAGATATTTTTCGGGCTTTATTTTAAGACTAGTTTTACACCGATTAGTTTGGCCACAATCTATCTATAAAAACGGCAAAAATATGAAGGAGAAATTAAGTCATTAGAGTTCAATACCCATAGCCTCCAAATCAAGCGCGTGATTTTAAAAAGCCATATAAAACCTAAGCCTAATTTGTCAAATTAGGCTTAGGTTTTTGGCGAATCTATTTCTCCGCCTTGTTGTTCACTCCGTTTTCATGAATAGATTGTGGGCCAACTAATCGGTGTAAAATTATGAAATTAGTCTTAAAATAAAGCTCGAAACTTAATTCATACCACACGGAAAATCCAAGTCTGAAAAAATCCGGAAGTATTAGAAAATAAATCTGAAAGGTAAGCCACTTTCAAAAAACCAAATCCCATAGAATAACATTACGAATTTGGCCATGCGCGAAAGCAGCTAAGTACCAAAAAAAGGGTCAACTTCAGAATTAATTTTAAAATACTTAGACTTAATATTTTTAAATGAAACTTAGAAAATGCACACATTCGAACCTTGCTCTACCAATTAAAATTGATTTTAACTGTAACAAATAATTGCTCGTTTAGTTCTGCGATGCACAGGACATGTCCTCGAAAAGGTCGATTTTAATGTTATTTCAATGGGGAAATGGAGCGTTCTGATTGGCTAAAGGTCAAATTTTTTAAGGAAATCAAAATTTCATTACAGATGATGATCAGCCCAATTAAAATTAATTTTTTCATAATTTTTGATGTTAATAGCTGGGGCAGCCGCACTTGATTCAGTCAGATCTCTACATTTATACCATTGCCCTTTAAACCCAATTAAAATTAATTTTTTCATCAATTTTGATGTTAATACCTCCGACAGCCGCAGTGAAATCTTTATAATTTTCCATTACCCTTTAAACTAAATTCCAATTAATTTTTTAATTATTTTTGATGTTAATACCTTCCTTATTGCCGTTCGGAATGGCAAGTCGTTCGGAATTTCACTCATTTTTAAAAAGGAGAGTACTTTTAAGGCGGAGAAATTGAAACTTAATGTTATTCTATGGGATTTAGATTTTTGTAAGAGACTTACCTTTCAGATTTATTTTCTAATGATTCCAGATATTTTTCGGGCTTTATTTTAAGACTAGTTTTACACCGATTAGTTTGGCCACAATCTATCTATAAAAACGGCAAAAATATGAAGGAGAAATTAAGTCATTAGAGTTCAATACCCATAGCCTCCAAATCAAGCGCGTGATTTTAAAAAGCCATATAAAACCTAAGCCTAATTTGTCAAATTAGGCTTAGGTTTTGGCGAATCTATTTCTCCGCCTTGTTGTTCACTCCGTTTTCATGAATAGATTGTGGGCCAACTAATCGGTGTAAAATTATGAAATTAGTCTTAAAATAAAGCTCGAAACTTAATTCATACCACACGGAAAATCCAAGTCTGAAAAAATCCGGAAGTATTAGAAAATAAATCTGAAAGGTAAGCCACTTTCAAAAAACCAAATCCCATAGAATAACATTACGAATTTGGCCATGCGCGAAAGCAGCTAAGTACCAAAAAAGGGTCAACTTCAGAATTAATTTTAAAATACTTAGACTTAATATTTTTAAATGAAACTTAGAAAATGCACACATTCGAACCTTGCTCTACCAATTAGAATTGATTTTAACTGTAACAAATAATTGCTCGTTTAGTTCTGCGATGCACAGGACATGTCCTCGAAAAGGTCGATTTTAATGTTATTTCAATGGGGAAATGGAGCGTTCTGATTGGCTAAAGGTCAAATTTTTTAAGGAAATCAAAATTTCATTACAGATGATGATCAGCCCAATTAAAATTAATTTTTTCATAATTTTTGATGTTAATAGCTGGGGCAGCCGCACTTGATTCAGTCAGATCTCTACATTTATACCATTGCCCTTTAAACCCATTTAAAATTAATTTTTTCATCAATTTTGATGTTAATACCTCCGACAGCCGCAGTGAAATCTTTATAATTTTCCATTACCCTTTAAACTAAATTCCAATTAATTTTTTAATTATTTTTGATGTTAATACCTTCCTTATTGCCGTTCGGAATGGCAAGTCGTTCGGAATTTCACTCATTTTTAAAAAGGAGAGTACTTTTAAGGCGGAGAAATTGAAACTTAATGTTATTCTATGGGATTTAGATTTTTGTAAGAGACTTACCTTTCAGATTTATTTTCTAATGATTCCAGATATTTTTCGGGCTTTATTTTAAGACTAGTTTTACACCGATTAGTTTGGCCACAATCTATCTATAAAAACGGCAAAAATATGAAGGAGGAGAAATTAAGTCATTAGAGTTCAATACCCATAGCCTCCAAATCAAGCGCGCTCCGGACTGCGCGTGATTTTAAAAAGCCATATAAAACCTAAGCCTAATTTGTCAAATTAGGCTTAGGTTTTTGGCGAATCTATTTCTCCGCCTTGTTATTCACTCCGTTTTCATGAATAGATTGTGGGCCAACTAATCGGTGTAAAATTATGAAATTAGTCTTAAAATAAAGCTCGAAACTTAATTCATACCACACGGAAAATCCAAGTCTGAAAAAATCCGGAAGTATTAGAAAATAAATCTGAAAGGTAAGCCACTTTCAAAAAACCAAATCCCATAGAATAACATTACGAATTTGGCCATGCGCGAAAGCAGCTAAGTACCAAAAAAAGGGTCAACTTCAGAATTAATTTTAAAATACTTAGACTTAATATTTTTAAATGAAACTTAGAAAAGGCACACATTCGAACCTTGCTCTACCACTTAAAATTGATTTTAACTGTAACAAATAATTGCTCGTTTAGTTCTGCGATGCACAGGACATGTCCTCGAAAAAGTCGATTTTAATGTTATTTCAATGGGGAAATGGAGCGTTCTGATTGGCTAAAGGTCCAGTTTTTTAAGGAAATCAAAATTTCATTACAGATGATGATCAGCCCATAACGTAAGAACCCTACCGGGTTCTCCGAATAGCATTCTTTCCCGCTATTTGAGATTTATTTTTTTCATTGTAAATCGATTTTTTTTTTCGCTATTTGAGATTTATTTTTATCATAATAAATCGACTTTCTTCTTACTAATTGAGATTTTTTTTTCATAATAAATCGACTTTCTTCCCACTAATTGAGATTTTTTTTTTTTTTTTCATAATAAACCTTTTGCATTTTTTTAATTTGGTATCTCTTTATTCATAAAGCAAGGCTTGTTTTTTCTAATCCATTCTTGATTCTTTAGGTAATAAATTCTGTGCTTGTTAACTGGAAACACATTTTTTTTCGATAACCATCGTGACTCCTTGGCGATGTCATTGAACCTTCTTAGCTCATGGGTATCGTGTCATCGCCATGAACACTAATCCTTTTTACCGTGTCATCGTCATGAACACTAAGCTTTTTCGGCGTGTCATCGTCATGAACACTAAGCCTTTTCATCGTGTCATAGTCATGAACTCTAAGCCTTTTCATCGTGTTATCATCATGAACACTAAGCCTTATTCTCGTCATGAACACTAAGCCTTAACAAGTTGGGAAACCAAAATTTTACTTCCCCGACCCCAACGTTAAGGTAACCTAACCTAACCCTACCTAAAATAAAAGACGAAAAGAAATGTAGAGTATTGGAAGAGTAGAAGAAACAGCGTGCATTTGAATCACACTTCTCTATTTCCCATCTAGGTTACGGAGTATAAGTATTTTCCCTTAACCTCAAGGATTCAGAGAATGCAGAAGAGTGTCATGCGTTACCCATAATTATATGTGGCAGGTCGTAGAATTTTTAATATACACACCAAATGAAATGTTTATATTCAAAGTAAATATGTAAAATACAAGTTCATGTAATATAAGTTAACACTTGAGCATAGGCTGTTCTGTGTGATTATCTTTGATAATCCACTGATTTGATAAAGACGAAGGATTTAGTCTGGGATGGCAAGGAAGACAAGGAATTAAAACCACGAAGATATGGTAGCAAGTTCCTCTTGGACAAACCAAGAAATATTCTAGTCTGAATGTTCCATTTACAACCCATTGTCGGTAGATTGGCTATTACTTCTGGTACAGTTTTCGTCTGAAATTATTGTTTTGACGTGCTAATAGAGAACCATTACTGATATTTTCATCATACGAGAGATCCCAGTCATTGGAAGAATCCAAGGATGGAGCTGGTCGAGAGGTTATTTTCCAAACCGGCTGACAAGACGTTAGTTTCCACTCTTATGATAAAAAAATATCTTATAGACTGAAAGTAGACTTTCCATACCGTTAATATTTATACTTGAATAGCTCCTTTTATGTTTAGAATAACAAGGCCATATGAAGAACTGTCGAGCTTTTACTGACAGTAGGTATCTCATATGTCGAGTCCGAAAACACTCACTGCTTGCGTGTTTCAATTCTTCGTAGCCAGGCCGTCTCTTTCTGGTGATAAATGAAAGCCGTGTTGCTGCTCTGTTGACTTCAAATGGTGATGACATTCTGCGCTGGTTGATTTTCTCACTTTAGTTATTATAGCTCTCTTTCGTCTGGTCTCCTCTTGTCTCCTGGTCTGCCAGTTCGCTGTACTCGGCTGCTTTTGATTATGAAAATAATCGGAAATGTTTCTTGGTTTTATGGTGGAGAAAACTGAAGCCTATTTTTTTCCAACATCAGATGTCCATTTTTATTCAAAATTGTTTTTTAAACACGGGAGACCTACTGTACTTCTGTCCAAGGACATTTTTCACGACTATAATTTTTCTTAAGAGGATTAACATTTTGTATCAATCCGCCTCAGCTTTAAATATTATGTCGTTTCTATCTTGGATGCCCGTGTAAACGTACCTTTATTTAGATTCTTCAATCCACCACAAGTTTGCAGCAAGCCTTAGCCTATACTGCCCGTTATACCTTTGCTTTTTGGAATAAATGATATATGGAAAACAGCTTAGCGTGTGCTGCCAACTCAAGCTGGTTATTAAACGGTCAAATTTCTTTAAATTTTTGGACAATTTCTTAAATATCTTCTAAACTATCTTGATTTTTCGGTTTCATTATTAATTAAGTTGAACCATTTTGATATTTTTAATTATAATATAAATTAATATTGCGTTTCATTTCCTACTAAACGATATCACACCATAAGGCTCATTTGCATTCACTTCATAAAGGTAGTATATAAACTCTTCGAAGGGCTTTGTTAATCGAGCAATGTGGCCATGAAGTTGGGAGGAAAACCCCCTCCCTTCAATGTCTAGACGATTCTTAATCTCTAGGCGCTTGGTATGCAAAGCTAATTTACCCATTGGTGGGGCGATGTTTGAAGAGTGGAAGGTTGATGTGGACCATATTAGTGAGGGACGCCTCGCTAGTATGGCCTGCTGAGATCGGACACTGGAGGCTGAACCTTGGTGTGGGGATGGTCGGAGGTGATTATAACAGTGGGAGGCGTCCCATTGCGTATATTCGCCTTCAACTGTCCAGCATCGTAAAGTGGATGGAGAAGGCGATAATATGCAATTGGAGACGTCCTGTTGTATATCTTTGCACGACACCTGAAACTCAATGTGGCAGCCACGCTTAAAGGAGGTAATTCCCGTTAAACGGAATTGAACGATAAGCTGGCATGATTACGTCTCTAGACTTTTGGCTGCACGAGCTCGGCCACGTGATATCCCCCTTACACAGGATATCCGCTTACACAGGAAGTGACACACACACACAAACACATATACGACCAGTGTAAAACCTCCCCCTGAACTAAAGTTCAGTCGGGGAGGTAAAAACCCCTGACGAGGATTTCTGCAATCTTTCACACAAGGAAAGCACCGTGAAATGTTGAAGTTTGTAGTGAAATTGTAGGGGAGATAAATATAAAACAATCCCTAGAAAACTTTCAGCAATCATAGCATTGGAGTGGCCTTTTTAATTGTCGTTCACTTTCATTTTCAAATAATTCTTGGCACTCGTATGCTAGGGAAAATGTTTTTGGGTAGAGCTTTTCACTAAATTAATAAACAAAAGTTTTGTGGGTATTATAAAGGTTTTCTTTTCTCTCTCTACCTCGCCGGGGCGTTTCCGCCTGGCGAGCGGCGATAGAACTTTTCTCCCGCGCGAATGCGAAAAATGTTCGAAGATCCACCAACACGGGGGAAAACGAGAAAAAAAAAGGTTACACAAAAAAAGTGTTTGGGGGAGGGTGATAAATTTTGTGAGGAGTTTAATCACGTGGGGGAGAAGAGGAAAAAAGATTCGTTTCACGTATGGTTTCTCATAATTGAACAACCAAAATAACACTATTTTATTCATGGGAAAAGCACATTTGTAATAACACTTTAAAATAACACTTTAATTAATAGGGGGAAAACGATAATACTTAATATACTCGAGGGACGCTACAACCTGTTATATCACAGAATTGGTCGCACGGAAGGTGCTATAGAGAGGACTTGCCCTTTGATTATTTATAATAGGGAGTCCAACGTTAAGTTTTAAATTTATACGAGGTTTTTGGCACGGACGGTGCCTAGGTTTTTTCTATATGTTCTAGGTTCTAGAGGGGTTTCAAACTTACGATACATCTATATCTATTTACGTTTAATATTTCTTTTCCCTTCTATTAGGGTTTTTTTAAATTGGAGCAAAGATTATCCTAATCTCTCTCTCTTTGTATCTCGATAACGTTTTTCTGAGTTCTTTCTATCTTAAAAAGTACGAGAGTGGGTTTTTACTACGGTTTTCTAAACCTTGATCTCAACAACAAACCGACATTTAGATTTGGGGTACGAATAATTCACTGGAGGGTCAAACTATAAGAAATCAGATACTCAACAGTTCTCGTGCGATAAAGTTGGGGTCGGGGTGTCGTCTCTCGCGGATTTCGTTGGGTGCCGTTGCGTGCTGGGGCAATCGGTCTGCGTACTCTCCTTGACGGGTTCGACTGTGGGTGTGTATGGTACGGTCTCTAGGACAGATCCTCTTAACGCGGTAAGATATCGTCAGGTTCCGATGAGTTGTCGTCCAGATTTTGGGGTCTCGAGGGGGGGTTTTGTTTGACTTCAGTAATCAGCGTCCTTCGTCGTCGTGTTTTAATTTGATGGATTTCTCAGTGTCGACTCCATATAGTGAAGGGATCTCCTTTCCTTCGTGGATAGTTTTTCGTCAGCGTGGATCATCAGATCGTGAGGGTGAATCGGAGTTCTTTGTGACCTCGGTGGCTCTTTTGTTACTTGGTGGGATGAATTTCGATTCATCTTTTCTTCTAAATTCTAGCGGGGACTGATTTATTCTAAGTTATATCGCGTATTTAAGTTTCTAAAATGTCCGGCGACGAGATGGTTAAAAAGTTTCAGACTCCTGAAGGTCCATCGTTTCGCCTTTGTCGTCAGCGCGGCGCGCTGGCCTCCTTGAGCGGGGTTCCCTCTCGTTCCGTCGTTGTTTCGTGGGTCGGTTCCGAATTCAGAGCTCGAATTCGAAGTGATTTTACCTTCGCTCTCTTCTCTCCTTTATGCCTTGGTTCGGGGGGGGGGGGGGAAAGGAGCCGATTCAGGTGCGGTATTGGTATGCGTTGGGCAATCGAAAGTTTTGGTTTGGCGCCATGATGCCTGTAGGTTGCGTTCCCGTGACCCATCGATGGTCGTTTATGTGAGGCTCCTAGAGAAGTTTCTAGTTGGGAATCTGGGATGAAGTGCCCTCCAAGGGTTTTTTTCCCAGCGAGTTATGGAAAAGTTTGGGAATGCGAGCTGACCATGAACGGGAAAGTCGATGTCATTTCCTTAGTTATTTTGAAGAGGTTATTGAAGTGGGTGTTTAGTTTGTATCGTAGATAGGGTCACATGAAGTTTTTACTTTGGCTAGAGGGGATATTTAGAATTGGGGTTTCTTAAAGTTCGCTAAATTTTGGCTTTCCTTTTTTTCGGTCCTTTGTTAAGAAGAAAATGTGGTTTTCTTATTTTACCCGTTTAAGTTTTAAAATATTTCTCTTAAAGGGAAAGTGTCACACAAATACAAAGATAGGCTTATATTACCCAAAATTAAACTTAAAATCGAAAAATTTGGAGGGATATATGATATATGTGACGGGGTCACAGTATGTGAAATAACAAAATGTAGTCGCCACAATTCTAAACGCTGACGCAAACCACCCATTGTTGCGGTGCATCTATGAGTATCGTATCTGTAAATCTCGCTTAGAGAAGAGATATATTATTAAAGTTAAAAAACCAAATGATAAGAAAATCTTGTCTACTTTTTAATTACGGTGAATTAGGGCAAGAAGGATCAGATCCTTCTTGATTAGGGTGAATTTAATGGGATACTCATAATATAATATAATAGTCAAAATTAGACGGCTGAAGAGGGTTACCCTAGTAGAAGAACCCAGTGAATGCAATTTTCGGTTAACGATAAAAAATGCCATTAAAAAAAGCTTATCTACTGTTTAATAAATAAATTTTTGTTTATCAATTTAGAACCACTTAATAAATATCGGCTAGGATTATGTTTTACCCTTTTCGTAACCCATTCAGGCAACTTTCTCTCTAATAACTCGAATTCGATGGATATTCGTTATCTTTCTACCTAGGAAAATATAAGGGAGAAAGAGTCTTGGACTGCCTGTTTTCCCATTGAAACGCGCTTACCGCTTTCTGGCCTCTAGCTACTAGCTTACCCCCGTTTTCACCTTCGTTCTAGTGGTACATTCACGCGCCACTAGTTTGGCGCATGTCGTCAACTCGTCGTCATTGGTAAGAGATGAGAATTCGTGAGAATATTTTTATTATTTTTGGCAAAGGCTTAAGGCGGTCTCGTTACTCTATTCACATTTTAGTGTTTGCCGAATGTTTATAGTCACGCTCCCTATATTTCTAAGTAAACAATTCTTAGAGATAAAGGAAAGAGTAGGTTTATACGCGCTGCCAAATTAAGGTGAACTACAGAGAGTGTACCTGCTGCGGTAAAATGGTTACCAAACGTGATTGTCAGCGCGCGTAAAGCGAGGCCCTCAATATCCCTATAAAATAAATAAATAATTCGTAAAGATAACGGATGGGGTAAGTTTGTACGCGCTGCAAACTGTGGTGGAAAGACCTAGAATCGAAACCTTATTGTAAATTGGCACCCACTGCTGAGAAAATCTCCAAAAATACTCGAATTACGCTGATCACGTGGTATATCACTTTGACGAAGGGGGAAAAACGACCTTGAAATCTATATTTCTCGTGTTTTACTGACCCGATGCCATGAGAATATTTTGTACTGTTGAAGGCTAGCGAATTATCGTCCTGTAGTTAAACGGTCCGTGGGTCATGTGATGCGCGTAGCCAAGGCAACTAGATGCGCGTGATTGTCACATCCAGCACTGGCCCAAACTTAGATTTTGTTTACCATTTTGAAGCAATTAATAAAGCTCGGCTAAGCTTATGTTTTCATCCTTTTGTACCCATTCAGGCACCTTACTTTCTATTACATCATGTACTTTATCAATACTTCATTATTTAAATCTTTGTTTAACTAGAGTTACTCTTGTTCCCGAAAGAAGTTTTCATCAATTTTTGTCAAAAGTACCTTTGTCTGTATTAATTCGAATTCAGTGGACGGTGTAAAGAGGGAAACGATAATGATGACCATGTTAGTTATCAAGCGCCGCGGGTACATTGGAAAATACATTACGGTTTCTGATGAAATTCGAGTTAAGATAAGAGGATAAACACAAAAGTGTTTATCCTAATAAATGACTGTAAATATACCGAATGTGTCTTCCCTACCTCAAACTTCAGGACACAACAAAACCCAAGTATTTTATTTACAATTTAAAAATTGTTTGAACCCATTATTATTTCAATAATGAAACTTTCTCTTTAAATTTAAATCCCCAACATCTCATACGAACAACATATCATTTTTTTAGTTCCCTATGTGTCACATTAATCCAACCAATCTAATCTAAAACAAACCAACCTAATCGAATCCAACCCAACGTAGCCTAACCCAACTGGTGCCTTCAAATATGCTAGACCTTGGGTGGCTAATGGTTTTACTGAGTTTAAATCTGAATTTTGTATAAACAAATTGAAATAAATTAAATTTCAGACTAAACTTAGTAAAACTTCTTAGCGCAAGATCTAGTGGGTGATGTGATATGTAGGGCTTATTTGATTGTCGAGGTTTATTGGTAAACACATCTAGACCTTGCCCATTTTTGATTTCTCTAAGCCAAACCATGGCCATAATTGGTTTAGTTTAGAAAACTTAGTTGCCAGGCAACTAGAAGGAAAAGGTTATCCTTAACGTAACTAGTACTTTCACAGTTGTAATTACAACTTGGAAAGGACAGATATGATTATCATTCCGAGAACACGCATCACAACTTTCAATGGACATATATTATAATTTCAAATGGCAGTGCCATTGATCCTAACCGTCCATGAATAACTCTGCGAAAATTTCTACTTGGTCTACTTGAAGAATTATTCAATTATGCTGTACCAAAGACTTCCCAATTGCTTAGTTTTGGAAATGGTTGTGCTTGTTACACTGACACCTTCATTAACAGAAAGTTTCGCAGAGTTATTCGTGAAAGGTTTGGATCAATGGCACTGCCATTTAAAATGATAATAAATGTCCATTGAAAATTGTGATGCGTGTTCTCGGAATGATAATCATATCAGTCCATTCCAAGTTGTAATTACAACTGTGAAAGTATTAGTTACGTTAAGGATAACCTTTTCCTTCTAGTTGCCTGATAACTGGGTTTTTCATTTAATATTGGTACCTTTGTAAAAAGTAGTCTGGGTGAACTTTAGAATTAGTTTGTCAATAGTTGCGTAGGAAAATATTTTAATGTTGAAAAAAAAATTTAAAACGTTTTCAAGCAAAGTGACAAGTGTGAATGTTGTCCTTGTAAGTTGTATGAACAAGTTGGGAAACCAAATAATTATATCTTCAAGAAACTACACCTAACCTAATCCTGTAGGCAACGAAAATTGCTACTTATCAATTAGTGATAATCAAAAAACCATTAACAAGGCACTCTCGTGATATCAAAGAAAATACGTGAGACCAGGACCTAGGTACTACCCTATACGATTTCTATTTTCGTTTCTATGAATTTTAAAGAGAACGTTTTTTCGTTTATTATTTATTTGCAATGAAATAATAATAGAATTTAATGTAGACAATACAAAAGTAACATTTTAAATGCAGGTACAAAAAGTTTTTTTTTACATCGAAGGTAAAATATAATGGCAGTAAGTTGCTAAGAACTAATTATCACAAAAGTATACAAAATGAAGTCAATTACTGTCACAAGTTGAAAAATATAAATATTATATGAAAAATTTTTAATTGTTAAAAATCTCCAAAATAATAATATTTAATTACTAAGAGTAGTTTTTGTTGTGATAAAAATATTTGCCTAAATTGAAAACGAATACCATGATGTCATCATTGTTTTATCTTTTTAATTTTTCTAAATTGCTACATATGTTTTCTAAAAAGTTCATTCTCCCTCATAATTTGTTAATCAGACTAGTTTTTTTACTGGGTTTAGGTGGAATTAATAATGCATTGAATTCTACGTTTTGTAGTCTTCCATTCATTTTCTTCTGCAGGAGAGTGAGTTGGAACTGATTTGGGTGCTATAAGGTTTTTGGCCACTTTCTTTCGAAGCATCTTGCATATTCGTAACTGCCTTTCTGATTGAGAAGGATTTTGAGCAATAACAGTTATAGGAAATAACTTTTCCGTTAGCATAGCGTTGAACTTCAAAACTTTACGATCTGGAAGTCCCAAAAGTTCCACCCGCATATCACGTTCAAAATTATCATCTTAAAAGTGCTCTGATTAGATTCGAGATTCCATTTATCATCTCTTTTACATTTGACGACCCAAGTTTTTCTTAGTAAGGGGTCTTTTGGGAAGGAGTGATTCCGAATATGTATTTTTGATAATTTTTTTTGGTTTTTAATTTTTTTTTTGGTTATTGCACATAGCAACTGCGCATCTTAATCCTGGATTTTTATCCTAAAATAGAAAACAAATTTAATCTTCTCTAAAATTCAATCCAAAATTTGAAGTGTAACATAAAAGTAATTCGAACAATTTTAAGCCACGCAATATAGGGCCTCCATAATTATGATTGGTGTTTAACTTTTATTTACAGCTTTGGAAAACCTAATTTTTAAATTCTACAGATGCATTTATTTCCTCAGAAAAACTAACGTGGGTAAAAATAATTTTACTTATTTACAAAACATTAAAAACCTTACCTGTTCATTAAAAACAAAACACGAGAAACTACATTACCGCCTAAAGCCGGGAATAATCGTTTGTTTTCGGGTCTCAGGGTGACGTAGATATCCCCAACAAATGAAACCATTGAAACGTCTTAAAAAAAAATTGGCTTTTTGGCCCGATTCAGCGGATTTCTTACTAACCTTGCTACCTGATGACGCAGCCGTATCAGAGTTTAAAAGTTTTAACCCATAGGCTACCATTTCCTCAAATTTATTCGTTTATGTATTTCTTGCTTTTCAGCAGCGCGTAGATAATTTGTGGGCTGGATGATTTAAACGCCTGACGACGTGCTCATTGGCTAAAGGTGGAACGCGTACGAACTTAGCGTCAAAGCAGTGATAGCTTGATGCTATAGCTTTTTTGCCTAAGCGGGGTGTGCAAATACTCTATGGCCATTTATGCACTACCTAGAGGCAACCGTAATTTCAACGCGTGCAAAGCGAGCGACTATTCTATATATCATAAATTTAAATATAATTTTACCTTATATTAAAGTCTTATTTGGTTAAAAATGTCACACATATCAACATAAGATTAAATTAAATCACTCAAAAATGGAAAACAAAGATATTCCAAATTAGAGATAGGCCCTTCCGATCGACGACTCTATGTACAGACACATTGAACTTTAACGTGTACCAAAAAAAAGCGTCACGTGTAATTAAAAGATTTTGAGAAACCTCAATGTATAATAATCTCGGATCTTGGCAGCTCATGTTATTTCCACTCCAAACAAAGGAGCTGCTAACCGTCTACGGAAAACTAAAGCCACGGATAAAAGAGGTTTTCGAGAGAAAAACTCTAATTTCAATATTCCCATATTGATATTTCACGACGTTTATTATAGTTCACGATCTATATGGGCTAGAGTATTAGCATGACCTAACGTTTTTGTTTAAAGAAACTTTCTGTTTTAAACAATGTTTTTCGTAGCATCCCAAAGCTTACTTTTACCCTTAACCTCAAAGTTTTTTATGGAAAATTGGTAACCGAAGAAAGGGGTAGAACTCCCAAACTCAACACTCTGAACGATTTGAATTCCAATTTTTATACATTGGGCAATCTGAGAGGAAACCTAGTATATTATATTTTTACCTTCCTTATTTGTTTCTGATTTTGATGTAGTTTGTCTAATTAAGAAGTTAGACCCCATGAGATATAGTAGAACCTACTGGAAACTTTAGTGATAGTGCTCCCAACCGCCATCTGATCTGGTTATTCAGATAAGTCAGATATCCGTAGCCCATCAGTCCCTCAAATAAGATTTACCACTTGGAAAAGTATTGCTAAGATCACTATCGTTTAGGCCACTTCCAGATATATTGTTTAGACCACTTAAAGACATCACTCAGGCAACATAAGGACATATAACTCAGGCCATTTAAAGAGACTATCTCATAAAAATTAAAGATAAATCATTCAGGCCCCGTAATGACGTATTACTCAGACCACTTAAAGATATATCTTAGACAACCACGCAGATGCACACAGACCAGCTTTCGCGTTCGCGCGCCTGTAGACTTTTATGAGGCCACGAGCATAAAACGCCCTAAAAAAAGGTCTGTGTACATCCGGCTTTAGGCTTAAACGATGTCTTATACTGCCTTGAAGTTGTTAAGAAGTTCTAGGTCTTGAAGTCACCTAGGTGATACATTTTGAAGACCCCCATTAAGCATTTGTAACTCAGGGACGATAGTACTCAACGAATTTATTTTTTGCCTTATTATAGTATACAAGTCAGATATCTATCTGATTTATCCGAATTATCAGCTCAGATCAGGTATAATTACTTCTATCTGATCATCGGTTGGGATCACTACTTAGAGACCTGTCTGTTAATTTGTGTTATGTATCAGATGAGAGGAAAATGGTACAGGATTCGATCTAATCATAACGCTAATTTTGGCGCGGAAGAATGCGTTGTCATTAATATAAAGACACCGAAACTCTACGATATGCCTATGACAATGGTCATATCTGCTGTAAAATCAAAAGGGTAATATCTATTTGGTAATTAAATAACGAATTTATAAAGTTTTGCAATACCTCTTTCAAAGGTAGTTACTAAATTTTATTTCGTAACACCCAAGGCGGAAAGATGACTCCTTCGGTTGGACTTCAGCCGACCGTCAAACGCTCTTACCAGCATTAGCTCAGTTGGTTAGAGCATAGTACAAAGGTAGGTGGTTCAAGTCCAGCCCGAGACAGTTGTCATTTTTTCGCTGTGTGCCTAACTTAAAAAATTACTAAAGTCATTTTAAAAAAAAATTTTCAGCGTATCCAAAAACAAAAATACACGATACGACGCTGTGTTTAGGGATATAGATAAAAACTGTGTTCTGCAAACCAAATTTACTCTCAGATATTCTAAAACAGGTAATTGTCCCGTAGTCATAAATTGGGGGATTAGGGAGCAGAATAGTTGAAAAAATTCTCGAGCGAGCCTTGGATGATGTTTAGGATTAACCGCATAAGATGGGTTTAGGAAAAATGGATGATGTATATTGCGTCTATCAAAACGTCATTTTAAGCCGTCATGAGGACAAATTTGGGACTCATTAAAGTTTCAATATCATACATTAAACATATTCAATCGAATTCCACGGGGTACGTATAGAATAAGGGCTTGATGAGCAGCCCCTGAGGAAAGTTGACTTCGGACACATACTCGCACAATTCAAAGTCAAATGACCCGGTTTCGGCGCGTCTGCATTTAAAATCACTCAAAACAATACCCCGAACGTCTTCCTCGCTAAGAACCGGAAAGACTTCCAGATTAATTTCGTTCAGTTTCTGCCATTTAGAAGGTTTACGCAAAATTCCTTGACGTTTGACACGTTCTTTAAGGGGAGTTGCCACGTGCTTGGTGATTTCCTTTTTATCCAGCACTCTTTCTCATTGGCCTTTAATGTTCAATTCTGGATGGTACGCGTTAATAAGAGAGCGCTGACGTGGTGATTTCCGTGGCATAGGGTATCATCAGGATATATACCCGGTGTTGAAAAGTCACTTTGCAGGTGGCTATTTCTCACTTCAAAGGGCCATCTTAGGAACGTTACCTTCCGTGAACGATAGACTACATCAGTGCCAACTTGCTTTTTACCTTTGGACAGTAATGACTGCATTTGCAAGTTCATTACGAGATCGGAAACCATGGTGTTGGAGTCACGGAAACCTCGGTCAGCCAGAACAATAT
Source organism: Odiellus spinosus (assembly GCA_963920705.1). Classification (NCBI taxonomy): domain Eukaryota; kingdom Metazoa; phylum Arthropoda; class Arachnida; order Opiliones; family Phalangiidae; genus Odiellus; species Odiellus spinosus. The sequence goes on along the minus strand of OY987225.1, from coordinate 12,461,848 downwards.
CATTTTCCTTAAAGAATGCTATAGTTTTGACCGCATGGTTGAGAATATGTGCGTCGTTGTATCATAGGGAGTGGAAAGTAGAGGCGAAGATGTAGCTCAAAACAACCGTTGTAAAAGGCCGGGTCGACTTCCGGTATAGTTTCCCTCAAATGCGGGTGATGTCATGTGACCGGAAATTGGCCAGGCCAGTTATTAGCATTGGCAAAGGTTGCTTGGGGAGCTAAATCTCGTTTTGCCTTGCCAAAGGCATGAGTTTCCACGTTTTAAAATTGTTCATGGCTGTGGACTCTTTCACTTGAAATAGCACGAATAACACTGCGTTAGACAAACCGATACGTAATTTAATCAGTAGTATGGCTACAGCCATCTTTGATGAACGTGATCTAATGGTCTTAAGCTTGTCTTCGACGGTGGAATGTACATCACGAGAGGGACATAAGCACCTTGGAGTCATTGTCACTTGTGACAAACGATTCGATCACTTGCCTTATGCGGTCTTCAATGTACGTGCTAAGACCTTTTAGGATGTCAGCCGAACTAAGAGATCCAGAACTGTTAAAATCACTGATATTGTCAATAATGTCATCAGCAAGTTCACCATTCACTAGATGACCACTGCACATTCTGGTGTCATTCTTTACAAAGATGATCTTACGTAACATTATCTCATAGCGTACGTTGTTTCTGTTTCGTGGGCGTGTATAAGCTTTTCAAACGAAACACGTCGTTGAACTTGACACAATTGATTCTATTTGCAGATCTATGATCGGAGTTACGGGTTGTGGTGCTTCAGGCGGCGTTGATTCAGATGTTGAAACGGACGAAGTCGACATTTGCGAGAAACCTCTTGGATGACGCGAAGCATTTCCGTCAAGGAAAACCCTTGTTAAAGAAGTATCCATAGGGTATGTTACCCTTTTTACGGACTCAGTAGACGATATAAGTCGGAAAAAATTATAGAAATTTTGAAAAAATTCGAGAAAACATTGATATTTCTTTATCACTATTGTCATTCGCGCGTGAACATGCCATCAAACAAGTGTTACTCGTGCAATAGAGTATTTATGCGTTTTAACAAGGGTTTTCCTGCTCTTGGGATAATACCTAATAGCACTTGATTTGTTCTGCTGTAAGGAGGCAGCGTGTTCGTGATTTCTCTCTTTAGGAAGGGGACGAATTCATCTACCATCCAATCCTCGTTTTCGTTCTTTCACGTTCAACTTTAGCTAACTGTTGTCAAATTTTTATCTTTTGATAAATATAGTTTCTAAAATACGCACTTCTATTTCTACCTTGTCGTTCAGATTTCGCAACCCATCGACATTTCTCGTGCTTTCAATAATAGGTAATACTAATAATTTACTGAAATGTGAGCTTTCATTTAAATGTTTACAGCCAAACCTATTTATAAAATCTTAATGACATTTTCGTAATGAAAGTCCCGATATGGCGAGAGCAATTAGGGTGGAGTTGCTTCGGTTCTTCTTGGTTGCATCTTCCGTAACGTTTTTGTGCGTTCTAGAACAGCTACGATTCTTCAGCACCCATAACCTCTATGTCGAAGCCATCGCCATCCAGATCAATTTGCTTTTTAATTGCGGTATCCATCTCGCTTAATGCTTTAGCGTTTAAATTGGCTATTAGGTTTAATAGCGTGGTCCTCTCTGATTCTTCTTTTGCTAATTTCTTGGTGACTGCATTTTCTAGATTATATCAAAAATGTCTTTGCGAACAAAGACCCAGAAGGACATGTTATGGCCTTGAATGTCTGAAGTAACAGATATTTAATTTTCTTTTAAAACATTAAATTTAAAAACAATTAAGTTTTCTTTTAAAACATGAAATTTAAATATAATTCGATTTTCTTTTAAAACGAAATTTAAATATAATCACAATCTGGCACGATTTAGAGTTTCAAATTTCAAAACAACTGATTTTATTCACTCGGAAATATTTAAGAAAAAACTTAACAGACGATTTTCTCCCATTGACGCTTAACATTAAATTTCGCATAATTATTTTTCAGGGATTACGTGTGAAACAAAACGACACTTTTCGTTCGATAGAAAAATTTACTTAATTTACTTAATTGGATTATGTTTTCTATGGATAATGTTTTATTATAGCTCCTCAACTTTAGTCGAGGCAAGTCGTTCATGTTAGCTTATGAATGCTTATACAAGGAATTTAAAGGGAATAAAAAATCCCCATATTTTAATTTTTAATCTAGGTTGCAAACGAACAAACCTAATCCATGGATAATGATTTATTACAACTCCTCGACTTTAGTCGAGGCAATTCGTTCATGTTGTTAGCTTATGAATGCTTATACAAGGAATTTAAAGGGAATAAAAATTCCCCATATTTTAATTTTTGATTTAGGTTGCAAACGAACAAACCTAATTCATGGATAATGTTTTATTAAAACTCCTAATAACTAATTAGTGGTCACTTATGGAAATCATCATTTAAATTGTACGGTTTTAATGAAAAGAAAAATGAAAGTATTACAATTTATTTAAAAACCTTATCCGCTCTAAAATTCGTCGCTTTGAAATTCTCTTCCCTTGCGCGCACAATATAGCTTTGAAAGTACAAATTGTTATGGTTTGCGTCGTCTGCTAAGTTAAAGAAGGTGACTTTAAACGGGCTTTAAAAAACACATTTCCCTTGATCATATACCCATTCCAATAAACCGGCGAGTATTTTTAACGATCCGTTCAATTGCGAGTCGTGGAAATTCGGGTTAAATTAAGAAAACAAAAAGTGGACTCGCGTTATACTGAAAAATAACAATTCAATATACGTTTTCCCTGAAAAATAATTAAGCGAAATTTAATTGCCTCGACTAAAGTCGAGGAGTTGTAATAAAACATTATCCATGGATTAGGTTTGTTCGTTTGCAACCTAGATTAAAATATGGGGATTTTTTATTCCCTTTAAATTCCTTGTATAAGCATTCATAAGGTAACATGAACGAATTGCCTCGACTAAAGTCGAGGAGTTATAATAAAACATTATCCATAGAAAACATTATCCAATTAAGGTATGCGATCAGATCATAGAACTCTGATTCTATGCCTAAAGCCAAAGCTAAATTAAGTAAATTTTTCTATCGAACGAAAAGTTTCATTTTGATTGACACGTAACCCCTGAAAAATAATTAAGCGAAATTTAATGTTAAGCGTCAATGGGAGAAAATCGTCTGTTATGTTTTTTCTTAAATATTTCCGAGTGAATAAAATCAGTTGTTTTGAAATTTGAAACTCTAAATCGTGCCAGATTGTGATTAATTTCGTTTTAAAAGAAAATCCAATTATATTTAAATTTAATGTTTTAAAAGAAAATTAAATATCTGTCACTTCAGACATTCAAGGCCATAACATGTCCTTCTGGGTCTTTGTTCGCAAAGACATTTTTGATATAATATCTGTCACTTCAGTCAAGCACGAAAGTGTTAACTTCTATATTAAAAGACTAGCCCTTTAAAAAGTGATTCAGTCAAATCTCTACATTTTTACCAGTGCCCTTTAATCCCAATTAAAATTAATTTTTTCATAATTTTTGATGTTAATAGCTGGGGCAGCCTCACTTGATTCAGTCAGATCTCTAACTTTTTACCATTGCCCTTTAAACCCAATTAAAATAAAAAAAATTCATTATTTTTGATGTTAATAGCTGGGGCAGCCGCACTTGATTCAGTCTGATCTCTACATTTTTACCATTGCCCTTAAAACCCAATTAAAGTTAATTTTTTCACAATTTTTGTTGTTAATAGCTGCGGCAGCCGCACTTGATTCAGTCAGATCTCTACATTTTTACCATTGCCCTTTAAACCCAATTAAAATTAATTTTTTCACAATTTTTGATTTTAATAGCTGGGGCAGCCTCACTTGATTCAGTCAGATCTCTACATTTTAACAGTGCCCTTTAATCCCAATTAAAACTAATTTTTTCATCATTGTTGATGTTAATAGCTGCGGCAGCCGCACTTGATTCAGTCAGATCTCTACATTTTTACCATTGCCCTTTAATCCCTATTAAAATTAAGTTTTTCATTATTTTTGATGTTAATAGCTGCGGCAGCCGCACTTGATTCAGTCAGATCTCTACATTTTTACCATTGCCCTTTAATCCCAATTAAAATTCATTTTTTCATTATTTTTGATGTTAATAGCTGCGGCAGCCGCACTTGATTCCAGTCAAATCTCTACATTTTTACCAGTGCCCTCTAATCCCAATTAAAATTAATTTTTTCATAATTTTTGATGTTAATAGCTGCGGGAGCCGCACTTGATTCAGTCGAATCTCTACATTTTTACCAGTGCCCTTTAAACCCAATTAAAATGAATTTTTTCATAATTTTTGATGTTAATACCTCCGGCAGCCGCACTTGATTCCTGTCAAATATCTACATTTTTACCAGTGCCCTTTAATCCCAATTAAAATTAATTTTTTCATAATTTTTGATGTTAATAGCTGCGGCAGCCGCACTTGATTCAGTCAAATCTCTGCATTTTTACCAGTGCCCTTTAAACCCAATTAAAATAAATTTTTTCATCATTTTTGATGTTAATACCTCCGTCAACCGCAGCGAAATCTTTATATTTTCCCCATTGCCCTTAAACCAAATTTAAAATAATTTTTTCATCATTTTTGATGTTAATACCTCCGACATTTCACTATTTACTATAGTCAGCGAAATCTTCATATTTTTCCCATTACCCTTTAAACTAAATTAAAAAAATTTTATTTCATTATTTTGGATGTTAATACCTTCCTTATTGCCGTTCGAAATGCCAAGTCGTTCGGACTTTCACATTTTTAAAAAGGAGAGTACTTTTAAGTTTTAAGGCGGAGAAATTGAAACTTAGGGTTATTCTATGGGATTTCGATTTTTTGTACGAGACTTGCCTTTCATATTTATTTACTAATGATTCCAGATATTTTTCGGGCTTTATTTTAAGACTAATTTCATAATTTTACACCGATTAGTTTGGCCACAGTCTATTTATAAAAACGGCAAAAATATGAAGGAGGAGAAATTAAGTCATTAGCGTTCAATACCCAAGCGCGCTCCTGCACGTGAATTTAAAAAGCTATAGAAAACCTAAGCCTAATTTGTCAAATAAGGCTTAGGTTTTTGCCCACTCAATTTCTCCGCTTTAATTTTTCGTCCGTTTTCATAAATAGATTGTGGGCCAACTAATTGGTGTAAAATTATGAAATTAGTCTTAAAATAAAGCTTGAAACTTAATTCATACCACACGGAAAATTCACGTCTGAAAAATATCTGAAAGTATTAGAAAATAAAACTGAAAGGTAAGCCACTTTCACAAAACCAAATCCTATAGAATAACATTACGAATTAATTGGCCATGACCGAAACAAGCAAATAAGCCAATTATGGGTCAACTTCAAAATTAATTTTAAAATACTTAGACTAAATATTTATTAATGAAACTTGAAAAGTTTAACATTCGAACCTTGGTCTACCATTTAAAAGTGATTATAACTGTAACAATTCCTCTTTTAGTTCTGCGATGCAAGGGATTTAGATTTTTTGAAAGAGACTTACCTTTCAGATTCATTTTTTAATGCTTCCAGATATTTTTCGGGCTTTAATTTAAGATTAATTTCATAATTTTACACCGATTAGTTTGCCCACAGTCTATTTATAAAAACGGCAAAAATATGAAGGAGGAGAAATTAGGTCATTAGCGTCCAAATCAAGCACGCTCCTGCTCGTGATTTTAAAAAGCCATATAAAACCTAAGCCTAATTTGTCAAATTAGGCTTAGGTTTTTGGCGAATCGATTTCTCCGCCTTGTTGTTCCATCCGTTTTCATGAATAGATTGTGGGCCAACTAATCAGTGTATTATTATGAAATTAGTCTTAAAATAAAGCTCGAATCTTAATTCATACCACACGGAAAATCCAAGTTTTAAAAATATCCGGAAGTATTAGAAAATAAACCTGAAAGGTAAGCCACTTTCAAAAAACCAAATCCCATAGAATAACATTACGAATTTGGCCATGCGCGAAACCAGCTAAGTACCAAAAAAAGGGTCAACTTCAGAATTAATTTTAAAATACTTAGACTTAATATTTTTAAATGAAACTTGGAAAAGGCACACATTCGGACCTTGTTCTACCATTTAAAATTGGTTTTAACCGTAACAAATAATTCCTCTTTTAGTTCTGCGATGCAAGGAACATGTCCTCGAAAGAGTCGATTTTAATGTTATTTCAATGGGGAAATGGAGCGTTCTGATTGGCTAGAGGCTGAATTTGTGAAATAACATTACAGATGATGATGGGCCCATAACATTGAACGCTATCGCGTTCATAGAATTCGTCACCATAAGACATACTTTACTTTTACGTAGTCTTTTCAACTCTCTCGATAGCCTCTGCATCCGCCATAATTTATCACCATTGTTCAACTTACTCGCTTTAAAGCAATCACGTACTAACGGGTTTCGGCTCACAATGTGGAATATCTTTACCAACTTAGATTTAAGAGAGCTTGGTTAATGATCTCAACTGTGCGTACCTTGCCGACTGAAAAACAAGGGCTGCCTAAAATAGATAATATTATAAAATGGGAAGTACTCAACCTTGAAAACAACAAAAATTGCCGTTAAAGAGAACCCGTTTCGGGGGGAGATGTACCCTTTTTCCAAGGTTAGGACAACGCATAGGACTTTCTCAACCTTGGAACCAACAAAAATTGCCGATAAATAGAACCTGTTTTTGGTCATCCCCGGGAGAACGATTCATAATACTTTATCAACGATACGTGACCTTCTATCGACCGCAAATTCTACTAATGAGCCTTTGGCATTAGTCAACATTGATTTCGAAAAGGCCTTCGACCGTGTTAATCACGATTATCTTTTCTATGTGCTGCAAAAACTTGGTATTCCACCATCTTTTATAAGTCTCCTACGTGTATTATGCGATGACTCTATCTTTAGATTACGTTACAACAACTCGGTAACAGATATTGTGCCGTTTAAACGCGGTATAAAACAGGGCTGTCCGCTGTCAGCCCTACTGTTTTCATTCGCGCTCGAACCGCTTATGATACGTCTCCGCGTTTCGATCGGCAACCGAGTTGGTCCTGCGCACCATAAACTAGTCAATGCCACTTACGCTGACGATTTTGACGCAATCTTACGCGGTGACAATGAGTTCGACACTTTAAAAACCAATCTTGACCTCTATTGTGACTCTTCTGGCGCAAAGGTCAATTACGCGAAGAGCTTTGTGTTATGGAGCGGTTCATGGAAGGGCCGCACTGACAACCCTCTCAATATTCAGTCCCGGTCGACTGGTGGTAAATTCCTGGGAATATACCTGGGCAACCCTCCGGAATACATTGCTCAAAATTGGGAAGTGCTACTTCTCCGTTTTCGTAAGGTACTGGGGCGGTGCTTCCGCTACCATCACTGCTCGATCACTGGCCGTGTTTTGATAGTGAACCAACTGGCTGGAAGTGTTTTGTGGCACTGTTTCAAGGTGCTACAGCCTCCGGACCTTTTTCTACGCTCGGCCCAGAAGTTTCTCCTAGACTTTATTTGGGATGGCGTGCACTGGGTGGATGCCGGAACGTTATACCATGAGCGCTGCCTGGGTGGTGTGGGCCTGGTCGATTTATAGTCCAAGCTTCAGGCGTTTCGCGTTACGGCAGCATATACTCTTCTATGCTGCGACTTGGCCACGAGTCCTCATGCGATAATGGCTGATGCAGTGCTATCGGCCAACTCCACACGCGGTATCAACTTTAGCGACTTTTTCCTTCGTCGTTTCACGACCCGGTTTAGCTTATGCTACAACTTCCTGTTTTACCATCTATTGTTTTTGTTAATTTAATACAATAATCTGACGCCAATAAAGGTCAATTTTAAAACTAAAACTCTCGATCAGTGGGAAAGATAAAGGCGTTATAATGCGCGCACGAATAAAAATATAAATATGGAAAAATTGAAGAGAATTACATTACCGAATTGTTAATAGGAGAGCTTAATGAGGAAATAAAATTCGCAGACTGAAAATACGTATTTAATTTTGTTGAAAACTCCGGGCGTAGCGTTAATTAAATCTCGTGTAGTAAAAATAAACTGGACATCGCTTAAAACTAAATAAACAAAAAATCTAAGCTTTGGGCAGCGCACATTGCCAAATCCGCAAAGGGTCTTAGTTTAATGTTAAGGGCCGCACGCTTCCTAAGAGGAATGGGTTACGTCATTGAAGGTTCTCTCTCTTTCTCGCACCAACAAGAGGTCAGAACAAGTTCTAAGAATGAATACTTTATTAATATTATTTTTTAGCACTGGAAAGAAATAAAAAATAAGTTCAAATCGATTTGATCTAGTTATTATTGGTTAAACCTTGACCACTAGCTGCTAGTCTTTATAAATTGAGATTGCGACAGTTGGGAACGAAAGCCTTCATAAAAGGATCTCGAATTAACGTGGAGAAATATTTTAAAATGTTTTTATAATAATTTAAAAAAAATAGGAAACTCTTCTATCTTTTAGGAATTTTAGTGTTAGAAAAAGAACTTCCAGACTTGGTCTAAAAATTTTATTTTTAGAAACAGTTACTTTTTAAAAATGTGGCTAAATTTTTATACAAAAACTTGTGAAGAAATTAGTTTCTATTCATTTGGTTATAATTTTACGCTGAAACAAACCGCATTTTTTCACTTTTTAGTAGTGCCACCCGCCTAACCTAAACAACAGTCAAGGTTCGCTCGCTTATTACACCCTTTTTTTTAAAACAATTATTTTAAGTTTATCACGCTTATGATGTAAAAATCTCACAAGCCACAATGGAAAATGCTTGTCTTTGGAGCGTGAAATTCTTACGATGAAGGTTTGGCTTTGTGTGTTCTACTTAAGACGATTTATAAAGGACGCGTATCTTAAAAAATTATAAAAACCTGCAGGCGTTCATAAGGGTATAATTTTAGCTTCTAAACTATATACGCAAACATAGGATATTTTATCTAGGCCATTAATACTATATCTGCTTGTCACAATTTCCTTTACTTGACGATCCTTTTGGGAAAGAATCTTATAAGCGAACTTCTAGAAATGATATTTGTATTAAGCTCCTAATATAATGATGATATTGATTTAACTTACAGATCCTCTTCCGTGTAACGAAACGCCGTTCAAAATACTAAAGCACAAATTGAATAATTACGCTATCGTATATAATTGGTACGGACAATCGCTCTGCAAGCTACAATGTACGTAACGAAACATCATGGCGTGTAAACCCTAAACTAATTCGTTGTTTCGTCTACTGTTTCAAAAAGAACATCACGGTGGCAAATAGCAGCCTGAGACAATTTACCGCTAGATCTCAATCACAAGCTTGCTCGAGAATTTATGCGATATCGTTTGTAGGCAATTTTATTAGGACAAAATTAAGGGTTAATGATTTTGCCCTGCGAAAAGGCTCAATAGTTCTCAATAAACTGGTTTCGTTTAGTTTCATACGTATACGCCTGTATCTGTACTATTTCTTAGAGACTAGCCAACGAATAGCACTTTCATTTCAATGCTAGACTACTTCGTGAAACTGTAGTTAAAAGTTGTATCTTTGTCGGCTGTTGGTTTGTTTGTATACCAGAGGAGCTTGCTATAATCATGAATATAACGTTCCTAAATCCGCCATTGTCACTGTAAGCTAGACCTAGGATTCCATGGCGGACACTCATTTTTCGATTTGAGAAATAGTGGTTATCTTCACGATAGCCAAATTTTTTACTTTTTCATAGCCAAAAGTGTAGTTTGTAGAACGATTAAAAAATGTTCGGTGAGCTAGGCTTGTGTTCATGATACGGCGTCATTAAAACTCTACTCAGTGCCCATTTTACCTAACAATGATGTCAAGGCGTGTGTTATTTATCTGCCGCCGCCAAAATATAGTTCCGATTGATTTTAATGTATAATCTCGCAAAAACGAATTATTATATAGTTTAAAATTGTTAAATAACATGTTCTTAAAAGTATATTACTATTTTTACTAAACCGTTTTAATTTCATTAATTTTCATCAAATATTTTATTTATTGTGAAAATTTTGAGCTATTAATCTCTGGTGTGTTGCGCGTGTGTTCTGGCCTATTTAGGAGTATTACTCCCGCGGCCCACTGCCTATTTACTCTTTGGTGGTATTGCGGAATAAATAGACAAGACAACCACAGCCAGGCTAATAAAAATGGGAATCATTGATAATCACCGGTATAATCATTTCCTTCACCGGAAATCAACAATATCATTGGGAATCGCCCGTATTTATTGTTAATCATTGGTAGTCCCTGGTAATCATGTTGTATTCAATAGTAATTTAAAAATATGTGTTATTCACTTTTTGAGACAGAAAACCAAAAGCAATCATTTTAATGATGAAAAAATCAAATAATCATTGCCTAAATAGGCTTGTGTAAATTTTTAAAATCAATATTATTCGAAACCTGTTTTTAAAATTTTATTAAATCACGGGCATTTACCCAAAATGTCCTACCAACTAAGTGAAGTCCAACTTTGTAAAGATTAGAGTTTTACTCGTAAAAGACAAGTTTTTTCTGGGAGAAATCGCCCCTTCAAAAGTTGGATTATTGTATAGGCCACATGCACTCATATATAGCGAATATAACCTAAAGTTATTTTCACAGTGTTTAACTATTCCCAAAAATGTTCAACTTTGACTGTATTTGATGTTTTTCAAGTGAGGTGGGCATTTTTCAGGGGTATCCATACACTTCTTGCGTTTATTTTTACACCTCCGAAGGGCGTAGGCAACCACAAAAACGGAGAGGCAAATGGGGATGAAACATCGCTGTCTTTGCGCATGATTTCGTCATCCACCTTTACAGAATTTTTACCTGGTAAGAGGCGAAATAATCAACTTCATTGATGATGTTCAGACGGGAGCATGGTTACTGGTAACAGAAGCCAATGAACTGCCAAACCCGTTTAAGGTCTCCTTTAAAACCAAGGACGTCTCGACTAAAGATCATTCCGTCTTACTAAGAAGGATGCTCTATTTCTGTTCCATCTATCGGGATAATTTTGCTATTCAACACCCTCTTTCAAAATTACCAAGTCTTTGGTTTATCAATTTTATTAATTCATTATATAGTTCAAGTAAGGAGGTTAGTTCTTGAACTTTGTCTTTCCAATGAATTGGTTAGCAAATCGGCTATTATGCATAGTGTTGGATAATAAGTTAACACGAACACATCTTTTAAATCCTTCACGGAATGGTGTCGTGTATTAATTTATTTTGTTCGCTGAGTTACACTTTCGTTTTGGATCATTTTTGAACGTCTTCGTTGCTAAGACGTCTGGCTTAAGGTTGTCTTTTAGAAGTTTTAACAGCCAGAGCGCTTCGCGACACATTTCAGAGATAGCCACAAACTCTGCTTCTGTCGATGACAGTGCGCCAACTGTTTCTGGCTTGCCTAATTTCTTGATCCGCCTAGCCATTGAACACTAGATCAAGAGTTTGTGTTCTTCTACATCTCCAGCACAATCTGCATTGGCCTATCCATGGAGAACATAAAAAAATATTTCACAGAGCCTCTGACAAAAAAGTAAAGGGAAAGATATTAGTTGTAAATTAAATTACCTCAGTTAAAATGATAAAAATCTTAAATGGGATTCTGAAAGATTTGGATTAATAATAAAAGCAAAAGTGAATAAAAGGGTGAAGAATATTCAATATAAATTATTTAATTTTTATGTTATAATCACAAACGCCTGTGACTACTTAAACATCAGGTACAGTTTTACATCAGTATCAACTTATTTTCTGTGACATATCAGGTAGTTTTATCAGAAACTTTGGAATAAAATCAGGTACTTTTATCACAAATAGTAGACAAAATTTAACACTAAAAATTATCATTCCTTGTGAAAGTTTTTATAATTAAAGGTTATTGAACATTTGTTTACTAGCTTTTATGAAGTAAGATTTTTTATTTTTTCCCTCGATTCAGCCATAATGGTCAAGTTTACGAATTTTATTCTGTTTATTGTTCTCATTTTTATGAATGTAAAAATTATTTCGCTCGGGTATTGAGGGAGAATATTCAAAATATTTTCAGTTACATTTTAAACAACTCCTTTTTCGTTGCTTATCGAAATTCCTTTGGAATTGGTAACCTCTCGATGATAGTTAAACACTTTTTCAAAGGTATTTACATCATTCAGAAATTTATTGGATAAAATTGTAGCTCCCCAGTAACTTGATTGAGAAACCCAAGATGGAATAGAATACGAATGGTCCGGTATGGACTTGGAAAAACTTATATATCCATATTTGGATATTTATCCACAAATTTTCTGGCTACTCAACCAGCTAAATATTCTATACCACATTCTTCTATTGCTGTTAAATCTTTTCCCGTAATTTCCTTGTCATTTTCATTTAATATCGGGGGAGAATTGAAGTTATTTGGTTTGTTTTTACGCAATGAGGTTGGATTAGCAAAATTCACGTGATGTATTTTTTGGTACAATTGCTATTAAATTGGCAAGGCTGTGGAATCTTCTATTTTGTTTAAAAGGCGAGTGGGTGGGGTAAATAGTGCCTCTAAGGGAAAATATGTAATGCATATTATCATCATTTGGGGAAGCCCTCATATGAGCGGTTCCCATAATCGCGGTTCCAAAACAGCGGATCCCAAAAACGCAGATTATTAATTAGAGCAGTTCCCATTACAGTGGTTCCCAAAAACGCAGTGTTCCCATTACAACAGCTCCCCGAATGTTGACCTACATCTTATATCAATCTACACAAGTGTTAGGATAGAAGGCTGGATGAAGTACGGATTCTTTCAATGGTTTGGCTGGTTTATGTTAGGTTAGTTTAAACATCCAATTCCAAAGTTTGATGAAAGAGGAATTCTTCGTATTGGGTAAGGATAATTATACAAAAACGTTGTTTTGCTTCGCACTTCAAAAAAGTGCATTCATAGGTAAGAATATCAAACCCGTGAAGGGACAGAAATTATAAATTATCGTTGAAAGAAATATGAATGTCACAGTCTAAGAAATCAGAAAGCTATAATGAAATAATTAATATGAATAAAAAATTACATATAAATTCGGCCTATCGAAACGCGTATCGGAAGACCTAAAAGAAAAAACACCCTACGACTGTAATTGTCCTGGGGGAAGTCTCTGCCGTTTACAAATAAAAGTATTTAAGAATTAAAGGGTAGGAGTCAAAGATTTTAAAGGTTATATAGGAAAATATAAATAAAGTCCGAATTTGCCGTTTCATATAATATGATGACTCTTTCTTTGTTTCCATCCATTTATTCATCCACTACGCTTAGTTTAGAATAAGAACGACGAAAGCGGCACCTCGTAACAAATCCGCGCATAACGAAGTTATACCTCAATCGCGCCATGGCTCTGGAAGATTCGCTTCAATTCCGAACTCGTCAATTACAAGAGAGAAGGGCGATACCAAGGGATTACTAGCTAAAGGGATATTAGCTAATTCGAGTGATAAAATATACTAGCCTGACGTGACCTTACTAGCGTTGTTTTAATCTGCTAACTTAAAGATAACTAAAAGTGATTACCATGAACATCCACTAAGATGCCAAAATGGGATATTACCAATAGATAGAAATTCATCCGATCGACAAAGGGTCCTTTGGATCGAAATTTATATGATCGACAGTGTGTCTCATTTGATCGACGGGATAGCCCCATTTGATCGACGGGATAGCCCCATTTGATCGAAATTTATTTGATCGACAGTCTCTCTCGTTTTTTACCAATACATAGAAATTCATCCGATCGACAAAGGGTCCTTTGGATCGAAAGTGTGTCTCATTTGATCGACGGAATAGCCCCATTTGATCGAAATTTATTTGATCGACAGTCTCTCTAGTTTTAATTGAGATGCCGTGACCCGTTGCCCGAAAGGGTAGCCCGCATGGATTGTAAAAAGATACTGAGTTTGAATCCGCATCGTGAAAATGGTGTGTTAAATAATCGAAATTATTTTATTAATAAATAAAATGATTGGGTTTTGTAGGGTTAGGTTAGGTCATATATAATGTTGGACAGGGGTAGATGAAACCCGCCTTTGAAGTCAGATCCTTTGAAGTCGTTACTCTATATAAACTTGAGTACAAACATTACGTACCCAACCGCCAGTGTTCAGCGACATCTAGATAACATACCCTAAGATAAGGATCTAGATCCGTTTTTAGGTATGTTTCTTTAGATATAGGTACATTTCTGTAAATAAAAATCTATATTTTATAGAAAATTAGATAGATAAAAAACCTCTCATCTTGTATCTCTGTAATTTTTACGCTTAAATAACTATATCGTGATTATGTATTATCAGATTACTCCATCTTTTTAGGGAAGTAAATCGACAACAGATTCGTTATCTAATATGTTTTTAGATAATTTTTTATTGTACCTTATCACGGATATTTTACGGGTAAACGAAGAATTTTTTACATGACCTCCGCTATTAATGAGTATGAAAACGGTCAGCTTAGAGATCTCCGGTTTATATTGCGTGGTTCTGTTGGGCGGTTGAAAATTATGTCGAAAGTCAACCCAAATGATGAAGCATTTTCTGTTGTCAATGGTTTAAGTGAACCGATCCACCTAACACCTGCGAATAGCGTTCAATCGAAGATACAGCTACCATATCTTTTGGACGGCGAGTTTTTTGTCCCAGTGCATGGCGAGGTCGGCAATGCCAATGCCTCTAGTTCCATCAGTGTCCAATGCTTAAGTTGCCCAGATAGAAAAGTACTGAAAGCTTCTAGAACATCTACTGGTAACCTACTCAAACACATCAAGGTAAGGAATCACCGAAAGCTTAGCTATGTTTTTCTTTTAGAGAGTATAAACCGCGTAGAAAATACGTCTGATGACGCGCGCCACGTCTTGTTCCCTAAAGTAGCTTGTGTCGATTTAAGAGAGCTTTTGTTAGGTGTAGAAGTTCGAAAGTCAAGTTGTACCATTCACAGCCAGAGCTATATAAGGGATGGCCCAGCAATTAAGGCACACAAAGTTACCAATGCCGACAATTCAATTGCGAATATGAGCCTTTCACACAAATTTAAGGCATCGATGTCATATTTTTTATTCGCCCGTTAAGTGTCGACCCTATTATCTCTTTGCTGTCGAAGTCAAAACAGTGACGTACCAAGACGTTTTACAATAAGCTTATAATTTATATTTATAGAATTCGCACCCCACGGTATTAAAACAACTCGAAGTTAAGAAGGCCACTAAAGAAAGAATTCTGATTCTAATGGTCAATTTTCAAAGCGTCTCTGCTGTCATCAGCTAAATAAGGAAGAAGTATGGAGCACGTAGTGCATGCGGCTGGGATCTACAGATTTTTTTCCAATGGAAATCGACTTTGAGATTTTGAGTTCCCTTCACAATAATGTACAGAAAATCCAACATTTTTATATGATAGACTTGGTGCTAGTCCAGGTGAAATTAATTCTACTTCAGTAAGCTACGATCAGACAAGTGCCTTGAAACCGAGATGAAACATTTTCGAATGATCATCGAGTTTTCAACCGAATAATTTCATTTTTTTGACAAAAGATGTTCACAGTAGATCGCAAACTTGTTCATTTTAACCTTTACCAAACCGGTTTCAAAGTCTCTAATATGAACGCGGACGTATTTGCGTATAATGTATCTACAATTCTTGGCGATCGACCGTCTGCAGATAAATGTATATTACATCTTTAAAAATATGTTAATTATTATTAGGCCAAATTTTCGGATAAGGAGTTTGTGTAGTTCTCAATATTGTAATTTATTATGATTTGTGAATATCTCAAAGGTTCAAGGTCATTTCATATATATTATACATTGGTGTTTTTCCCAGAATGCATCTGAATTGTTCTATTTACAGGTGGCCGAGGTCGTGATGGATTATATTATATCTGAAATGCGTCCAATATATACTGTGGAAAAGCCTTCGTTTCGCGGCATGGTTAAACGTTTGTCTGGTGGAGTCGAACCACCTTACGGCACTTGTTTCAAGGGCAAACTCGCTGAAAAAAAACGGGATATGGAATACGATCTGAGAGTGAAGTTGTCGAAAGTTGATTTTGTATGCACAACTGCTGATATTTGGAGCTCTAACCATAAATCGTTTATGGGAGTTACTGGACACTATCTAGACCCTTATTCGTTAAAGCGCGTATCTATATTACTTGCTTGCCAGAGAATGAAGTTTAAGCATACTTTCAGCGAGATTTCTTCCGTTTTATTTTCTGTTTACTCAAATTATGACTTATATGTCCCAAAATTAGTTGGCACTGTTACTGACAATGCTTCCAATTTCGGTAAAGCATTTAAAGTTTTTAGCGTCCCGGACAATATTGCTGAAGAAGACGTGTCTTTTCTGGACGACGCGTATCAGATGACAATAGGCGTTGAGGCCTTTCCGGATTACACGTTGGAAGGCCATAAGAGCATTCACGATTCCAGTCTACCCACACACTACAAATGCTTCGCTCACTCCTTGAATTTGGTAGCGACCACAGATGCCGAAAAAGCTTTGAAAGACGCTGTTTATAAGAAACGCTACAATTCTGCTATTGGGACATGTTGCGCTATCTGGAATCAACTTAGTCTGATGATTGTGTTGAACGGCTATGTCGAGGAGCTTCTCCCAAAAAGGCTGCCTACTCCTTGCCCAACCAGATGGAATTCATTCTACGATTGTCTATCAGAAATTATTAAAGCCAAGGAACACCTATCCTCAATTTCCAAGTCCTTGGATATCCCTCAGATAAAACCCGCTGATTTTGATTTTATTACCGAATATCTTTCGATCATGCGTCCAGTTGCTGTTGCCTTAGATATTCTTCAAGGGGAAGAAGAGTGTTATTTGGGTTTAGTGCTTCCTACTCTGTACCAGATAAAAGTATCATTAGATAGTCTTGACAACTTGGTTAAATGTCAGCCTTTGAAAAAGGCCATCATTGCAGGCTTAGATACTCGGTTTTCTGATATATTGACCCTTAAAAACATTGAGAGCAAACCCTATATATTAGCTACAGTATCGCTACCTAAGTTTAAGCTACAATGGTTGACCGTAAGTGGAGATGAAGGGCAGTTGGATTTCATTAAAAATCTCTTCTTGTCGGAAGCTGTACGTACGAAATGTGTAACTTCTAGTTCGGCTAGTGTATCAAAAAGCAATAGTACTGCCATGGCCACGCCTAGCAAGTCAACGTCATCCCAAGAAGTAGACCCCTTCTTCACTTTCTTGAACAACAACGAAGAGATCGAAATTGAGGATTCCACTAACAATCAAAAAACCATGCAAGTCCTAGCTTATTTAGAAAAAAAAAAATAGAGATGTAACCGTTTTACATCAGTATGCAGTTGTGAAGGCCATGTTTCTTAGATATAACACCATATTGCCTTCTTCAGCTGCAGTAGAAAGAGCTTTCAGTTCTGGGGGTCAAATTCTAACACCTAGGCGCAACAGGTTAGATGATGACATGTTTGAAACCATGTTAATGTTAAAATATAACAAAATGTAAATTCACTTCCAATATAACTTGTGTACGCTCTAAAATTAAGAAAAATGTTACTTTATCAAACATCCGAAATAAAAAGTTTGGTCATTAAATAGAATAGAGTAGTTGATTTTTGTCATGGTAATGAAATATAAACTAACGATACTAGTTTACGATTTACTCGTGACTTATAAAATAGTAAACTTAAGCCGGGATGTTGTAGAATCATAACTTAATTGAGGAATGAAACCTTAATTCTCCAGACTTTGTAAACGTAGGATTTTGAGGGAAGTTGGGTTTTTGTAGAACAGTGGCGAAATGGTCTAAAGAGGGCCCTCTATCATTTAGGGTTGCAAAGAGTGCCCTTTAAGTGATCAAAGGCCTTTTCTCCTAATGACATCAAAACCAATAGTTTACCTAAGTAATCCTGAGCTTATTTGTAACACATATCATTGGTAATGCAGAATCTTCACTTACATAATAGCTTTATTGAAGGTAAAAGTAACTTGGTTTATAGATAAAATTACCTACTTTTGATTTCAACCTTTTACGATAAGGAGGTCTTATATATGGATCTAAATATAGATATGTATCTAAGATACATATTAATACCCGATTCAGAACTTGGGTAAGGAGCAGATATAGTAGCTTTTGTATAAAAGGTTTCGTTACTGCTAGATATGTTTACATCAGATAAAACTTTATATGTATCAGTTATCTGGGAACTTGTATCTAGATGCCAAATGGCTGAACACTGTATATGCGTTTTTTAACTTCCCATAAGATCAAACTTCAAGAGTTTTTGGCTTTTTTTAAACTGAACCTGTGGTTTATTTTATACTGCGCAGAATCTTTAGATATTTATAAGGTATAAATGTGGAGTTTTCACATACTTCAATATCGGTTAGTCGGCATATTTCGGCGCTGTATTATGTTACGAAATATCGATTTTTATTTGGAAGTATCTCTACGGATTATCTCACGAGTCGCGTTGCCCTGAAACAAGGATGTCAACTCTCACCGCTGCTCTTCGCGCTTTTCTTGGAACCACTCGCTCGTAGTCTGTTAGCGAGCGGTTTGGGTTATCGGTTGCGACATCCTTCAAACATTTCATTGGACTTTACAATTCCCGGACTTTTCTTCGCTGACTATATTTTTTGCGTCTCGGATTGCGAAGCTTCCCTACAAAACCTGCTTGACATTTGTGGCGATTTTGCGTCTGATATGGGGCTTCTCTTCAGCCCATCAAAATGCTTCGTCATGTATCTAGGAGCCCCTCTTTCGATACCCGATTTCACGTTTTCAATCCAGGGGAGTCCTATAAAGAGATGTAGCTCCGGAGAGTATCTGGGCGTTACGTTTAACGACTCTTCTACGTACATGGACCCTCATGAGCAGATTTTACGCACGCGGGCAAGACGCTACATGGGGGCAGTGAAACACAAGGGAGCGCATTCTTACAACCAGTACACTGTCACCCGTACCTTATGGAAGTCCGTTGCCGTTCCAAGCTTGACGTACTCGAATGAAGTTCTGTGTCTCTCCGAACAAACAACTCGATGCCTCGATCAATCACAGTTTGTGGTAGGCAAAGCTGCAATCGGAGGAAATTTTATGACCTCACACGCTGCCATCAAAGGCGAACTTGCCTGGTCTACATTCGTAGAACGTGAGGCGTGTAGTAAGCTTCTATTCCTTGGGCGGCTAAAGTTCATGTCCAGGAGCTGCCTAGTGAAACAGGTATACGAGTACCTCCGTGCTATGGGCCACAGAACTAAATGGATCAATCGCGTATGGCACTTGGACTACAAGTTTGGTAAAGGCCACCCTCGAGGTGATGTGGAGTCGTTGCGTGAATGGACCAATGTGGTGCGCCGGGCGGTTCGTGAGAACTCGACCGCGTCGTGGAAAGCTGAAGTCGAGCGGCATGATAGCCTATCATTATACCGAGCAAAGGATCGTCCGTCGGTCGAGAAGTTCTATTCGAATGGTCGGGCCAGTCACCTATTTTTTCTCGCTCGCGTCGGCTCCTTGCCAACGGCTTCGCGACTTTCCGCAATATTTGGGGAGGACCCAGCTTGCCCCCTTTGTGGTGCCCCAGTCGAAGATATACCGCATGCTTTACTTCATTGCCAGGCTCTTTCTCAGGAGAGGAGTGGTCTCCTTTCACCATTTATCGACTCTTCTCACTTACCAGGCCTCCTTGGTTTTGTACAGGACGTTTCGTATTCCATTGGCAAGGTCAAAGACATTCTTCTTCAATGGAGCTCCCTTAGACTTGTGACCAATACAAAACCAAAACTATAATATATACCTGACAACTTAAAAACTCTTCTCGGTCAAAAATCGCATTTATAACTTTCTGCTGCGTGGTCGCTAAAAATTGTTTGAACTTATTATTACTATTATTATGTTATTATATTCTTTTGCTATTGTACGTCATTTTATTTTGTTTTTATCATTGTTTAATCGTATATTCCTAAATGTAACGCGTAACTTTAGTTACTGCATGGATTTAAACTCACGAACCATTGTTCCTCCCTGATCTAAAAGGGATCCATTTTGTAGTAAATGGAGAGTAAATAAACATTCATTCATTCATTCAGTTCCAATGATACTTCATATCTATTCCTCTCAATCGTTTTTAACTGTCGATCATTTGAATCTTCTTTTTGTAAGTGTCGATCATTTGGTTCTGCATGTCGATCAAATGAATTTCGATCCAATGGTACTAAGCCTACTAAAATATCTATTCGAGAATTAACGAGACGATCGAAGCCAGAATAAACATTAAACTTTATTATTACAAGTATAATTCTTATAAATTCAGAGAGCCCTGCAAAAAAAAAAAAAAAAAAAAAAAAAAGAAAACGAAGTCGTAAAAACAACATCGCGTTAAAGAACATATTTGCAAAAAACTATGCCAAGTCCTCCGCACTGTTCCTAAAGAAACGTAAGTCTTCCTTTAATCTGCTGTCCAAGAGATGTACTGGATGATGGCCCCAGGCATCTTTCCACTTCTTGTCCTCTACTTGGCCTATCCTAATCCTTGAAGGCTACGACATTCTAGGCGTCACCACAGAACTTCCACCTCTGCAGCAGGCTAGAGACGTTGACTTTTTTTACACGATGTTGAACGCATGAATGACAGAGAGAGAATGTGTTCTATCCATAGGCGCAAATGACTTTTTATCTCTCGAAAAACAACGTCGACGTCCCTTAAAAAACGGATTTGGCCTACTGGCGATAGGCCAACTGAAAAACGTGTTTACATCCCATTGTAAGAATTGGACGACGAGTCCGAAAGTTCGTTATGTCGAACACGTGATAGTACCGAAAGTTCGAATACTCTAAAGGGGCTGACTTCGCGTCGACTGCAACTAAATCAGACTGAGACTGTTGCACTCTACTAACGTAACCTTACCTATAATATTATAAGAGGGATGGGTTAGAGCGAGTGTTTAACTAATTGGAGGGATGACGTAGTTCGAGTGATTAACTAACGTAACCTTACCTAAAATATTACAAGAAGGGCAAGGAAACAAAATGTCCATTCGAGGTTGTGAACTATCGATAAAGATTCCACTTGAGATAATGTACATGACGATTATGGTCTATAAAGATTGTGTCGCATCGACATTATATCCCATCGTTATTGTGTCCTATCGCGCGTGTGTCCAATATTGTAAGAAATAATATAGACTTGTGCCGGACTCGCAAATATAGAGGGCGATACGGTGTCCAGCGCATTACCTAGACAAAAATTAGCCTGGGGTCTCCTAAAGACCCTACTCTTCACCTCTACCCTCTGTAGAGCGTGTGACCTCTTTTTGTTAGCTCTTAAGTTACTACGCATTAAAGTTTTGCAATCGTCAGACGTTGTTTTCAATTGCACGAAAATATCTAACAGGTTATGGGGAGCGTATCCCATGTGCCTAAAGTATTAAGTATGACGACGAATTCGTGTAAATAAAGAAAACGTACAGCGACGGAAAAATTTACGAGATAATAATTATCAAAAACGAAAAATAAAGTATTGACGACGAGGCTTAATTTGTAACCTACCGTTGTATACTACTCGAGACGCCGAGTAAATAAACGAAAATGGCAACTCAAAACGACGAGTTTAAAATAGCGAGACTATCAGCCGAAAAGTCAAACTATCACTCATGGTCTATCAGAACAAAAGCAGCATTAATTAGTAAAGGAGTGTGGGAAGCGATCGAACCGGGATATGGAAATATGACAGACGCAGAAAGAAAGGTAAATGATAAGGCATTATCTTTTATTTTTCTGGTGGTTGAAGACAATTTCCTCGACGATATTGGCTCACAAGGCAGAGCTAAAGACGCGTGGCAAACGCTTAAAGAAATTCACACGAAATACGGACTGCTACACATATTACAATTAATGCGAGACCTTTTCAACACCAATAAGAAAAAGGACGAAAAATTACAGACTTATTTAGGAAGAGTTATGGAACTTCACAGGAAGCAGGAAGCATGCCAATACGGATTCCAAGATAAGGAATTGGCGTTGATCATGCTCATGGGACTGCAAAAGAGTTATGAGCATATAATCCTCAATCTTGAACATGATGTTAACGCAATTACTACCCAACTGGTAAAGGCGTGCCTCACGGTTGAAGAAAAACGTCAACTTAGACAAGAAGAAGACGATTCGGTGAAACAAAATTTCGAAAATTTGAATTCAGGCAAAGCGCTAATTCTAAGAAATAAAGTAAAAGACGAAACCAAGGGTCAATGGAAAGGAAGGACTACGAGGACGGAAGAACGCAAATATCCCCAGACGAATATACGGAATGTAAAATGTTTCTGCTGTGGAAACTTGGGACATATCGCGAAAAATTGCCCAGAACAAGAAGAAAAGCAGAAAACTAAGGAAGTAAAGAAAAACAGTTCTGTTAAGAAGGCACAATTGTGCAAGGAAGACGAATCCGAAAACGAGTCCTCACATAAAGCATTTTGCTTAGGCCTAAAGAATAAAACCGAGCAAAGAGACGATATTTTTTTCTTGGATAGCGGTGCGACCGATCATATGTCATCAAATAAGACAAGAATGACCGATTTCCAAGAGATAGAAGCACAAGTTGAAGTGGCGAATAAAGACGTTATTGGAGTCGAAGGAAAAGGGAAAATGACTTTTCACCCAAAATCAGACGCGACGAACTATACTATAGATCTTGAAAATGTACTTTACGTACCAGAATTGGACGGCAACCTGCTTTCAGTGGGAAGAATAGAAGAGAAGGGTTACTCCGTGGTTTTTCACGACGGGCAGGCCGAGATCCTACAATCAGACGGCGAATTGATATTGAAGGCAGTACGTCACGGAAGGTCATACACAAATCAAGAAAAACTAACTAACTAAAGCCGCCAACATGGATCTTTGGCATAGAAGATTAGGCCATCTTAACTATCAAGCGTTAAGCCAATTATTGAAACAAGAAGCTGTTGCACCACAAGAAGACGTGAAAGGAAATAAAAATTGCAAGACTTGCATCCTAGGAAAAATAAAACGGAAACAGTTCCCTAAAGGGCAAGCCACCAGAGCCAAGAAGCCACTCGAACTGATACACTCAGATGTTGTGGGGAAAATAGCGCCAACGTCGAAAGGCGGAGCAAACTACATGGTCACATTTATCGACGACTTCACACGACGAACGGTCGAATTCTTTGTGAAAAGAAAAAGCCAAGTCCTTGAAAAATTAAACGAATTTAGACGACGTGAAGAGAACGCCACAGGTTTCAAAATTGAAAAGCTGCGAACCGACAACGGGGAATACATTAGCAAAGACTTCGACGAATATCTAGTTGAAAATGGTATCACTAGACAACTGACCATTCCATATACACCCCAACAAAACGGTGTAGCCGAAAGAGCAAACCAGACAATAATGGACACAACGCGATGTTTGGTGATGGAATCCGGTCTTCCGAGATATTTTTGGGCTGACGCTTTGCATACAGCTTGTCATATTCGAAACCGTTGCCCCACAAAAGCACTTGACAACAAAATACCAGAAGAGATATGGACCAAAGAAAAGGCCGAGTTATGCCATTTGATACCATTTGGATGTAGAGTTTGGACCGTCAGAAGCAAGTTGGAAAAGCGATCGAAACTAGATCCAAAGGGGGAGGAAACCGTTTTTATAGGCTACCCAGAAGAGGTAAAAGGATACAAACTGTGGAATTTCCGAACCAATAAAGTCTTCGTGAGTAAAGACGTCATAGTAGAGGAATATGTTTATCCTTTGAAAAAGAGTGAAAACTGTACAATCGAACAAGAAGAAACGAAACCACCACACACGGAAGAAGGGGAAGAAATTTCGTTTTCATTCGAAGTAGAAAAAGAAAACCTCGGTAACGAAGGTGACTCTGAAGTAGAAAATCACAATAACGAAGATGACTCTGAAGAAGATGAAAATACAAGTGGCGACGAAAGCAGTTCAGAGAACGCAAAAAGAGAAAAAGTATACGTGAAACACTCAGTACCAAACACGGATATACAGATAACTACGACGACGCGCAACATATCAACGAGTAAAACGACGCCAAAAACAGTAGAAGTGGTACAACCGAGACGTTCAGAGCGAATCGCGAAGAAAAATTAAAAGTTAGACTCGAAATCGACTCAGCCGAAAGTAATGATCATACGAGAAACAATAACTAGGGAGAAGGACCCTATATCCGTGAAAAAAGCTTTGTCAGGCAACGATGCCGACCAATGGAAACAAGCCATGAACGAGGAAATGGGAAACCTCATAGTGAGCGAAACATGGGAGCTCGTACCAAGACCGCAAAACAGGAAAATAATAACATCGAAATGGATTTTCAAACGACAACAAAGGAATACTAGAACGGTACAAAGCACGGTTGGTAGCAAGAGGCTATGACCAAATTCATGGTGTAGATTACTACGACACATATGCACCAGTACCCAAGTTGAAGTCATTTCGATTACTGTTAGCACTAGCCGCCGAATGGGACTGGACGATAAGACAACTGGATATAACTGCAGCATATCTTAATGGAACCATTACAGAAGATATATATATATGGAACAACCCGAATGCTTCAAAGAAGAAGAGAAAGAAGATTGGGTTTGTCACCTAAAAAGAAGTCTCTATGGACTAAAACAATCGGGACGAAAATGGAATGAATGTTTAGACGAATTTCTACAATCAATTGATCTCGAACGATCAAAAGCGAACCCATGCATTTATCACAATATGAAGTAGGGAATAATCATCGGAGTACATATCTTGGCACCTTAGTCATTGCGAAGAACGATGACGTAGCCGAGGAATTCATGCAAAAGGTCAAAGAAAGATTTGATAGCCCCGAGATGACGACAGTTCACGAAATTCTATCGATAAACATAGAAAGGAAAGAAGACGGTTCAGTAGCTTTGAACCAAACTAACTACGTGGAAGAAATCCTGCATACTTTCGGAATGAGCGACTCAAAAGGAGTCAAAACACCACTAGACCCCGGAATAAAACTTCAAAAAACATTAGACGAAGATTGGGTTGAGAAGCAATTCGAAAGCAGCAAGATACCGTACCGACAAGCGATTGGAAGCCTACTATACCTAGCGGGAGCTACGAGACCAGACATCGCGCATGCCGTTACATTCCTTAGTCAATTTAACGAAAAGCCGACTAACGAGCACTGGCAAAGTGTAAAACATTTGCTACGTTATCTTTAGCAAACGAAGGATTATCAGCTGACATACAGAAAAAGCTCAGGAGAAATGTCTGCTTTCTCGGATTCTGATTTGGGAAGAGACCACATAGATAGAAAATCCTATAGTGGATATGTTTTCTTGCTCGGAAAAGCAGCCGTATCATGGAGTAGTAGAAAACAACGAACAACGGCACTATCTACGGTCGAAGCCGAATGTTTGGCAATGTGTGAAGCCGCAAAAGAAGCAATGTGGTTTCGTAATATTCTGGAAGAAATTGGAGTACGGGATAATTCAGACGAACCTTTCAACATCAACGTTGATAACCAAGGCGCTATCTGCTTATCCAAAAATCAGATAAATTCAGATAGCAGCAAGCATATCGATCTACGTTACTATTTTCTGCGCGAAATGGTGAGCGAAGGAAAAATTGTATTCCAATACGTACGCTCTGAAGAGAATCTAGCCGACATGCTAACGAAGCCAATAAGTGCAAAAATTACAAAAGAACATTGCACAAAATTGGGACTAAATACAGATAATCACGAGCCCGTCAAGGGGAAGTGTAAGAAATAATATAGACTTGTGCCGGACTCGCAAATATAGAGGACGATACGGTGTCCAGCGCATTACCTAGACAAAAATTAGCCTGGGGTCTCCTAAAGACCCTACTCTTCACCTCTACCCTCTGTAGAGCGTGTGACCTCTTTTTGTTAGCTCTTAAGTTACTACGCATTAAAGTTTTGCTATCGTCAGATGTTGTTTTCAATTGCACGTAAATATCTAACAAATATTGTTCTTATATCCGTATCCTTTCTAGACTCCCTTAAATTCTGCAGCATAATTTAAATTTTATAACTAAATCAATTTATTTTACGTCTGTCTCAGAGTCCATTTTCTAAGACATTTCCAAATCTTACCGTTATATACCATTTGGGCTAATGTATAATACCCAAGTTTATTTACCCTGCGGCATATAATCATTGATAAAAAAAATCCAGTTCTCACTATAAACGTTAAAAACACTGTTTCGCATTAGACTCAATACGTAGAATTCTAGGCATCGTCCTGTATCTTTTAAACCAAAACATATATCGTTTGTATCTCTCGCGTTTTGCTTTATTATTTATATTTAATTAGACACAAGATTTTTATTCAACTTCATACACCAACGATATCATTTTTTCCGTCTTTCTTTCCAATGTTATCAAAGCTACTGTTATTCAGTTTTAGTATTCAACATAATAAAAGTATAATAGAACACCCTTGTAAATCTAACACATTTCTCTCTTTCTAATGCAAACTCCCAATGAAACGCCGTCTTTCACGGTGTTTCAACCTTATCTAAAGCTTTTGTTATCTCAGTCTTAGTATTCATCCGAAACGTATAGAAAAATATAGAGTACCCCCATGATACAAACATATTGCTCTCTCTCGAATGAAAACTCTCAATGAAACGGCTCGCGGTCGGGAGACGAAGGAGACGAAGATTCCAGTTATCAAGTCGAAAAAGTTTACCACCTCATAAGGGTAATCTCCATAGACGTTTCTGATGAAATTGTGAGAGACCTATAAATAAACCAGGCCGGCAACGGCCCGGTTTTAATTTAGGTTAGGCTATGAAGGACGAATAACTCTTATTCAAGGTTGGATGAAGGACGGATTCTTTCAATGGTTTGGCTGGTTTATGTTAGGTTAGTTTAAACATCCATTCCCAAAGTTTGATGAAGGACGAATTCTTCGTATTGGGTAAGGATAATTAAGGTTAGTCTATGAAGGACGAATAACTCGTATTCAAGGTTGGATGAAGGACGGATACTTCGAAATGTTTTGACTGGGTTAGGTTAGGTTTTGGTTACACATCCAAGGTTGTATACAGGACGAATATTAGAAACAACGTCTTAGCTGGCGTTGTTTATTTATACGTCTCAAAGAATTTCATTAGAAACGTCTATGGAGATTAACCTTATGCGGTGAAAACTTTGTCTGAATGATACTGAGATCGTCTCCGTCCGACCACAACGTCGTTTCATTGGGAGTTTGCACTAGAGAGAAAGATAAATGGGCTAGCCTGAATAAGGGTACTCTAAGACTATCTCTAAGAAACGTATAGATTAGAGGTAGAGCTTTGTACGTTTTTACGCGTTGCAAAGATAGGTTGAACGATGAAATATTGATAAGGTATATGAAGTAACAGAAAGTAAGGCGCCTGAATTGGTTTGAAAAGGGTTAAAACATTAGCTAAGCCAAGCTTTATTAATTGCCTCAAAATGATAAACAAAAATTTCATTTCTTCAACAGTAGAATGATAAGGAATGTTCATTGAGTTAATAGAGAAATAGTATAATTTTTATCGGGTGCTAGTGCTTCTCTTGGTTAAACAAAGATTTCAATAATGAAAGATTGATAAGGTGTGTGAAGTAAGAGAGAGAAAGGTGCCTGAATAGGTTACGAAAAGGTTAAAACATAAACTTAGCCGAGCTTTATTAACTGGTTCTAAATTGATAAACAAAAATTTTATTTATTAAACAATAGATAACCTTTTTTTAATGGTATTTTTTATGGGTAACTGAAAATTACATTCACTGGGTTCTTTTAATATGATACTGTTTATTTCGACTATTATATTATATCAGGGGTATCCCTTTAAATTCACCCTAATTCAACGTAAATAAAAAGTAGGCAAGATTTTCATATCAATATATTTTTCAACTGTAATAAATAGATATCGCTTCTATGCCTATATAAGCGATATTTACAGATTCAGTACTCGTAGATGCACTGCGACAATTTGTGGTTTACGTTAGCCTTTAAAATTGTGGTGAACTCTCTTGCTTAAGCGATGGTGTCCCGTTCGATTGTTTCGGCAATAGTTTCGCACCTATATTTGGGTGATAATTGACCTTTTTCTCGCGATCTTTTGATTAGAGTTCTTGAATAAAGCTAGGCGATATAAATTATATCGCATTACTTAGAAATTTAGCTAATTTAATCTATTATGCCTATGTAAGAACATTACGCAATGAAAGGTCTAGGGAGTAAATAACACTAGAGTTGGACTTCATAGCCAAGTGATCATTTTTACACTCAATTTAAAGTTTAACATTCTCAATCACCATAATATTTGAGTTTTGCGACTAGGATGAGCTTTAGATATTTAATAATTGGCCAACTACTTAATAGGAACGTCATTACTACTACTTAATGATGTTGCTATTAAGTAGTTGGCCTATTATTAGTCTGGATAGGCACATCCAAATCGCAGAACACAAGTATATTAAAAAGTAAAATAGAGATTTAGAGTGCTAAATAGGATAGTCGAAACGGAAACTGATGTCAGCGCGTTAAATAATGGGCCACATATTTCTGGTCTCCTGATATATGTTCTCCTGCTTAAATAGATTGTTCCGCCTTCCATGCCCATTATTTTTCGATGCGATTCAATATTATAAAATTTAGGATTAGATTATGTAATCCCTCGGGCTCGCCCGTCCCTCTTGTAACTTTTTAGGTACCGTTTGGCTAGGTAAGTTAATCGCACGAACTAGCCTGTCCCTTCAACAAGTTAATCCCTAGCTCGTGCTAACCCGTCGCTCTTGAATTATTTTAGGTAAGGTTAGGTTAGTTAATCCCTCTATTAAACCCATTCCTCCAACTAGTTAATCCCTCGGGCTACCCCGTCCATCTTGAAAAGTTAGTTAAGGCTAGTTAATCCCTGGAAGTAGTCCATACCTCTAAATATGTAATCAGTGCCAGATTACCAACTAGGCACACTAGGCACTCGCCTAGGGGCCCCGAGGGTCAAGGGGGCCCCCGACACCGAGGCGATGACGCCATTTGGTTAAGAGTCAGCCTCATTTCATGGAGCCTTTAAATTCATCATTTATTTTCTTATTCTAAGTTATTCAGTTTATTTAAACTCATTTTCTATCTAAACTATACATAGTGAAGTAGCCAGTTGAATCGGACAGTTACTTTCAGTCTTTCAACTTCGTCCACACCGCCAACCGCCCAAAATGGAAAGCATCACCCCAGACTCATTTTCTCTTGGCTCCTCTAGGCTTTAGCTCTCGTAGGTTATCCATCTTCGATTTTGATTGATGCGCGGGAACTTTTTTCCTCTTGTGGTGGCTACGCTGGCTGGGGGCCGGCTTAGGCTTTTGTTTGTTAAGGAGGTGCACCGTACTGGGGAGCACACAACACCCCCCACCCAAACCGTGCGGCCGTCATCATTTGGAAAAAGAGTGACGCACGCGAAACCACGCCGGGAACGGGTCAAAAGGTTATGTAGAACCAAGTGCGACCGCACTCGTTCGTGAGAACTAAGGTAGCAGAAGACGGGAAGCAACTGGGCGACCCCAACCCGCACAACACTACCATACGGTTCCCTCAGTCCATCCGTGACCCTAAGGATCGACGACAGTACCTCCCAGTAACGTGACGGCGCAGCCCCTGCTTAGCCCCGAACGGGATGTTCAAGGCGAGAGCCCACCGCGGAACCGCCGAGATATTTGGGCGCAATCGTCGTAAAAAGGTGGACGACATTATAAAATCCTTACCTGAGCGACGACAATGCGCCGAACGGCACCCTCTGATATATATCCCTACAGTACCCTACTCACGGTCGTGCTCCGCTGACGGCGCTGAGTCCGCCTAATGCGCTTTACGCCAACCTAACCTATCTCAACCTAACTCAACTCAACCTAACCCATCCTAACCCAACCCAAAATAACCTAAATTAACCTAACCTAACCTAACCTAAAATATTACAAGACGAATGGGTTAACCCGAGTAATTAACAAGTTGGACGAACGGCCTAGTTCGTTTAATTATCTAACCTAGTCGACGGCTTGGCACGATTTGCCCCGCCATCCCTATCTTAATAATAAAAATTAACTAACGTAACTTTACGTAAAAGGTTACAAGAGAGACGGTTCAAACCGATTTAATGTAATTGAAAAATCCTGCTTCTTTAAATCTTAACAACAGACAATTGAAACGTTAATTAAGATTTTTAAACGTAAGCAATGATAATATATGCTTAAAAATCCAAGATTCGAGTCTGCCTTCTCGAATTCTTATAATCTTCTTCGCATTATTCAGTTTTATAAAAGAAATGAAAATGAAAATATTTCTTCCTTTCAGTTTAATTAAATTCAAATTCCGCTCAAGCCAATCGTATTTACTAAAAAAATTGATAACCAATAACTTTCTATATAGGATCTAGAGTGAATTTTATGGGTTATAGTCAATTAACGGGCTGAAGAAGAGACAAAAACCCAGTGAATGTAATTTTCACTTTCCGATAAAAAATAGTACCATGAAAAAGACAATTGTTCTAAATAAATTTTGCGTTTCAGGCAAAATGATTTATAAACCAGTTGGGAAACCTCCCTGACGACCACGTGACCTGACCTCGCTTAACTTCACAGACTCAAAAGTTCTGTAAGGGAGGTAAAAATTATTGGGAGACATTAGACCGAAACCCATTTGAAGGAAAAACCTGCACAGGCGTTGTAAACTTTGCTCAGCCTAACCTAATGAGGCTCGAATGTCCCGGCGCCCAAATGCCCGGCTCCCAACTGTCCGGTTCCCGGGATTAGCAGCTAATGCCTGCTAAATGCTAATCATAGATAGTGACTCGCTCCTGGTTGAGGGTCCCGGAAAATCGTGTGCCTAGGGGCCCGCAAGGGTAATAATCCGGCACTGTATGTAATCCCTAAGTCGGGCTAACCCTCCCTCTTCTAATATTTTAGGTAAGATTAGGTTAGTTAATGCTTCGAATTAGCTCATCCCTTTTTCACTTTTTTAGGTAAGGTTAGGTTAGTTAACCTGTCTTTCGAGAATTTTACCAGGCTTTTAATTACGTATAGATTGAAGCCTATTTGTAAAGGGCTGTTCACACGATCTAACTTTTTGACTCAACTTGATGAGTCAACACGAGTTGAGTCAATTACTTGGATCGTGTGAATACAAGTTGGATGAGTTTGGTCAGCAAAAAAGTTGGCGAGAAAAAAATGGATCCTTGATCCATTTCTCCGAGGTTTTGCTGACTCAATTTTTTGATATGAATATTTTCGGCCAATCAAAATGAAGATCGTGGAGCGAACTTCATCTGATTATTTTCTTCGTTAGGCCTAATTTGAATTTTTCGCGTTTTTGTTATTTTCGAATTTGTAATTATTTAGGCGGTTGGTAGATGGCACTTTAAAGGTAATTTGTAAGTCGGGTTACGGGGTCAACTCAGCCTTACTAGTAGTCTGCTTGAAGAATTCAGTTGCACGAAGCTGTGGCAGTGATCGGAGTGGTGTAAAATTATATTAATTTGAAATCCTTAATACTTTTATCTCTTGAATAATCTAATTTTCAGAAGAAAAATGAGTGGTAAGCCTAAAAAGGTAATTATATTATCAATAATATTTGACGAATGAAATTGTAATACGTTTAAATGAAACTTTCATTAGCCCTTATTCCTCTGGTCATCGGAAAAAATAAGGATTTTGATTGAATTCCTCCAAAATAACGAATTTTTGTACAATACAAAGAGTGAAATGTACAAGGATAAGGAAAAACGAGAACTAAAGTTTCGGGATGTTGCTGAAATCATTGGATGTTCAGGTTATTATTGCATATTAGAATTTCTTAGCGTTTTGCGGGATTGAAATCTGTCAAACAAGGGGTGTTTTGTTACCTATTAGTCTATTAATTTATCCTATTCCCCCTTGAATATATATTATTTAACAATTATTTGATAGTTTATGAAGCCAAAGACAAATGGCAGAAGTTGCGAACCTATTTCAACAAAGAGCATTCAAAAGCTAAATCAAAATCTAGTGGAATGGGAACAGGAGAAGTTTATACCCCTAAATGGGAATTTTATTCATCCATGTTGTTTTTAACCTCAAGTTTGGAGACTGCACCATCCACATCTAATTTGGATTTTGAAATTGATGGAAAAGTAAGAAATTCATTAAAAATTTAAAATATCTTCTATGGAGGTTTGATTTATGACACGACTATTTAAATTAAATTAATTAGATATACAGCATAAACGAGGAGCCAGAAAATGATATTTTCCAAGAGGAAATAGTGGAAGATTTTGAAGATGAAGCTTTGGTCCCTGACAATTCACCAACACCAAAGAAAAAAAAAATAGGACATACGCGTGCCAAAAAATCGGAATCCTTGGCAATTGGAAAAAAAATGAACTTATGGAAAGCTGCATCAATTTGCTCAAGGCTCCTATCCCTCAAAACGATAAAGTTCACTCAGCGGATGAATTGTTTGGTCTACATTTGGCCCATAAAAGGAAAGATTATGTTAAAATCAAACTAATGGAAACAGCTTATGAATATGTTCACCAAGAATCTTATAAGGATTGACGCAACCGAGAATGAACTTTGTAACCCAAACATTATAATTTTTTTTATTTAATCATTAAATGGGAAAACATACTATTGTTTAATGAAATAAGTCAAAAAAATAAAGTTTCAAGTTTAAACTTTTGCAAAGTTTTCTTGGTTTTCCAAAGCTCCTTGCCCTAGGAAATATTTTTTTTAGGTTTTCCCTTGTTTCTTGAGCTTCTACTGTGCTGTTAGCTCCAAATTTGGTTAATGGTAGCAGGGTTTTGTTTGAAACGATTTCATAGTTTACTTTTTTTGAATAATTGGTCACATTTGTTCTTAAGAAGTTGTGCAGGACACACGCTGCAAGGACTATTGTGACAACATTATCCGGTAGAGCTTGAATCGGTTTGAGAAAGATTCGAAAGCGGTTGCTTAGAATTCCAAAAAAGTTTTCAGAAACCCGTCTTGCCCGAGAGTGTCTAAAAATAATGTTGCAATGAAATAAACGGATCAAATAACCATAATTTGGTCATAATTGTTTATAATCCCCTTGCTATACCTAGGTCGGATATCTTACTGCGTAACAGAGATGCCACCATTGTGAACTTATTTTTAACTAGTAATTAACTTATTGTCATATATGCTTATCAACTAGTTTATAATTAATAACTGGTACCGTTTATTGTGAATTGAATTTTCGAATGATATTTCTCTTAATGCGTATGGACGAATCAGATACGGTTTCATGGGAAATCCTTCATCACCAACAATTACATGGTTGGTTTGGTTTGTCCTGGTTCAAAGATAATTAATATTAAAATACTCAAAACAGAGACTTCAATTATGGTGGAAGACCCAGTTTGAAAAGCCATCACTTCCTTTTATTATGGCTGGCTACAAAACTAATCTTCTTGGATGTAGTTTATGACACTGGATCTACCTCCATAAATATTTCTCTTTAAAGGCTTAGGATTTCTTCTGCCTGTCACCCTGGAAATAAGCTCACCTTCTAGGCTTCTCATAGACTATCAAAGGCTAGGGCAAGCCTAGAAGGTGAGCCCATTTCCAGTGAAACTAGCACTTGACAGGCAGAAGAAATCCTAGGCCTTTAACCTAGTAGCTACCTGGTAATGGCTTGGCTTTTGGTAGATTCATGGCATTGTTTTCAAGCATCATACCTAGTCTTGATTTTGTAAATACTGCAGTGTCATGCGCTCTACCATTCGTTCCAACATCAAGAAAAATAGCCTAATAATACCACTATTATTTTCTTGTTATTTGGATCAGCCGAGATATAATTACCTTAAGGTCAGCATCAACAAGAGCCAATAAAACCAAACTGAAGTCTCCCTTGTAATTATAATAGAAAGACCCTGAATTTGGCGGGGGATAAATAGAGATATGTTTCCCATTTAAAGCTCCTATGCAGCGTGGGTGCTGCCATTGTTCTTCAAATCTCTTGGCAACTTTCAACCAATCAGAGGGACTTGCGGGTGTTTTGATATAACTAAGGAAAAATTTAAGTTAAAAAATGGCATACAATCTGTAGTTGAATTTTGTATTTAAAGCCATTACTCTACGCGTAGAGATTCAAATAGAGCCTTGCATGTTTCATTAACAATACCGTGAATGGTACTAATACCCAATCTAAATTGAAAATGAAGAGATGTGAAGCTCTCGCCTGTAAAATAATCGTATTTTGAAAATTTCAAAACAAAGATTTGAAAAGCACTGAAGCAATGAACATCGGCTTTAAAACTTTCATTTGACCAAACAAATATATTACATTGCGTGAGCGCTTCAAGTTCGGAACATTAATAGTATAGCTTACCAGATGCTAAAACCTTAGCGTGACATTCAGCCTTTCTTCGGCACTTATCGATTCTCTCATAACGGTATCGTTTTTTTTCTATATAGATTTTTACTTTACCGAGTAAAGTTACAAAAGCATCTTCGTCCATACGCAAATATCGCCTATAAGTATTTTTATCCTCTAGTTTTAGTTCTTTGATTAAATTTTCTGACGCCCCTTGTGATTTCCTACGAGTCACCCAATGCTTAACCCAAAATTCTCGTCTCCTATGTTTTGTATCTTTTTCCTCATCATCAGATAGCAAAACTGATAGAATTAAAGCACTGGCAGCTTTTCTTTTCATCGCCATTATTTCCAATATTATATTTGCCTACCTTAGAACTGCGTGAAAATTCAACGCGATTAAAAACAGAACTACAAGCGTTGTTTCGCTCCGGAAACGACGAGAATTTTAAATCAGTCGCTAATTTCACTGCTTTGGATCACGTGATCGTTGCAGCATTTTTATTGGCCCTTTAGAAATAAAGTTTAAAAGACCCAAAGGCAAACTGGTGAAATGTGGAAAAGGTGTATATTGTTGCTAATAAAGGGACAGAAATTATACAAAAACCTTGTTTTGCTTCGCACTTCAAAAAAGTGCATTTATACCCAAGAACTTCAAACCCGTGAAGGGACAGAAATTAATTATTAGAGAAAGATCAATTTAATATTTTTAAAATCATAGTTAGTGGTTTTAGTCTACTACTCCAAAAATTTTATTATGATTAAATATTTTCCAAAAACCGGATAAAGACGACCTAGGAAATTAATTATTCAAATACATTTATTGTTAAATTTCTAAATTTATTTAAGTAACATTTATAAAATATGCAGTAGTTTACATTAATATTATTTATATATTTAGAAATTTAATAATAAATCTATTGGAATAATTGGTTTTCTAGGTCGTCTTTATCCGGTTTTTGGAAAATATTTAATCATAATAAAATTTTTGGAGTAGTAGACTAAAACCACTAACTTTTATTTTAAAAATATTAAATTGTTCTTTCTCTAATAATTAATTTCTGTCCCTTCACAGGTTTGAAGTTCTTGGGTATAAATGCACTTTTTTGAAGTGCGAAGCAAAACAAGGTTTTTGTATAATTTCGTATTGGGTAAGGTTAGGTTAGGTTAGGATAGACATCCATTTACATGGTTGGATGAAGGACGAATACTATGTAATTGTTTGGTTGGGTTATGTTAGATAAGGATAGGCATCCATTCCCAAAATTTAAAGAAAACGAATAATTTTTAATGGTTTGGCGCGGTTAGGCTACGTTAGGTAACATTAGGATAGACATACATTCCCGAGGTTGGAATAAGGACGAATTGAAAATTTGTTTTCCTGAAAATTAATGAATTAAAAAGGGTTTATAATCTTAGTTTCGTTGTTTTAATTATATTCTTCAAATTTAAAGTCAATTTGAAATATTTTTCTTATATTTTAGATTAAATTCTGGAAATGTGAATTTTCTTATCCATTGTTATACGTTTGGATACGAGTAGTTAGCTCGTAGATAATAATTATCTGCGGGTAAACCTTATTTATTTAACAATTGAACGAACATACAAATTTAATTTTTAAGTTACAAACAATTCTGGAAATATACGAAATATAGAAGATAATACATATTTGATTCCGAGCTCTAAGGTTAGGTGAGGATATACATCCATTCCGAAGGTTCGACGAAGAACGAATACTGTGTAATGGTTTGACTAGGTAAGGATAGGCTAGGATAGAAGCCAAGGTTGTATGGAGGACGGACACTCGTAATGGTTTCACTGCGTTAGTTTAGACGTAAATTGCCAAGGTTAGATGAAGGTCGAATACTTCGTAACGGTTTGACAAGGTTAGGTTAGGCTAGACACCCACTCCGAAGGTTTGATGAATGACGAATACTTCGTATTGGGTAAGGTTAGGTTAGGATACACATTAATTTCCATGGTTGGATGAAGGACGATTATTTGTAATGGTTTAATTATATCCAAGCTTGGATGAAGGACGAATATTTCGTATTGGTTTTGCTTGGTTAAGTTAGGTTAGGATAGACATCAATTCCCAAGTTTGGATGAAGGAGAAGTACATCGTTTTGGGTTACGTTGGGTTAGGTTAGGTTCGGATCGACATCCATTCCTATGGTTGGATGAAGCACTAGTACTTTTTAATGGTTTGGCTGGTTTAGGTTAGACGTCCATTCTCAAGGCTAGATGTACATTCCTAAGGTTGATGTCCATTCACAAGGTAAGATGTCCATTACCAAGGTCAGATATCCATTCCCAAGGTTAGATGAAGGACGAATACTTCGTATTGGGTTAGGTGGGC
The DNA here is from genome assembly GCA_963920705.1 of Odiellus spinosus. Taxonomy (NCBI): domain Eukaryota; kingdom Metazoa; phylum Arthropoda; class Arachnida; order Opiliones; family Phalangiidae; genus Odiellus; species Odiellus spinosus. The sequence goes on along the minus strand of OY987225.1, from coordinate 12,425,054 downwards.
TTAGGTTCGGATAGACATTAATTCCCCTGGTTTGATGAAAGACGAATACTCTTTAATGTTTTGTCTTGGTTACGTTAGGTAAGACGTCGATTCCCAAGGTTGGATGAAGGACGAATATTTCATATTTGTTTTGGCAGAGTTAAGTAAAGTTAGGATGGACATCCATTCCCAAGGTTAGATGAAGCATGAATACTTCGTACTGGGTAAGGTTGGATTAGGTTAGGATAGACATCCATTCTTGTGTTTGAATGAAGTACGAATACTTCGTAATGGTTCGGCAGGGTTTGGTTAGGTTTGGTTAGATATCCATTTCCAAGTTTTGATGAAGGGCGAATACTTCTTATTGGGTTAGGTTGCGTTAGGACATACATAATTTCCATGGTTGGATGAAGAACGATTACTTTTTAAAAGTTTGGCTTGGTAAGGTTAGGTAAGACGTTGGATGAAGGACGAATACCTCTTATGGGGCTAGGTAAGAGGTATATTCCCACGGTTGTATCTGAGCCGAACATCGCATATTAGAGAAAAGCTCACAGCTCTATTTTTTTTTTTTTTTTTTTGAAAAACTCTGCTATTTCCCAAAAGAGCGGCCACCAATTCGCTAAACAGCGACCGCTCTTATTAAAAGAGCAGTTTTGGAAATCAAGGCTGCTGTTTTGGGAACTGCTCTTATGGGGTACACCCATCAGTTGGAGATCCCGACAAAATTTCATCGGTATCTTCAATTCAATCCCCATCCTCTATAATGAAATCGGATTGCTTTAGAACATTTGTAAGGTAGTATTCATCACAGGCTTGTGATACTTTGTTCACATTTGACTTTACTCTTCCAGGGTTTTTCCCTGGAACAATAATCCGGTTTTTATTAGAGTACTTTGATAACATCCAAAATTACAGAAATTTAAACTAACATCATCACAGGTACTTGCTGAGGTTTGAGTTCGCAACCTTTCTCTCGATTTTCCTTCTGTAGTTTGGCACGCAGTTATATTTTAAGGTAAATTAGTTGATAGGCCATGTCATTCATTCCAAGATCGCGTCATCAAGGATCCCAAACAGAAAATGGAAAAGTATAGCAGATCTGCCAGACAAAAGCGAAAATATGAAATACAGGATGACAGCCAACCTTTAATCACCAATTACGCTAAAGTAGTTGTGAATAACGTTGAAAAATTAATTAACGAAAACCCCGAACTGAAGCAAAGTTTTACGAATTACATAGATACACATTACGAAACCACAAAAGATGCTATTACTGAAAGTGTAGATATAAATACCTTTCTTTCGACTTTAATGACAACTGCTGAAGCAATTTGCAAAAAGAAAAAAGGAGGAAAACGATACGATGGAGGAATGAAACTGTTTTGTACCTACTTTTCTTAATTGGTGGCCGATTGGCTTACGAAACATTGCAAGAAAACCTAAATTTACCGTCACTTACTACAGTTCAAAGGTGTCTTCGAGACAAAGGACCGGAAGTGGTAGAAGGAAAACTTAGAATGGCGGAGCTTAATTCATTTTTGGACGAAAAAAAACCTACCACCAAAAATTTGGTTGAGCGAAGACGCTACGCGCATTACAGGAAGAATAGAGTACGACGTGAATAGTCGGCTTGCTTTCATCGACAAACACACAAACAGTTATTCCAGATTTGCTCTCTTATCCTGCGGAATTCGCAAGACATATAGAAACCCACATTTTAAACCATGTTCCTGCGTCCCTAGCTTGTGTAATTATGGCTCAACCTATCCAACCTAACGCGCCGTCATTCTGCCTCTGTCTCTATGGCACTGACAAGTTCATAGCAGCGTTTGTTATTGCAAGATGGAAAACTATCTTTGAGAGTGCTAAGGAACACGGAATAGAGATCCTAGGAGTGTCATCGGATGGAGATAGTCGCCTAATTAAAGTCATGCGGTTTACAACAAAGCTTGCCAAGAAGGCTACCGACAAAGAAAGAGAATGGTTCCAAATAGACTTTCATCAGCCAATTGTTTGTGTTCAAGATACAGTTCATGTAGGAACCAAATTCAGAACGAAACTGCTGAAAGCCTCGAATGTTTTACCTTGTGGGAATAAAGTTGTGTCTCTAACACACCTAAATGTCCTATTGGATACGTTCCCCAAAGATCTTCATGGACTCTCAAAGACTGATCTTGAGCCTAAAGACAAAATGAATTTCAGAGCGGTGGAGAAAATAAGTTCTCAAAAAGTCATTGATCTTCTCAAGTGCCAGGAAGCGAATACCTTTTGATAATGCAAAAATCCTTAAACCCATTCTTGAAGAAGGAAATGTCACCATCTGATAGAATATACAAAATCTGGTATGTGGTTTTCTTTTTGCGCATATGGAGGTCGTGGATTTTAGAGCACAAGGAATACACACTTAAGGATAACTTCATCACGGAAAATGTGTGTATTTGTTTGGAACTTAACGCTCACGCATTTTTGGTTTTATTAGAAAGGATTTTAGAATCCAAGAACGAAGATTTTTTTTACCTTGGCTATTTAGCAGTCCAACTAGCGAAAGTTTTTTTTCGGGCAATGCGCTCAATGTCGAGCACTTACTCGACTATTATCAACTTCAGCTTGTTAGACATTTAGCACAAATTGAAAAGAATTCAGATTCAAGCGGATATCGTGAGCCAGTGCAGTAAGGATAATTTTATATTTCCTCGTAACAAATCGAATGAATCGCCTATAATCAAAGGAAAAGCATTACTTAGCAGAGAGGAAATAAACAAAATTGTCCTTCGAGCTCAGTCATCAGCATTGTCAGACGGTGCTATAGTGGGGATGCCCTACCGTGAAAACACTCCTACTTGTACGCTTAGACCAGTACCCACTATAGGAAACCAAAACGTACCTAATCAATGTGAGAATCCCAGCAGCGACAATGAGGACGATACCCTTCAAATTAACAAAAACAATGCAATGGAAAAAAGGATGAAGGTTTATACTTGGAAGAAGATCTAAGTCTAATTTTAACAGCTGGTGGGTCGGATTTAAAGGACTACTCTAGCAGTGTCGACGCGGTTGACCTACCAGAAGAGAATCGATTTATAGCGCTGAAGACTAAAAACGGAAGAATGGTAATAGTCAGGAAGACATCTCTTTGTTGGCTACTACGAGCAACCGAAAATCACTTGAGTAGCGATAGGCTCCAGCGTGTATCGGAAGTACTTAACTCGCAACAAATTTGTGGTACATCTTTAGATCGATATTCCAAAAATTTTAATCCAATTCGCAAAAATAATATCGAAATAGGCGAATGGGTTGTTTTCAAAGAAAATGACGGATCTGGCGGTTTAATTGAATTAACCCTCGGATTTTCCTATCTTAAAGGTAAAGGGAAAAATCGACACTATTCGAAAACAATCGCGCCGATTAAAGCCCCAACAAAAAATGCCAAAGGCTTGGGAGTATTATGCAACTGGTATGCCTATGACAATCATGGACAATTAGAATCGGTGGATATGTTTGCACATGGATATTATAACATCGATCATAATGTTTTTACATAAAAAAGTCCCAGGTTTAAAGACGGCGACTGTGGGTGAGAAAATAGATAATCACTAACATCAGAAATGAACTGAATAAAAGGAAACGAAATAGAAAAGAGCAAGTTCAAATTTATCCTTAACATTTTCCTTGCAGTATACCGTTTGTAGTCAAATGTTCCTGTAAATATCAGTGTCATAAATAATGCTTAGTGGTATCGCTATATTGATTAAACTTTCATTTATTCTCATAAACCAAAAATTTAATTAAAGCAATATCAAAAATTTAGGAAGCGGTATGAAAATCACTGAAGTCCCTTGAAATCCTAAGAAAATCATTTGAAATCACTTGAAGTCTCCAGAACCTTTTTGAAGTCTCAAGAATCTTTTGAAGTCATTTAAAATCTCTAGAATCTTTTTGAAGTCTGAAATCAGGTGTAAATTTTTTAACAAGATGGTTGCCCCCTCGGTTGATTGCAATGCGCTCGGCACTAGTAGCCTCTTTGGTTTAGTATTCATTAATTCTGCCCTCAGATCATGCTGAAAATCTTGTAAAGTAACATGTTCCGAACAAATCCGAGCATATTTGGTGTTTATAGTGTCCACATTTGCTTATCCATTTTAACCTGATGGTCATTTCAGATGGGAATCTATGGTAAGATACTCCTTTGTTTCTTGTAGCTCTAAAATAATTATCATAGCCGAGAACGGAAACCGCTGACTAGGCATTGCTAAAGTTGAAGGTTCTTAAAACCTTCGCTAAACTTGCTTATAAGAATCGGCCACTATAAGATAAATAATGTTTTAAGTTTACCATGCAAGAATAAATAGATTATATAATTTGAAAGAAACAAGTTTATTCTAACCTTTTTTATTGATGAAAACCTAAATTACTCAAACTGGTTATCACAGTATTGCTAAAGTTAAAGGTTCAGGAGTTATAATTTTTTATTATCCGACGAAAAAGAGGTAGATATCTTACAGTGCAACGTCGGCTATAATTTTTAATCCGACTCGTCATCTTTGTTATGCGGAATGTCTAATTGAAATACAATAATGGTAAAGAAATGCGGCTTTAAATGAATTAAATATTATTAATAATTTATTCATTTATCATAAGCTATTTTAATTACCTACAGTGTAATTGTAGAAACTGATGGTGTTTTTAGTTATATTTTTACAATAATTTACATATTCCTGAACCACTTTTTCCCATGAAACTGGTTTGAAACCAAATACGCATAAATTTGGAAGACAAATATTTGGGCTTAAACAAGCTCTCCCAAAATGGATCAAGGCACTGGATGTGCCACACTCCGCAGCTACAACATCAGCATAGCAACTAATATTGGACTTCGATATATTATTGTGCAGGTTGAGATTAGTATTTCAAAGAGTTAAATTTTATCTTCCATCGAAATTATCTCCCAACAGTCTAAAATCACTTCTCCCGTCGCTGATTCAATTTCGAATGAATTTGCCAAGACTCAAGAGTTTGAGAAAACTAAAAATTTGCTCATATCTTAAGCCTTGGCCCCTAAAATATAAATAATGTATTCGGTTCACCAGTTATCACACAAGTGTATCAAAATAGTGTATAATTGAAAAGAAACGAGTTTATTCTTACCATTGGTTTATTAATGAAAACCAAAATTATTCAAACTAATTATACCATGACAATTTCGTAACTGCAGTCGGACAGTGAAAGGCGATAATATGCAATTGGAGACGTCCTGTTGCGTATAATTGCACGACACCTGAAACTCAATGTGGCAGCCACGCTTAAAGCAGGTAATTCCCGTTAAACGGAATTAAACGATAAGCTGGCATGATTACGTCTCTAGACTTTTGGCTCCACGAGCTAGGTCACGTGATTTCCGCTAACACAGGATATCCGCTTACACAGGAAGTGACACACAGATACGACCAGTGTAAAACCTCCCCCTGAACTAAAGTTCAGTCGGGGAGGTAAAATATGAGGTAAAAAATGCAAAAGGAACCACTCGCGCGCCTCGGATCGAGAAACGAGTGTCATTATAAGAAAAATAATTACCATAAGTATGACTCGCCCATAGGCGCAGTATAAACGGCATTTACCATCCAAACTTAGCGCGCTTACGCATATTACCTCCCCCCCCGAGTGAGAGATTTAGGTACCACCGGAAAAAGGGGGGAAAAAACCGCTCTAAAGGGGCTGAGAGACTCGAGCGCCCCGATGCGGCAGCAGAGGCGCACGTAAATACGGCAGCTAGACTCCGACGGCGCGAAAAAAAACCGGGGGCGGCGTGACACCGCCGTGGCCGTGTTTTTTTGCTGCTTTCGGTGGCGGTCCGCGCGCTCCGAGTCCGAGGCGGGCCGAGTTTTTTCCCAGGTGACGGCGTAAGCCATGAGCTGCGGCGTTTATAGCCGTGATCGGGGGCTCGGGGCGGCGTCAAAAATATTGAAAAGGTAATCGGCGGGGTCGGAGTCTACGCTAGACCAAGCAGTCGATAGTTGCGGAATATCTGAAAAATGAACGTGTTAAAGAAAATCGTTCGAAAGAGAAGGTCTACATAAACGTCGTTCGGAAATATATAAATTATACGAAGCAACCTCCACCATAAGACTGTAAATGAACTTTTTATACGGTAGTGACATCTATGCTACAGCATTATTTGATACGTATTAAAATTACTTTTAATCATCACGTTAATTACTCTGAGATCCCTAACGATTTTAATATAACAATTTAATTATACTTTTGTAAAATAATATAAGGGTTTTTCTCCTCGCCGGAGCCTTTCCGCCTGGCGAGCGGCGTTCGAACTTTTTCCCGCGAATTTGGGAAAAACGCTGTTTTGGGAAAAATGTTCGAAGAGCCACCAACACGGGGAAAAACGAGAAAAGCTTACACAAAAAAAGTGTTTGGGGGAGGGTGATAAATTGTGTGAGGAGTTTAATCACGTGGGGAGAAGAGGAAAAGATTCGTTTCACGTATGGTTTCTCATAATTGGTCAATCAAAATAACACTCTTTTATTCATGGAAAAGCACATTTGTAATAACACTTTAATTACTAGGGGGAAAACAATAATACCTAATATTCGAGGGACGTTACAACCCGTTAGATCATGGAGTTGGTTGCACGGAAGGTGCTATAAAGATATCTATAAGACTTGCCCTTTGATTATTTATAAGAGGGAGTCCAACGTTAAGTTTATAATTATACGAGGATTTTGGCACGGACGGTGCCAAAGACTTTTCTTTATGTTCTAGGTTCTAGAGGGGTTTCAACTTTACGATACATATTTATCTATACAAACCGACATTTAGATTTGGTGTACCAATAATTCACTGGAGGGTCAAACGATAAGAAATAAGATACTCAACACTTCTCGTGCTATAAAGTTGGGGTCGGGGTGTCGTCTCTCGCGGATTTCGTTGGGTGCCGTTGCGTGCTGTGTTTCAGTCGAGCCTTCTCGTCCTGGAGCAATCGGTCTGCGGACTCTCCTTGAGGGATTGGACTGTGTATGTGTATGGTACGGTCTCTCGGACAGATTTTCTTAACGTCGTAAGATATCGTCAGGTTCCGATGAGGTGTCGTCCAGAATTCGGGGGTCTCGAGGGGGGATTTTTGTTTGACTTCAGTAATCAGCGTCCTTCGTCGTCGTGTTTTAATTTGAGGGATTTCTCAGTGTCGACTCCATATAGTGCGGGGATCTCCTTTCCTCCGTGGATAGTTTTTCGTCAGCGTGGATCATCGGATCGTGAGGGGGAATCTGAGTTCTTTGTGGCCTCGGTGGCTCTTTTTGTTTAATAGTGGGATGAATTTCGATTCATCTTTTCTTCTAATTTCTAGCGGGGACTGGGTTTTTCTAAGTTATTTAGCGAGTTTAAGTTTTCGAAAGAGACTATGTCCCGAAGGATTGAGGACGACCGAAAATGGCGGAGTCCGAACCCTTTGTATAAGCGGGCCTTGTCTTCATCGTCAGCGCGGGGGCGCTGGTCTTCTAGAGGTGATCCTGTCCCTTCAGTGGTTCCTTTCGAGATCTCCAATTCGAAGTGATTTTACCTTCGTCCTCTTCCCTCCTTTATGCCTCGGTTCGGGGGGCGATTCAGGTGCGGTATTGGTACGCGTTGGGCAATCGAAAATTTTGGTTAGGCGCCACAATGCCTGTAGGTCGCGTTCCCGTGACCCATCGATGGTCGTTTAGGTGATGCTTCTAGAGAAGTTTCTAGTTGGGAAATGTGGGATGAAGTGCCATCCGAGGTTTTTTCCCAGCGAGTTGTGGAAAAGTTTGGGCGTCCGAGTGACCATGAACGTGAAAGTCGATGTCATCTCGTTAGCTCTTTTGAGGGGGTTACTGAAGCGGGGGTTTAGTTTGTATCATTTTTATTGATAGGGTCACACGAACTTTTACTTTGTCCAGAGGTGATCTTTAGAATTGGGGTTTCTTAAAGTTCGCTAAAATTTGGCCATCCGGTCCTTTGTTAAGAAGGAAATGGGGTTTTTATATTTTACCCGTTGAATTTTAAAATTTCTTTTAAAGGGTAGGTGACACACAATACAACAAAAGTAGGCTTATAATACACATTAATTAAAAATAAAATACACAAAATTAAACAAAAATTGAAAATTTGAGGGTTATAGTGGGGTGAACTATGTGACGGGGTCACAATAAGTAATGATTTGGTTTATAGCGATAATTTACGTGATAGAGGGCGGCATATACAAATTCAACATTGAGTGGATGGTAAATGCCGTTTCTATTGCGGGGCGAGTCTTACTTATGGTAATTATTTTTCTTATGGTGTCACCAATCGATTCCTGGGCCGAAATTATCAAGCGAAAGGCGGAATTGGCGCGATCGAGTATTTGCGAAGTTGTCGACGATTTCCAAAGGAGGATTCCTTTACGGCTTCTATGGCAAAGCATTGCAAAAATTTTAAATCGTCCATAACTTCGCAAATACTGGCTCGATTGCGCTAATTCCGTGGATCCCCTGTTAAATTTGGCCAAGAAATCCGTTGGTGACACTCGTTTCTCGATCTGCGGCGCGGAAGTGGTTCCTTTCCAAAAATTTGGGTTTTTTTATGTTATAAGATAGTTCAGAAGCAAGAAGGTGTTCAGAAAGGGAATTGGGGCGTTCAGAAGTAGAGTCGCTCGTTCAGAATTAGAAGCCGCTACTGTCGTTTTTAAAACAGCGTCCTCGTCAAAAGTATGCGTCATGGAATGATGAAAAGTAGCACAACGGGTCCGCTACAATTCAAACTTGACATTAGATACTTATCTTCATCGCTAAAATTCCATAGCAATCGAGACCTCGGATTTCTTAAAAAGGCGTTCTGAATTAGACGACCCTACCCTAGACAGTTAAATTTGTCGCTTAAAAAATCCATAGCAATCGAGATGTCGGATTTCTTAAAAAGCGTTACCCTATATCTTATTTGAAGACAGACTCTTTATATTTCCTTGAATTCCCAAAATGATTTCTGATTTCCATTTAATTTCCTGCAAATTCCAAAATGATTTCTGATTTCCATTTAATTTCATGTGATTCCCAAAATGATTTCTGATTTCCATTAAATTTCCTGTGAATTCCAAAATGATTTCTGATTTCCATTTGATTTCCTGTGATTTCCAAAATTATTTCTGATTTACTTTTGATTTCTTGTGATTCCCAAAGTGATTACTGATTTCCATTTGATTTCCTCTGATTTCATTAGATTTCCACTTGAGTTCCTCTGATTGCTTTTGATTTCCAGTGATTTCCTCTGATTTCTTTTGATTTCCAGTGATTTCCTCTGATTTCTAGAAATCAGGAAATCGTTTTCCCCGGTTTTGTACTCCTGATTCCTCGTCGGGAGCTGACCACGTTACGTCATACGCCGATAAACGCCGCCGCCGCCGATACGCTCATGGTTTACGCCGCCCCTAGGGAAAAAACTCGGCGCGCCGCCACCGGTTTTTTTCCGCGGCGTCGGAGTCTACTGTCCGTAAAGCTTAAATTATAGTTTCATATTTGGAACTTACAACTACCTATAATTTCAATAATTCTCCTATAGGCAAAAAGAGCAAACCGACACCAATATTCTTATACCTAACCTATCTTAACCTAAGCTAACCCAACACAAAAATAACATTTTTAGATTAGGCTTAAATATATGGGTGGGATGATCTGCCCTGTTTTAGCCCTCTTATATTTTCACGTATTAAAAAATATTCCTATAGTAAAATTACGAAGGGGGCTACCATTTTGTCCTTTCCCCTTAGTTCCGCCTCTCAATCTGCCATTTTGGTCACCAAGAAAAGAGGTGATATGTTTTTAGTAGACATTAGTAGAACCACTACGCGGAAAGATCCTTCGCTGGAGATATTTCATACTGGTCTGCCGCGCGACTCCCACACTCCCCCAAAAGCCTCTAGATCCCACAACAAACTATATAGTTGCCGAAACTTTATTTATAGTAGTTTTAACCCTAACATTATAGGAATAGTACCTACTGCGTTGAAAAACACTCCGTGAGTGCAGAGTTACCAAAGCTTCTTTCGTTTAAGATGGTGACCTCCATTTAAGGTGCCGCAAAAAGTATATAGGGTTCGCTACGAAATATAGAAGGTGGTTGTTTCTATGAAAAATTTCCTGTTTTCCTATATTTTTTTGATATTTTTGTTGTGGTCATCCATCGTTTACTACCTCTATAATCACCCATCAAATGACAACGTGCCGATGAGATCTATCCTAAGATAAATGACGCATGCATTATTTTATAGGAATTGACTAAGGTGACCTCCCTATTAAAAAATGTTTTGTAGACGTTCAAACTATAATTTAAACCACACGCGGAAGGGATTAAAAAATACTAAATACAAAAAACTACAAAAGTATTTCCACAATGTCTTAATTTTACATAAACTCTTTCTGATTATTATTGATTTCATTAGCAGTAACGTATTAAGCTTGTACTTAAATTTGACTTTATTTAAACTTACCTTTGATTGGCTTTGAACCAAGAGTTGGCAAATGTACGATCTTGAGATCTTTTGAACGATATTTCGACTAGAGGTAGATAAACGATACAAAGGTAGGATCGTACGCTAAACGTACGATCTTTCATTAAAATACGATCTCATACAATCGGAGAAAGCATCCATAAACTTGTTCAAGGAAAGTTGTCATCGAATACTTTCTGTTAAACCAATAATTCAAATCATAAATATACTTCTTACTTGAATGCAAAAGAATCACAATTCAAAATCTCAACGAGGGTACAAATTTTGAGAACCAGAGTCCTTGACTTGAATTAATTTATAAAAATGCTTATCGAGTAAAATAAGCAAGGTCAAGGTTCTTCTTTTAAAACAATATCAGAATTTTGAGGGCTCTAGAGTATTTGTAGACCAAGTAACGCGAATAGGTAAAATGTTATATCAAATTGAATGGATTCAGTATACCAACACAACCTTAAACTAGCTAGTATATTAGTAACAAAAGTTTAACCACATTCGATAACATACTAGATTTTGCCTTTGGGCCGTTAAAACTTTCCTTCTTTCATTTTCCCTCCTACGATTCTCTGGATCATCTCTGCGCTCTCTCTAGCTTTACGCTTTATCAGTTCCTCTTTACTTATACCTTCGTCTCCTTCCATTTTTTTTAAAAGATTTAAATTTTCAAAGTAAGTAATACACCAACTCAATAATAAATAACCCAAATTAATTTTGATTAAATTCAACGCAGCAATCTTAGGATTGTGCTAAATAACTCCTAAGACACAAAAAAAAAAAAAAAATAATAGGAAATACTTCGATCTTTGAAGTAAAAATAAAACTCGTGAAGTCGGTAACTAAAATATATCTGAAAATAAACCGGTAAATCGTAAAATAATTATTTTACGAAAATAAAAAAGTAACTACAGAGAAAAAAGAATCAGAAAAACCTTTTGATTTTCAAACATATGTTTCAGTCACAACTTAGTAATAAAAATAAAATTAGAATCCAAGTCAATGAAAATTTAGCAAAAATGTCCAAATAACAATACTTCAAACAAATAATTCAAATTCAAAATTAATTTCTTACCAATAAATTGTATTCAAACGAATCAAACTTAATTGAAAATTTCAACGAGCCTTTATAGAGAACAAGCTTGGTCGAAGATTTCAAGATAATGAAGTGATTTAAGTTCAATAAATTAAAATTTAGAGAAGCAAGGTCAAGGTCCCTCAGTAAAAACATATCAGTGTTTAGAAAGCTCTTGAGTATTTGTAGACCAAGTAACGCCATTTGGCAAAATGTTTGATCAAAATCAACTTATGACCTCGAAATGGCCTACACAACAGTAAGTAAACATATTCACCAAACAATTAACGTATTAGCTTTCGGCATACCACGCTAAACTAATATGGTAAAATGCTGTGAGTGAAGAAGGGATGTCTCTCTTTTGGGCCCACAATCAATTTTTTATACTTTTTTAGACAGGGCGAACCTGAGTGAAACAAACATGATTTTACGTGACTCCACACTAGCTTAAACGCTACCGGAAAAACACGACTTAGCAGGCATTAAAAGGCATGGTTCTACTATAATTAATTGGGATGAACATTAAATTCAAGTGGGGAAAGTGTAAAACTAAAACTAGCAGTCATTAAGAGATATAATCACGTGATTCTTTTCCCCACTCTTTCCACATTTCACTCTAGGGTAACCATATCATATATAACAAATAAAACACGAGAAAATTCAATGCCAATCCAGTTTAAGAATGTTAGTCAACTGTAAATTGTGGTATTACTAACCAGGTTCAATCTGCGCAACAATTTCGCGCAAAATACATTTGCGAAACACGCGAGGAATTTTAAAAAATAATTTGAAAGCCTGTGCTAGTTATTATTATTAAAAGAGGTGCAAAATTGAAGCTTAGCGGGTTTTACACGCACTAATTTATTTTAGACTTTCGGAGAGAAATTAAAAAAAGTCAAAATACACTGTTTCCAACTTTGTTAGAAGGTAACAGTTCATCCCGGTACATATAGCATATTCTCTCAGTATTCAGCCGAAAAAAAAAAGCAAGAAAAAAAAACATTTCCTATGTCCATGTAATATAATAATCTCTATATCCCTGTGAACGCGCCTTTATCTCTTATCTAAATTATGTCGTTTCTATCTTGGATACTAGTGTAAAATCACCTTTATTTTAGATTCCCCAATCGGTATGTAGCCATAAGCGCAGTTGCCAAAAGATCAGTTCCCATTTGCGCACTCCCATAAGAGCGGTTTCTCAAAAGCGCAGTTTTGCCAAAAGAGCAGTTTCCCAAAAGAGCAGTTCTCATTTGCGCATTTCCAAGGTTTTTTTTTCGTATAAACTCATTTTCTTATAATTGCGGGCTCAGTTTTTGGACGTCTAATGCTAAAAATTTACAAAAATATTTTAGGTAAGGTTAAATAGCATAGGTAAGGTTAGGTTAGATTACGGTAGTGTAGGTTATACTATTTAATCTGTCATTCGCATAAACTCATTTTCTTATAATTGCGGGCTCAGTTTTTGGACGTCTAATGCTGAAAATTCTCAAAAATATTTAGGTAAGTTTAAATAGCATAGGTAAGGCTAGGTTAGATTACGGTAGTGTAGGTTAGGCTATTTAATCTGTCATTCGTACAAACTAATTTTCTTATAATTGCGGGCTCAGTTTTTGGACGTCTAATGCTGAAAATTTACAAAAATATTTTAGGTAAGGTTAAATAGCATAGGTAAGGTTAGGTTAGATTACGGTAGTGTAAGTTAGGCTATTTAATCTGTCATTCGTATAAACTCATTTTTTTATAATTGCGGGCTCAGTTTTTGGACATCTAATGCTGAAAATTTACAAAAATATTTTAGGTAAGGTTAAATAGCATAGGTAAGATTAGGTTAGATTACGGTAGTGTAGGTTAGGCTTTTTAATTTGTCAATCGTATAAACTCATTTTCTTATAATTGCGGGCTCAGTTTTTGGACGTCTAATGCTGAAAATTTACAAAAATATTTTAGGTAAGGTTAAATAGCATAGGTAAGGTTAGGTTAGATTACGGTAGTGTAGGTTAGGCTATTTAATCTGTCATTCGAGATTATGGTTTTCGACATTATGTACCGAACTCTTTTAAAAAGAGATTTAAAATTAACTTAAAAATTAACAATGAAAGATTTTGTCTTATGTTCAAGGTATTAGAGTCAAGTATACGAGTATTTCGTGGACGTCTCTGGTTGAGAAATGATTTGGAGAACTGCGCTTTTGGGAACTGCGCTTTTGGGAAACTGCGCTTTTGAAATTGCGCTTTTAGGAACTGCGCTTTTGGGAACTGCGCCTTTGGGAAATGCGCTTTCGGGAAACTGCGCTACTGGCTATAAACCCTTCAATCCACCCCAATTTTGCAGCAAGCCTTAGCCTATAGTACCCGTTATACCTTTGCTTTTTTGACTAAACGATATATGTGGAAAATAGCTGCCAACTCAAGCTGGTATTAAACGGTCACATTTCTTTAAATGTTTGGACTTTTTCTTAAATATCTTCTAAACTATCTCGAATTTTAAATTAATTTTTCAACTGTATTATTAATTAGATTAAGTTTAAAAATTTTGATATTTTTAATTATAATATATATTAATATTGCGTTACATTTCCATAAACGATATCACAACATATGGCTCATTTGCATTCATTCCAAAAAGGTAGTATATAAACCGTTCGAAGGGCTTATTTATCAAGCGATGTGTCCATGAATTTGAGAGGAAAACCCCCTCCTTTAAATGTCTTGTTTATTCTTGATCTCTAGGCAGTTGGCAGGCAACGCTAATTTACCCAGATGGGGCGATGTTTGTTGAGTGGAAGGTTGATGTGGACCATATTAGCGAGGGACGCCTCGCTAATATGGCCCGCTGAGATCGGAAACTGGAGGTTGGACCTTGGTGTGGGGATGGTTATAGTGGGAGACGTCCCATTGTCCAGCATCGAGGTTCGACCGTTAAGCGATAATATCCAAAGCAAGACGTCCTGTTGTAATTGCACGACTCCTGAAACTCAATGTGGCATCCACGCTTAAAGGAGGTAATTCCCGTTAAACGGAATTGAACGATAAGCTGGTATGATTACGTCTCTAGACTTTTAGCTCCACGAGTTCGGTCACGTGATATCCGCTTACACAGGAAGTAACAGACACATACAGACACGACCAGTGTAAAACCTCCCCGGTCGGGGATGTAAAAACTGCTTAATTGATAATCCGTCGTATTAGGAAAATACCAATTGGGAGTTTCTCTTATGGCAAACTGCGTTTTTGGCCACCGCAATTTTGAAGATTGCTCTTTTACATACACTCCGTTATTATGAGTCACTGACGACTTTAATGGACTATGTCTCCCTGGGATCTACTTCTGACACGTCAGGTTAAACCGTGGTGCGAAGAAATCCCCGTTAGATGCCACATTGTCTGGGTGAACTGAGGATAGGAAGGAAGGCCATGTACCAGGAAATAACCCGGCACCACCTCCATCTGTACCCGACAAATGGCTCTAAATGGGCTGAAATCATAAATTTTGGTGCGCAAGGATATTCATGCCCTTCCCCTAACAATCTACCAGTCTCGATATACGGCTGTTGTAAAACTCATCTCCTCGTCGGTTGATGGGGAAAATTAACTTACAATGGCGTCGGCTTACTTGCCGTACGATGCGGTTGACTACCCTCCATCAGAGGAGGTTGCCAACTTTGTTAACCCCTGTGAGAGTCTGCGAAAGAAACAGTGATGCAAATGCTCATCATTTCGTCTGGGGCAGCAGTGACTGTAACCAACGTGGTTACAAGCTTATGGAATATCTTGTGACTACCAAACTCCATATTCTTAACAAGAAAAGAAGTAAGATTTACGTGCTGTCTTCTGTCAATAAATGGCATGTGTCTGGTGAACGCTCTCTAGCGAATCACAGGCACATTTGTTTTTCCTTGTTAGTTAAACCCGCGAGGGTGATAACTGAAATACGAAAAACCAGGACGGCTATTGAGAGGACTTAAAACTCATTTAAGTGGTTGGAGCTCTAAAATATGTTCAGCTGTAGAATTCTAATTGACTGCTGATCATTTGCAACGTCTCGTCAAAATTGTCCGGTAAAATCTATCAACCAACCTAGATTAATTCCTTGGTGGAGTTATGAGATTGGTAGAATCCGCGAGCCAACTTGTAGTCTATTTAATTAGACTACAAGCACAGGCAACTGGGAAATCTATATGCATTCATTTATCATGAAGCCATCCGTAAGACAAAGAAAGACTCGTGGAGGGACTTCTATGTGGGCAAGTGTTAAGTTTTCACTTTCCAGACTCTCAGCTGACAGATTCTGATGACCCTGGTTCTCTTCCTTTGATGTTTACAAGAGCTAAGAAGGGAGACTAGAAAGTGGCAAATTGTCCCTCGCTCCGGGCTGACCTTTGATACTCACTACAAGGCGCCTGACCCGGATGGGGCTCTTCCCATACTTCTGCTGGAAGGAATTGATCTCCTTGGTCTTGCGCTATTTAGATTATATGGGGCTAATTTTATAGCTCTTGGGCATATTCCAAGATCCAAAAAACATTCTAAGGAAATCTTCATTCCTAAGCCAGGGAAATCTAATTATCCCGAGGCTAAGCCATTTAGACCCAATAAGTCTAACTTCCTTTCTTCTAAAGTTTTTTCTAATTGTTTTTAGAGAGACACGTGCGAGAGGTCACTCTTTCAGAGATGCCGCTCTCTGATGCTCAATTTGCCTATCAAAAGGGCAGACCAACTAACACTGCCCTTCATGGTATTGTGAGCTGCTTTGAAAGGGCTATTGAGTTCAAAGAAATAGCCTTGGCTGTCTTTCTTGGCATAGAGCGGCTTTTGACAGTTTCCAGCGCAGTCATTCTTAAGAGTGCAAAGCGGTTTGGAATCAATTACACAGTATGCCTTTGAATCAATTCAATGCTAACAAATCCAATGGTTGTAGCCTCTCTGCTTGTGGCATCCCTTAAAGCCTGGACTAAACATGGGTGCCCCGAAGGAGGGATTCTTTCCTCTTTGCTCTGGTGCTTGGTTGTAGATGCAATTTGACGGGTACTAAACAGACTATGCTGATGATGTTGTTATAATTGTTACTGTCAAGTTTCCAAATGCAGTTATGGCATTAATGAGAAGCACTAGCAAAGTGTACTGCGGTTAGGTACGTGTACCTAGGATTGTCTTTAGACTGCAAGCTGACATGAAAGCCTCATCTTGATAGTTGTCAAATTGATATACACCTCAATCATCAATCCCATGCTTTCGTATGCAGCTGTGGTCGGGTGGTCAAGAGTAAAATTACAATGGGTTGCCTGTGTAAGCATCAAAGGAGCCATGAGAACCGCCCAAGTGCTTCTCTTCGAATTCTTCTGAATTTTCTTCCTCTATATTTATATATAAAGGAAATTGCTGTTATGGTTACCTAAATGTTATACCAAAATGGCTGGTAGCGACCTATAAATTGGGAATGAGTTACTCAAACAACATTCTAATCAGTTACCCATTTTATCAGTGGTTCTGACAATATGGTCACAAAATTTTACTTTAACCACGAAGCAGCTGATTTGGGCGCGTCGTCATTTAGGCGCCGTCGATTGGGCGCCGTCGTTTTGGCGCCGCCGAAATATGGCGCGTCATCATTTAGGCGCCGTCGATTGGGCGCCATCGTTTAGGTGCCGCTGATTGAAAGAGAAAATTGTGTTACAGGGGAGAGGACCACATACCTTATTTTTTTCTATATTTTCACTTCCAATTTTTGTTAGAATTACATAACCTATAATCCTCTGTATTTTCACTCAAAATTGAAACTATAAGGGTGAATTTGTTAATCATTACTATAAGCTGTAGGAGATATTAGCTTCAGTGTAGGATAAATTAAAAATAATTGCTTTCAAAGGTATACGTAGCAGACTAATGACGACAATGGAGGTAGTAGCCGCGTTCAGCGATGACATACACCCAACTATATGCATATACGGTGGGAAATATAATAGCTATATACTCAATTAAGTTAAGGACGTAAGTTTTATTTTCCAAAAAAAAAAAACATTGTCTCAACTAACCGTTTGTGCGTGAAAGGTTTAACGCCAAAATAATGGGTTAGGTTGGGTTGGGTTGGATTAGGTTAATTCAGGTTGGGTTAGGTTTTATTAGGTTAATTCAGGTTGAGTTAGGTTAGGTTCGGTTGAGTTAGGTTTATGTTGAGTGAGCTTTTATAAATTTTGACATAGTTTCATTTCAATCAATACCGCATCAGCGTTCGCTTACTTTATAATCAGCCAATCGATCTATTGCACCCGCTAATGGGATTTTAACATAGAAATCTGAAATTTCAAAATTTATAAATATTCCAAAAAAATAATAAACTCATTTATGTACAAAAGTGATTGCAACGTGTTCCCCACCCCATTTACAGCCAGAAACGACTAAAAACTTTTGAAAATCGAAAGGGTCCCAAACTACTAGGTGCCCAAATATGTATTCGGGCACCTAGTAGTTTGGGACTACATTAAACTTACATTTAAACGGAAAGCCCTCATATGAGCAGTTCCCATAAGAGCGTTTCCCATAATCGCGGTTCCCAAATCAGCAGTTCTCAAAACAGCGGTTCCCAAAAACGCAGTTTATTCATTACAGCAGTTCCCATAAACGCAGTTTATTCATTAGAGCAGTTCCCATTACAGTGGTTCCAAAAAACGCAGTGTTCCCATTACAGCGGTTCCCCGAAGTAGCGGATTGATGCACTTGATGAATTTTAGTGGGCTGTAGGTACGATTTTTAGAATGTTGTACCTACATCTTATAACAATTCCCAAGGTTGGAACTACTTTCAATGGTTCTGCTGGGTTAGGTTAGTTTAAACATCCATTCCCAAAGTTTGATGAAGGACGAATTCTTTGTATTGAGAAAGGATAATTTAGGTTAGGCTATGAAGGACGAATAACTCGTATTCAAGGTTGGATGAAGGACGGATACTTTCAATGGTTTGGCTGGGTTATGTTAGGTTAGTTTAAACGTCAATTCCCAAAGTTTGATGAAGGACGAATTCTTCGTATTGCGTAAGGATAATTAAGGTTAGGCTATGAAGGACGAATAACTCGTATTCAAGGTTGGATGAAGGACGGATACTTTCAATGGTTTGGCTGGGTTAGGTTTGTTTAGTTTAAACATCCATTTCCAAAGTTTGATGAAGGACGAATTCTTTGTATTGAGTAAGGATAATTTAGGTTAGGCTATGAAGGACGAATAACTCGTATTCAAGGTTGGATGAAGGACGGATACTTTCAATGGTTTGGCTGGGTTGTGTTAGGTTAGTTTAAACATCCATTCCCAAAGTTTGATGAAGGACGAATTCTTCGTATTGGGTAAGGATAATTAGGGTTAGGCTATGAAGGACGAATAACTCGTATTGAAGGTTGGATGAAGGACGGACACTTTCAATGGTTTGGCTGGGTTAGATTATGTTTTGGTTAGACATCCAAGGTTGTATACAGGACGAATATTTCGTATTGGGTAAGGTTAGGATAGACATCCCTTACCAAGGTTGGATGAAGGACGAATACTTTGTAATTGTTTGGTTGGGTTATTTCAGTTAAGGATAGGTATCCATTCCCAAAATTTAAAGAAAACGAATAGTTTCTATTGGTTTGGCACGGCTAGGCTACGATAGGTTTGGTTAGGATAGACATAAATTCCTGAGGTGGGAATAAGGACGAATTGAAAATTTATTTTCCTGAAAATTAATGAATAAAAAAGGGTTTATAAGCTGAGTTTCGTTGTTTTAATTATATTCTTAAAATTTAAAGTCAATTTGAAATATTTTTCTTATATTTTAGATTAAATTCTGGAAATGTGAATTTTCTTATCAATTGTTATACGTTTGGAGACGAGTAGTTTGATCGTAGATAAAGAGCCAAATAATTATCTTCGGGTAAACCTTATGCAGTGCTTCTCTTGAAATTCTCCTGAACTTCCTTCCTCTACACCTATATATAGAGGAAATTGCCATTATGGGTGCTTATAGACTGTACCATAATGGATGGTGGAGGCCCACACACTGGGAGTGTAGCCACACCAAGTTATTCGACCATTATTCAAATCGGTTGCCCATTTTGCTAATGGGCTCTGATAATATGGTTACAAAGTATTACTTTAACAAGCCATTCGATGTGAGCTTTCCTAGTCGCACCAATTGGTCCCTTGAAGCCATCTGCAGAACGCAGGGGGGTATACTCTGGTTCACTGATGGCTCCAAGACTGACTCCGGTGCAGGCGCTGGGGTTTACTGCCAGACCGGAAGGTTTGGCTTCTACGAAAGTCTAGGGGTTTACTCTAGTGTTTTTCAAGCAGAAATTTCTGCCATCTGCTTTTGTGCTGACTTCTGTCTTAAGAAGAATTACTGTGGCAAGGCTATTCGTATTTTCTCTGATAGCCAGGCTGCACTTAAGGCTATAAATGGTTCTGCAGTCTCGTCAAAACTAGTTTGCAGCTGTATTGAACTACTCTCGATGCTGGGTACACGCAATAAGGTTTACCTTTGCTGGGTACCCGGACATCAAGGCCATCATGGCAATAAGGAGGCCGATATCCTTGCCAGGAAGGGGGCAGAGGGTAGATTCCTCGGACCCGAACCCGCTACCCCTATATCAACTGGCATGGTGCGGCATCAACTCCGCAAGGCCATGACCGACCTCCAACTAAAGCTTTGGCTTGAGATGGAGGGTCAAAGACAGACCAAGGAATTTATCCTTGGTCCTTCTAAGAAGAGGGCAAAGGACCTCCTCACCCTCTCTAGGCCTGGTATTAGAATGGTTTGTGGTCTACTAACGGGTCACTGTCATCTTAACAGGCACCTCCACTTGATTGGTATTGGGGATGATCCGCTCTGTAGAGCGTGTCTCATTGAGGAGGAAACCTCATCCCATGTTCTCTGTAGCTGCATCAACTATTCAGCCCTGAGAATGGAGCATCTTGGTATGCATACAATGGAAACTCGTGAGTTTTCGGATATCCCGGTGAAGCAAATTGTTCGCTTCATCACAGCAACAGGTCTTTTTAAGACTTAAACTGCCTGGGGATGCACAATGGACTTCTAGTCGAGGTGCACGGTCAGAGTAATCCGACCACCCATTCTCAATTAAAAAAAAAAAAAAAAAAAAACCTTATGCATTTAACAATTACACGAACATACAAATTTCATTTTTAAGTTACAAACAATTTTATCGGAACATAAAATATCTGGAAATATACGAATTATAGAAGATAATGGATATCCGATTCCGAGCTCTAAGGTTAGGTGAAGATATACATCTATTCCGAAGGTTCGACGAAGAAAGAATACTGTGTAATGGTAAGGTTAGGCTAGGATAGAAGCCAAGGTTGCATGGAGGACGGACACTCGTAATGGTTTCACTGGGTTAGGTTAGACGTAAATTGCCCAGGTTAGATGAAGGTCGAATACTTCGTAACGGTTTGACAGGGTTAGGTTAGGCTAGACACCCACTCCGAAGGTTTGATGAAGGACGAATACTTCGTATATGCTAAGGTTTGGTTAGGATACACATTAATTCCCATGGTTGGATGAAGGACGATTATTTTTAATGGTTTGGCTTGGTTAGGTAAGACGTCCATTCCCAAGCTTGGATGAAGGAAGAGTATTTCGTATTGGTTTGGCTTGGTTAAGTTAGGTTAGGATAGACATCAATTTCCAAGTTTGGATGAAGGGCAAGTACTTCGTTTTGGGTTACGTTGGGTTAGGTAAGGCTAGGTTCGGATCCACATCCATTCCTATGGTTGAATGAAGCACGAGTACTTTTTAATGGTTTGGCTGGGTTAGGTTAGGTTAGACGTACATTCCCAAGGCTAGATGTACATTCCTAAGGTTGATGTCCATTCCCAAGGTTAGATGTCCATTCCCAAGGTTAGATGTCCATTCCCAAGGTTAGTTGTCCATTCCCAAGGTTAGATGTCCATTCCCAAGGTTAGATGTCCATTCCCAAGGTTAGATGTCCATTCCCAAGGTTAGATGTCCATTCCCAAGGTTAGATGTCCATTCCCAAGGTTAGATGTCCATTCCCAAGGTTAGATGTCCATTCCCAAGGTTAGATGTCCATTCCCAAGGTTAGATGTCCATTCCCAAGGTTAGATGGCCATTCCCAAGGTTAGATGGCCATTCCCAAATTTAGATGGCCATTCCCAAGGTTAGATGTCCATTCCCAAGGTTAGATGTCCATTCCCAAGGTTAGATGTCCATTCCCAAGGTTAGATGTCCATTCCCAAGGTTAGATTTCCATTCCCAAGGTTAGATGTCCATTCCCAAGGTTAGATGTCCATTCCCAAGGGTAGATGTCCATTCCCAAGGGTAGATGTCCATTCCCAAGGTTAGATGTCCATTTTAAAGGTTAGATGTCCATTCCCAAGGTTAGATGTCCATTCCCAAGGTTAGATGTCCATTCCCAATGTTAGCTGTCCATTCCCAAGGTTAGATGTCCATTACCAAGGTCAGATATCCATTCCCAAGGCTAGATGAAGGACGAATACTTCTTATAAGTTAGGTTGGGTTAGGTGAGTTTAGGTTCGGATAAACATTAATTCCCACGGTTAGATGAAAGACGAATACTTTTGAATGGTTTTGGCTGAGTTAAGTAAAGTTAGGATGGACATCCATTCCCAAGGTTAGATGAAGGATGAATACTTCGTACTGGGTAAGGTTGGGTTAGGTTAGACATCCATTCTTGTGTTTTGATGAAGTACGAATACTTCGTAATGGTTTGGCAGGGTTTGGTTAGGTTTGGTTAGATATCCATTTCCAAATTTAGATGGCTATTCCCAAGGTTAGATGGCCATTCCCAAGGTTAGATGTCCATTCCCAAGGTTAGATGTCCATTCCCAAGGTTAGATGTCCATTCCCAAGGGTAGATGTCCATTCCCAAGGTTAGATGTCCATTCCCAAGGTTAGATGGCCATTCCCAAGGTTAGATGGCCATTCCCAAATTTAGATGGCCATTCCCAAGGTTAGATGTCCATTCCCAAGGTTAGATGTCCATTCCCAAGGTTAGATGTCCATTCCCAAGGTTAGATGTCCATTCCCAAGGTTAGATTTCCATTCCCAAGGTTAGATGTCCATTCCCAAGGGTAGATGTCCATTCCCAAGGGTAGATGTCCATTCCCAAGGTTAGATGTCCATTTTAAAGGTTAGATGTCCATTCCCAAGGTTAGATGTCCATTCCCAAGGTTAGATGTCCATTCCCAATGTTAGCTGTCCATTCCCAAGGTTAGATGTCCATTACCAAGGTCAGATATCCATTCCCAAGGCTAGATGAAGGACGAATACTTCTTATAAGTTAGGTTGGGTTAGGTGAGTTTAGGTTCGGATAAACATTAATTCCCACGGTTAGATGAAAGACGAATACTTTTGAATGGTTTTGGCTGAGTTAAGTAAAGTTAGGATGGACATCCATTCCCAAGGTTAGATGAAGGATGAATACTTCGTACTGGGTAAGGTTGGGTTAGGTTAGACATCCATTCTTGTGTTTGGATGAAGTACGAATACTTCGTAATGGTTTGGCAGGGTTTGGTTAGGTTTGGTTAGATATCCATTTCCAAATTTAGATGGCTATTCCCAAGGTTAGATGGCCATTCCCAAGGTTAGATGTCCATTCCCAAGGTTAGATGTCCATTCCCAAGGTTAGATGTCCATTCCCAAGGGTAGATGTCCATTCCCAAGGTTAGATGTCCATTTTAAAGGTTAGATGTCCATTCCCAAGGTTAGATGTCCATTCCCAAGGTTAGCTGTCCATTCCCAAGGTTAGATGTCCATTACCAAGGTCAGATATCCATTCCCAAGGCTAGATGAAGGACAAATACTTCTTATAAGTTAGGTTGGGTTAGGTGAGTTTAGGTTCGGATAAACATTAATTCCCACGGTTAGATGAAAGACGAATACTTTTGAATGGTTTTGGCTGAGTTAAGTAAAGTTAGGATGGACATCCATTCCCAAGGTTAGATGAAGGATGAATACTTCGTACTGGGTAAGGTTGGGTTAGGTTAGACATCCATTCTTGTGTTTGGATGAAGTACGAATACTTCGTAATGGTTTGGCAGGGTTTGGTTAGGTTTGGTTAGATATCCATTTCCAAGGTCTGATGAAGGGCGAATACTTCGTATTGGGTTAGGTTAGGTTGCGTTAGGACATACATAATCCCCATGGTTGGATATCCATTTCCAAGGTCTGATGAAGGGCGAATACTTCGTATTGGGTTAGGTTAGGTTGCGTTAGGACATACATAATCCCCATGGTTGGATGAAGAACGATTACTTTGTAATAGTTTGGCTTGGTAAGGTTAGGTAAGACGTTGGATGAAGGACGTATACCTCGTATTGGGCTAGTTAAGAGGTCCATTCCCAAGGTTGTATCTGATCCGAACATCGTATATTAGAGAAAGGCTCACAGCTCTAGAAAAACTGCTATTTCCCAAAAGAGCGGCCGCCAATTCTCTAAACAGCGGCCGCTCTTATTAAAAGAGCAGTTTTGAGCTTCGCAGCTGTTTTTTGGAAATACCCTGTATGTATAATAAAATAAATATAAAAATTCCAAAAATTTGATACTTTTGTTTTTGATTTCCAGTTAAATACGAAACAAATACCAAGGCCCAAACATATACTAGGTGAAAGATGTGCCGTCGGGGTCTTGATAAAGCGAAAATAAAATTTTTAAAAGTTGGGCCTCATGACGTCACACGTTACATTGTAGGACCCCCCGCGAAATTTTAAAAAATAACAAGTTGGGAAACCAAAATATAACCTCCCCGACCCCGACGTTAAGGTAACCTAACCTAACCTAACCTAACCTAACCTTACCTAAAATAAAAGATGAAAAGAAATGTAGAGTAGTGGAAGAGTAGAAGAAACAGCGTGCATTTCAATCACACTTCTCTATTTCCCATATAGGTTACGGAGTATAAGTATTTTCCCTTAACCTCAAGGATTCAGAGAATGCAAAAGAGTGTCCTGCGTTACCCATATATATGCGGCAGGTGGTAGACTTTTTAATATACACACCAAATGAAATGTCCTGCGTTACCCATAATTATATGCGGCAGGGAATATATTTCTTAATAGACACACCAAATGAAATGTCCTGCGTTACCCATAATTATATGCGGCAGGGCATAGATTTCTTAATAGACACACCAAATGAAATGTTTATTTTATAAGTAAAAATGTAAAATACAAGTTCTTGTAATATAAATTAACACTTGAGTATAGGCTGTACTGTGTGATTATCTTTGATAATCCACTGATTTGATAAGACGAAGAATTTAGTCTGGGATGGCAAGGAAGACAAGGAATGAAAACGACGAAGATATGGTAGCAAGTTCCTCTTGGACAAACCAAGGAATATTGTAGACTGAATGTTCCATTTACAACCCGTTGTCGGTAGATGATTGGTAATTACTTCCGGTACAATTTTCGTCTGAAATTCTTGATTTGACGTGCTAATAGAGGACCATTACTGATATTCTCATCATACAAGTGATCCCAGTCAATGGAAGAATCCAAGGATTGAGCTGGTTGAGAGGTTATTTTCCAAACCGGTTACAAGACGTTAGCTTCCACACCTATGATAAAAAAATGTCTTAAAAGACTGAAAGTAGACTAATTTCCATACCGTTAGAATAGCTCCTTTTATGTTTACAATTACGAGGCCGTATGAAGAACTGCCGAGGTAGTATATAAACACTTCGAAGGGCTTTGTTAATCGAGCAATGTGGCCATGAAGTTGGGAGGAAAACCCCCTCCCTTCAATGTCTTGCTGATTCTTGATCTCTAGGCGCTTGGTATGCAAAGCTAATTTACCCATTGGTGGGGCGATGTTTGGAGAGTGGAAGGTTGATGTTGACCATATTAGTGAGGGACGCCTCGCTAGTATGGTCCGCTGAGATCGGACACTGGAGGTTGGACCTTGGTGTGGAGATGGTCGGAGGTGATTATAACAGTGGGAGACGTCCCATTGCGTATAATCGCCTTCAACTGTCCAGCATCGAGGTTTGACCGTAAAGTGGATGGTGGAAGGTGATAATATGCAATTGGAGACGTCCTGTTGCATATCATTGCACGACACTTGAAACTTAATGTTGCAGCCACGCTTAAAGGAGGTAATTCCCGTTAAACGGAATTGAACGATAAGCTGGTATGATAATGTCTCTAGACTTTTGGCTCCACGAGCTCGGTCACGTGATATCCGTTTACACAGGATATCCGCTTACACAGGAAGTGACACACAGACAGACAGACAGACAGACAGACAGACAGACAGACAGACAGACAGACAGACAGACAGACAGACAGACAGACAGACACACAGACACGACGAGTGTAATACCTCCCCCTGAACTAAAGTTCAGTAGGGGAGGTAAAAATTACTACAGAGAAAAATGAGTCAGAAAAAAAAAACCTTTTGATTTCCAAACTAATATTTCAGTCACAACTCAGTAATAAAAATTAGAGTTCAGGTCAATGAAAATATACCAAAAATGTCCAAACAAATAATAAACGCATCAAATAAATGATTCAAATTCAAAATTACTTCCTTACCAATAAATTGTATTCAAACGAATGAAACTTAATTTAAAATTTCAACGAGTCAAATCTCTAGAGAACAAACTTCGTCGAAGATTTCAAAAGAAATGAAACGATTTTACGTTCAATAAATTAAAATTTAGATAAGCAATGTCAAGGTCCCTCAGTAAAATCATATCGGCGTTAAGAAAACTAGAGTATTTGTAGACCAAGTAACGTCATTAGGCAAAATATTTGATCAAAATCAAGTTATGACCTCGGTATCGTCATATAACCGTAAATAAACATATTCAATAAACAATTAACGAATAAGCTTTCCGCATAACACGCTAAACTACGAACTGTGACGTACAATTTCGCTTTTTGGTGCTACACGACCTACAGATACCTTATAAGCCTACGTCTAAAAACACGTTTTTTGGTGATAATGCTGTGAGTAAAGAATAGATGTTTCTCTTTTGGCCCTACCATAAATTTTTTATATTTTTTTTTTCTGACAGGGCAGGCCTGAGTAAAAATATACCAAGTTGTGAAACAAACGTCATTTTACGTGACTCCACACTAGCTAAAATGTTACCGGAAATACACGACAGTAGGCATTAAAAGCCTGGTTCTATTATACTTAATTGGGATTAACATTAAATTCATGTATGAAAAAGTGTGAAACTAAAACTAGCAGTCATCACGAGATCCAATCACGTGATCCTTTTCCTCACTCTGTCTACATTTCACTCTTGGGTCAACCATATCATACATGACTATTAAAACACGAGAAATTTCAATGTCAATCCGGTTTAAGAAAGTTCGTCAATTGTTAATTGTGGCATGACTAAAGCCGGATTCACACAGACCTATTTTCACGCTTTTCACGGTCACGCGCGAGGGGCAATGGGCAAACCACTCTTGGAATCAGGTGTACAAACTAAATGGAATCACGCGAATCGATTCGGAATCAGGAGAATCGATACGGAATCACGCGAATCGATTCGGAATCACGCGAATCGATTCGGAATCAGGAGAATCGATACGGAATCACGCGAATCGATTCGGAATCACGCGAATCGATTCGGAATCACGAGAATCGATACGGAATCACGCGAATCGATACGGAATCACGCGAATCGATTCGGAATCACGCGAATCGATTCGGAATCACGAGAATCGATTCGGAATCACGCGAATCACGAATCAATTCGGAATCACGCGAATTGATTCGGAATCACTGACAATCAAATGAATCTGGAATCAGGTGTACAAAATTTTTCTAGAGTGGTTTGCACCTCGCTCGCGCGTGCTAATGGTACTTCTATGAGTTCACGAGCGTGAAACGCGTAAAAACAGGTCTGTGTGTATCCGCGTTAACCTGGTTCGCTCTGCGCATGTGCACAATTTCGCACGAAATACATTTGCGAAACGCGCGAAAATTATAAAAAAATTAATTTGAAAATCCGTGCCAGTAATTAAAACCAAATACGCCACTGTTTGCAAGTTTGCCAGAAGATTACGATATTTCCCCATACATGAAGCTGATTCTCCCAAGAATATCAAAAAAAATCACATTGATATTTTCCATGCGTAAAGAGGTTTCCGACTTCAAATTTAGTGGTCTACACATACTCGCGTGCTGGCGAACTCGATTTTACACGTGTCACAAATACACTGCAAACCTACTCTACTTCTGTTCGAGGAGAGTTTTCACGACTATCATTTTTCTTAAGTGGTTTAACATTATGCATAAATCCGCCTCAGCTTCAAATCTTATACACCAATTCCCCTTGAACTGGTTAAAAATTCACCGAGTATAATCGAAGTTATTATTGTCTTATCTCTTATCTAAATTATGTTGTTTCAATCTTCCATACCCGTGTAAACGCACCTTTATTTAAGTTCTTCAATCCACCCCAAGTTTGCACCAGTTATAAGCCTATACTGCCCGTTATACCTTTGCTTTTTCGAGTAAATGATATATATGGAAAATAGCTTAGGCGCATGCTGCCAACTAAAACTGCCATTAATCGGTCAAATTTCTTTAAATTTTTGCATAAATTCTCAAATAACTTCTAAACTATCTCGAATTTTAAATTAATTTTTCGACTTTCTAATTAATTAGATTAAGATGAACCATTTTAATATTTTTAATTATAATATAAATTAATATTGCGTTTCATTTCCCTAAACAATATCAAACAAAATCACCCCATGAGGCTAATTTGCATACGTTCCAAAAAGATACTATATAAACCTTTCGAAGGGCTATATTAATCGAAGTAACCGTGCATGATGGCCATGAAGTTAGGGGGAAAACCCCCCCCCCCTTTCAATGTCTTGCTGATTCTTGATCTCTAGGAGCTTGGCGACGCAATTTACCCATTGGTGGGGCGATGTTTGGAGTCAGTGGAAGGTTGATGTGAACTGTACTAGTGGGGGACGCCTCGCTAGTATGGAACGCTGAGATCGGAAACTGGAGGTTGGACCTTGGTGCGGGGATGGTCGGAGGTGATTATGACAGTGGGAGACGTCCCATTGCTTGTAATCGCCTTCGGCTGTTCAGCATCGAGGTTCGACCGTAAAGTGGATGATGTGCAATGGGAGACGTCCTGTAGTATGTCTTTGCACGACACTTGAAACTCAATGTGGCAGCCACGCTTAAAGGAGGTAATTCCCCGGAATTGAACGATAAGCTGGTATGATTACGTCTCTAGACTTTTGGCTCCACGAGCTAGGTCACGTGACTTCCGTTTACACAGGATATCCGCTTACACAGACAGACACACAGACAGACAGACACACAGACAGACAGACACACAGACACGACCAGTGTAACACCTCTCCCAGTCGGGGAGGTAAAAAAGCAAACAACTAAAAGAAGTAGACCATTTTCGAGATAACCATCGGATTCCTCGCATTTTACTCTATAAACATGAGTAGAATCCAAAAAATCAACCGAAGCGCCAGTAAGATAAGATATTGGTCCGCTCACATTAAACTATAATTCTTTTCGCAATTAAACTATGTCCCGGGTTTCGGCACCATGAAACGAATCGACTATACTTCGTCGACCGACTGAATTTATCTAAAGGTAGTCATAGCCTAGGTTTAATTAAAAGAATACTTCTTCAAAGGCTAAAATCTATTTTTATTGTAACGATAAAGTTCGCGTTGTTTGTTGGTTTGACATTTTTGAGTTAACTGCCGAGATAATGTTGTTTGATTTTACACGTTAATTCTTATCATTAGGCCAAAGAAAACCTACACATAAATTTGATATGATAAAATATATAAAAAATTGTATTTTTTCTTTTCCCTTAGACCTATTTATATCATATTTTTTTAGTGTAAATATAATCGGGTTTTTTTCTTTCTTTCACTTTTGAACTTTGAAGGAACATTATATATGAATTCTCTTCAGACACGAACCCACTGTCCATATACCAAATGTTATGGTGCGGAAACAACTTAGGAAAGACTTGAGATGGATCGGCAAAGACAAACCAAAGAGTTTATCCTTGGTCCGTCAAAAAAGAGAGGGATGCATTTACTCGCTCTCTCAAGGCCTAACATTAAAGACCGAGACCAGAGAAAAATATTCTCGTGCGCGAATTTCAGCCCCCTTCTCAACCTCGAAGCCGATTGACCACCCCCTGGAGCGCTTGAACGGTCGCTCTTTTGTTAGGCTGGAAGAAGCTTGTCCTATCATAGTAGTGGTGGCCACTTTTACTATTCTCTTATATTTTTATGCTTTGGTACCTGCAGCAGTACGGCTGCTGGATCAAAAAACCTAACAAAAGAGTGACAAATATGGAATAGAATGTTTGTTTGGCCATTTCTTAATAGGTGGCTCTGGTAACTGAACGATGGGTTGCACGTGATATACCCAATTTTTATCCCGTTTCCGCAATAACCCATTAGCAAAATTAAAAAATAAAGTCACTCTCCCCCTTTCGGAGGTAACAGTCAGTCCCCTTGCCTAAAAAAAGAAGAGAATAGACCACTTCGCGGGTAGAAAAGGGGGTAGGCATCCTTCAGTATCAGGCATACAAAAGGGTATGAACCCCGTGCTCTCATGCAGTGAGAGCACGGGGCTCATCCCCCTTTATATGTATGATACCGAAGGATGCCTACCCCCCTTTCTACCGTCGAAGTGGCTACTTCGTCCCAACCTTGAAAAAAGCCAACAATCTAATGGTTCCCATGGAAGATGTTGGCTAGTTATTTAGCGGCTCTTAAAAGGAGAATGCAACCTAATAAGTGATTTTTAATCGATTCCTTATCGTTTAAATAGGCCTAGTCCACCAGTAAAAGGTTTACAAAACAAATATTAAACAAGAAATAAATTTAAAACTTACTCAGAAAATAGGCTTAGCGGGATTCATGGAGATCCTGATTTCCTCACGTGTAAGGTCTAGCGACCAATCGAACGCGTGGAGATCTCGCGTGAACGACCGGTCTTCGCTCATTTGGTCGCTAGACCTTGCACCGAGGAAATTCAGGATCTCCATGAATCCCGCTAATCCTATTTTCCGGGCAAGTTCTAAATTTATTTTTAGTTTAATATTTGTTTGTTAATTTGTTTAATGATGGATTAGGCCTAATTAAACGATAAGGAATCGATAAAAAAAATCACTTGTTATTAGGTTGCATTCTCCCTTTAAGGTTGGTTTCAAGGCTGGCAAAATTTATAGATAGATAATCTTCGACCCAACCTTGCAAAAAAGACATCTTCAATAGAAACAGGTGTCTCTTTTATTGCTGGTTCCAAGATTATTCTATAATACCAACTATTGTACGATTTCCATTTTCTTTGTACCAACTGTGTCACAGAGAAACTTCTAAAGTGCCACATCATAGTAGCTATAAGTATTCTATACTAAATGTTTGAAAGATGCGTCTAAACAATCTAAATTGATTAGACTTAGCTTATACATTATAAATCTTAACTACCTTGGCAAAAGCGCAGTTTTGCCAAAAGAGCAGTTTCCCAAAAGGGCGGTTGCCAAAAGAGCAGTTCTCATTTGCGCATTTCCAAAAGGGTTTTTTCGTATAAACTCATTTTCTTATAATTGCGGGCTCAGTTTTTGGACGTCTAATGCTAAAAATTTACAAAATATTTTAAGTAAGGTTAAATAGCATAGGTAAGGTTAGGTTAGATTACGGTAGTGTAGGTTAGGCTATTTAATCTGTCATTCGTATAAACTCATTTTTTTATAATTGAGGGCTCAGTTTTTGGACATCTAATGCTGAAAATTTACAAAAATATTTTAGGTAAGGTTAAATAGCATAGGTAAGATTAGGTTAGATTACGGTAGTGTAGGTTAGGCTATTTAATCTGTCATTCGTATAAACTCATTTTTTTATAATTGCGGGCTCAGTTTTTGGACGTCTAATGCTGAAAATTTACAAAAATATTTTAGGTAAGGTGAAATAGCATAGGTAAGGTTAGGTTAGATTACGGTAGTGTAGGTTAGGCTATTTAATCTGTCATTCGTATAAACTCATTTTTCTATGATTGCGGGCTCAGTTTTTGACGTCTAATGCTGAAAATTTACAAAAATATTTTAGGTAAGGTTAAATAGCATAGGTAAGGTTAGGTTAGATTGCGGTAGTGTAGGTTAGGCTATTTAATCTGTCATTCGTATAAACTCATTTTTTTATAATTGCAGGCTCAGTTTATGGACGTCTAATGCTGAAAATTTACAAAAATATTTTAGGTAAGCATAGGTAAGGTTAGGTTAGATTACGGTATTGTAGGTTAGGCTATTTAATCTGTCATTCGTATAAACTCATTTTTTTATAATTGCGGGCTCAGTTTTTGGACGTCTAATGCTGAAAATTTACAAAAATATTTTAGGTAAGGTTAAATAGCATAGGTAAGGTTAGGTTAGATTACGGTAGTGTAGCTTAGGCTATTTAATCTGTCATTCGTATAAACTCATTTTTTTATAATTGCTGGCTCAGTTTTTGGACGTCTAATGCTGAAAATTTACAAAAATATTTTAGGTAAGCATAGGTAAGGTTAGGTTAGATTACGGTAGTGTAGGTTAGGCTATTTAATCTGTCATTCGACATTATGTACCGAATTATTTAAAAAAAAGATTTAAAATTAACTTAAAAATTAACAGTGAAAGATTTTGTCTTATGTTCAAGGTATTAGGGTCAAGTATACGAGTATTTCGCGGACGTCTCTGGTTGAGAAATGATTTGGAGAACTGCGCTTTTGGGAACTGCGCTATTGGGAACTGCGCTATTGGGAACAGCGCTTTTGGGAAACTGCGCTTTTGAAATTGCGCTTTTAGGAACTGCGCTTTTGTGAAATGCGCTTTCGGGAAACTGCGCTACTGGCTATAAAACTTTAGAATAGGTCAAATCTTTAGTTTTGAAAGGAAAAGGTTTTTTGAACAAACACCTGTGAGTCAGAGAGAGGCCGGCGGGATTTGACAAAATTAAAAGACCGCCCATCGGGTCCATCCTCTCGAAATGTTTTCAATTCACTTCGCAAGCAGTTAGCAAACTATCGAAACCTTTGGGGGATTATTACACATTGTCAACCCTCATAGAGACTAAAATAACATATGCAAACTGTTCTTGAACCCGAGTACTGTGTCGAAAAATAAGCGAAATTTTATCTTTATTTTAACTATTTCTTTTTTGCGCCACCAAACGAAAAAATTCGTAACTTTTCATTTAAGGAAGGGCCTTAATCAAGTCTTCCAAGTAATTTGTGATAAATTCTTAAATTGATGAAATGGCGCGTTAACGGACTAAATATTTGTTAGAAATATTGCTAGCACAAGAGTTTCATTTTTGTTCACGAGCTATTTATATGATATAACTTTTCTTAGAATTTTTTTCATTCTAAAAAAATTAGAACTGAAAAAATTCAGTCAAGACCTGCCCTGATCTGACTTAACTTGACATTTTCCAAGAAACCAACATAAAACCGACTCTCAGTGTTATTTTTTAAGTCGAGAGCAAATTCAATCGTAAAACTGACGTCACGTATGTGTCGTTACCCTCCGAAATATTTTCAATTCTTGAAAATGAAATTCACTTTTTTGGTGAGAGATCAATTAGACGAGCCCCGAAATTAGCTAGATTGCATGTGAACTTTAAGGCCCTTCCTTAGTTGAAAAGTTACGAATTTTTTCGTTTGGTGGCGCAAAAAAGAAATAGTTAAAATAAGGATAAAATTTCGCTAATTTTTCGACACAGTACTCGGGTTCAAGAACAGTTTGCATATGTTATTTTAGTCTCTATGAGGGTTGACAATGTGTAATAATCCCCCAAAGGTTTCTATAGTTTGCTAACTGCTTGCGAAGTGAAGTGAAACAATTTCGAGAGGATGTACCTGGTGGGCGGTCTTTTTAATTTTGTCAAGTCCCGCCGGTCTTTCTCTGACTCACAGGTGTTTGTTTAAAAAACCTTTTCTTTTCAAAACTACAGATTTGACCTATTCTAAAGTCTATTTCCTCCCTTTTTTGCCAAGGGAGTTACGATTTATAATGTATAAGCTAAATCTAATCAATTTAGATTATTTAGACGCATCTTTCAAACATTTAGTATAGAATACTTATAGCTACTATGCTGTGGCACTATAGAAGTTTCTCTGTGACACAGTTGGTACAAAGAAAATGGAAATCGTACAATAGTTGGTATTATAGAATAATCTTGGAACCAGCAATAAAAGAGACACCTGTTTCTATTGAAGATGTCTTTTTTGCAAGGTTGGGTCGAATTTCCTCGGTGCAAGGTCTAGCGACCAAATGAGCGAAGACCGGTCGTTCACGCGAGATCTCCACGCGTTCGATTGGTCGTTAGACCTTACACGAGAGGAAATCAGGATCTCCATGAATCCCGCTATGCCTATTTTCTGAGCAAGTTTTAAATTTATTTCTTGTTTAATATTTGTTTTGTAAACTTTTTTCTGGTGGACTAGGCCTATTTAAACGATAAGGAATCGATTAAAAATCACTTATTAGGTTGCATTCTCCCTTTAAGAGCCGCTAAATAACTAGCCAACATCTTCCATGGGAACCATTAAGATGTTGGCTTTTTTCAAGGTTGGGACGAAGTAGCCACTTCGACGGTAGAAAGGGGGGTAGGCATCCTTCGGTATCATACATATAAAGGGGGATGAGCCCCGTGCTCTCACTGCATGAGAGCACGGGGTTCATACCCTTTTGTATGCCTGATACTGAAGGATGCCTACCCCCTTTTCTACCCGCGAAGTGGTCTATTCTCTTCTTTTTTTAGGCAAGGGGACTGACTGTTACCTCCGAAAGGGGGAGAGTGACTTTATTTTTTAATTTTGCTAATGGGTTATTGCGGAAACGGGATAAAAATTGGGTATATCACGTGCAACCCATCGTTCAGTTACCAGAGCCACCTATTAAGAAATGGCCAAACAAACATTCTATACCATACTCGAACCTAGTATGACTTGTCAGCGCTGTACAAAGGGTACACAATCTATAGACAATTGTTTCGTCGCCAAATCTCTAATTAAAATGAATTGAAAAATTCAAATAGCATCTTAATTGGGGAATAACCTCCATACACGAAACATATTATAGTTACAGAGTCCCTGGTTTATAATTCGCCGAGAAAAATGAAAATTAAAAACTGGAAATATAACTCATCAGATTTTAACATTAATTTAATTCGTGACTAATTAATATAGAAATCTTAAATCATTACATGTTCTTACTCGACTATTCCTCTACAATTCTCAACCATAATTTTTTAATTTGACACATTATTTCGATAGATTTGGCGACGAAACGAAGAATTTGGAAACCTAAAAAGCGACGTTTTTAAAATTAATTATATTCCAAATTAATTAACATAAACCAATTCTGTTACGTTTTAGTATAAGGGCCAAATTCTGTTTGTTAAATGGTGAAATTAACAAAAACCAATTTACCATAAAACTATTTAAAATATGACATATTCCAACCCCAAAACACTGAATAAAACAGGAAAATTTGAAGGAAGGGCCTTAACATTGAAACGTTTTATTTTTTGTTGAAACTTCTTTTATTTTTCCTTACGATTACGTCACAATTTCATTAAATTTTTCTTAAAGTTGGTTCATAGCTATTTAATATGTTCTTTAAAATTTTAATGAAATTTCTTCGAGTTTATCCATTGCGTGTCCTTCGAATATAAGTTGAGGAACTTTTGTCAGAAAAATAAAACTTAAAGATCTAAAATACAAACATAAAAATTGTAAAACGCATTTTCAAACAAGATTTTTGTGGGCCAAGATTTGAGCTTCTTGCGTCAAAGTGAAGATTTAATGCAGCTTTTCAGTTAACTCACGAAAAAGGCTTCAAATGACCCACGTCTAAATAAATTTGATGTAAGCTTCTCTTGGAAAAGCTGAAGTTTCAAAAACTTTGCTTGAAAAGGGGCTTAATAGTTTATTTTGCTTGAAGATTAAGTTTAGGCTAGGCAGTGAATAACTAGTTGTCACTCGGAGAAGTAATATGGTGGATTTCCAAACTTATTATAATTTCATATTATTTTCTTACCTACCTAGCAGACAACTTTGCCATTTGGTCGCGAACTCCGGTTCTTGATGACGAAAGCAAAAAGGAAATCGGATTATTCATAGAAGTCAATATTAGTCCCAGACTAATCGCGGATCTTCGATATACGGATCAATCTTGTTTCGATTGACTTTTTATTACTTCTACTATATAATCGGAGCTGATATTAAAAGATTTAAAAAACTTCTTTGCATTATTGTTAATTACCACTCACAGTCTTGATTATGATCCGGTTATTGAATCCTTAATGCCGTAGAAAAACTATATATATAATATAATAACTTCGATTACACTGACTGAATCATTCGTGTGGATTATCATAGATAATGACACAGTACAGCCAATACTGATGTGTTAATTTATATTACAAGAATTTGTATTTTACATATTTACTTTAAAAATAAACAATTCATTTGGTGTGTCTAATTAAGAATACTACGACCTGCCGCATATAATTATGGGTAACGCAGGACACTCTTTTGGATTCTGATTCCTAAAGGTTAAGGGAAAATACTTTACTCCGTAACGTAGATGGGAAATTGAAAAGTGTGAATCAAAAGCACCCTGTTACTTCTACTCTTTCAATACATTACATTTCTTTTCATCTTTTATTTAAGGTAGGGTTAGGTTAGATTAAGTTAACGTCGGCGTCGGGGAGGTAATATTTTGGTTTCCCAACTTGTTTATTATGTTTTGCATTATTTCAAAACGTGCCAAGAAGAACCTTAAGAATACTGATATGTGTAGGAGCTGGGGTTGGAAAAAGTCTTGATTAAAGGCATTTTTGAAGCGGTTACTAGGCATGAAAATAGCAAACCAGGGGTTGATCCTTCTAGGGTACCGTTCTAAGAACTGCATTTACTGGAAAAGCTGCTTATAATATTCTTGGTTTTACCTTGCACTCGGCTTTTAATTTACCAGCCAATCAGTATTCTGGCATCATGGGACCTTTAGAGAATGAAACATTAAACAGAAAGAGATGCTCCCTTTTGGGTTTAGATTTACTAAAAATAGATGAAATATCAATGGCTGTGGCTAAAATTTTTAACTCTGTTAACACCAGTGCGCAAGAAATACTTGGATCTAAAAATCTTTTGGAGGATTCTCTGTTATTTTAGTGGGAGATTATTACCAACTACCCCTGTTGGAGATAATTATACTTTCATGCCTCTCAAAGAAAGACATAACCCATACGCCCCTCTCATCAGAAACCCTCTGTGGGAAGAGTTCAAGCTCTTTGAACCTGATGAAATCATGCGATAGAAAGATGACAAAGTTTTTGCTACAGCTTTAAACCGAATGGCTAAGGGAGAGATGACATCTGATGATATTAGTTTGTTCAAAAATCGAGAAAATTCAGAATCAAGATTAATACCTGCACAAGCTCTTCCTTTATTTGCAACAAATCAAGAAGTTCACTGTTTTAACGCAGCAAATCTATCTTCAATTAATGGGGAAAAATTACTTCAGTCGCCTTTGATTCTGCAACTGGTGACGTGAGCAACGAAATTAAAGCTAGAATAATTGAACAGGCGAAACAGCTAAAAACCCAAATTACCAGTGGGCTGCCCAGAAATTTAACATTAACGACTGGTATCAGGTACATGGTGACTAACAACATAAATACCTCAGATGGTCTGGTGTAAATGAAAACGAAGAACTAGTTCATGTTAGAGTATGGATAGAGTTTGACGATGAAAAAACCGGGAAAGATACTAGAACCAAATTTAAAGGGTAAATAACAGTCCACAATATTATTAAAGCATGGACCCCTATTGAAAAAATTGTGAGAACCTTCACTAGGCGCTCTGGAAGAAAAATATATATGTATCGAGAAAACAGTACTCCCTGGTTGTGGCAGAAGCTATAACCGTACATAAAAGTCAAGGTGACACTTACAATGAAGTGGTAGTTCATCT
Source organism: Odiellus spinosus (assembly GCA_963920705.1). NCBI lineage: Eukaryota > Metazoa > Arthropoda > Arachnida > Opiliones > Phalangiidae > Odiellus > Odiellus spinosus. The sequence continues at coordinate 12,387,481 of OY987225.1, read as the reverse complement.
TAACCAAAAGCAAACAATGAAACGTTCACAATTATACGTAGCTTGTATTAGAGCCAAAAGCTCGATGGCCTATTCATTATGGGAAGATTCAAAGCTCCTAATCCTGTGGCCAAAAACCAAGATGTTGTTCACAAGGAAATGGAACGTCTTCGAATGGAGTGTACTTTGAGTTCACCAGATATGAGTAAAAAAAAATAGCTATTTACGCGCATAACGTCCAATCTTTAAACTGTCACTTACAAGATGTGTGTTCCGATCTCAAAGTAATGGAATCTGATATTATATTGCTAGTTGAAACCTGGGCTAAACAAACTGTCAATTTTTGTATTTCTGGATTCTCTAAGCTAAATGGGACTTATCTGCCTTGTGGCGCTCGACGAAAACCTTTCGGCGTCTCTGTCTACGTAAAACAAAATGTAACTAATACCCGTGTTCGTAGCTACGTAGCCGAACCACCTCCTAGTTCTCATATTGAATGTTTGTGGATGGATGGTTGTATAGCGGAACAAAGACTCTCTATTTTAACTATTTACAGCTCACCAACTTGTAATATTAGGGACCTTATATAGGGAATAGGTAAATGTATAGCTGATTTTTACGAAGAAGAAATTCCAACTGTTGTTGTCGAAGATTTCAACGTTAATCATTTAGACATATCTAATGAAGTTAACAAACTATTGAATTTTTTTGATGATAATGGATTTCGGCTTTTGTCTGGTCTTAATGGGGAAAAATCAGCTAATTACGGTACAAAATTAGATTTGGCATTTGGAGATAACAGCTTTTCGAACATGATGAGGCTTCATACAGAGAAAGTTACTATTCTTACCATAAAGGAATTTGTTTTTGTTCCAAGTGATGGTGAAATGATAGTTTCTGAATTTGGCAAAGTTAAGAACAAATCGGCGATTAGGGTAGGTTTGGTTGGTTGGTTGGATTGGGTTTGGTTAGGTTATCAAAATTAATAAATTAAATGGTTCTTTAGATACATCAAAAAGTGGGTGCATAAATGATTAAACGTGCCGAAGGAACCGATCAAGATGAAATTGTTCGCGAAGCTAGGCATTTACCTTGGAAGTGGATTGGGCGAAATAAGAATTGGGCAAAATTGGAATTAATCGAAATGTGATTTGGCCAGATGGGAATTAGGGGAAATGGATAGTAGGCGAAATTGGATTGGTCCAAATGGGACTTGAGCTAAATTGGGAATTGAGTTATATGGGATTGGGCGAAATAGAACTGGGGCAAATGGGAATTTGGCGAAATAGGACTGGGCGAAATGGGAATTATGTGAAATAAGATTGGAGATGAAATTGGGTCAAATGAGGGTAAACCCTTAATAGGACCTGGGGAGTTCAGAAAAAAAAACTTAAAAGAATCTACGACCATCAGAAATGGGAGAAAAACTTAATTGAAACTTTCAAATCTCCGTGTTAAAATCCCATAGGTTGGTTTAGGTTGGGTTGGGTTGGGTTAGGAACTCTTGTATTTTAATATGGAGATTTTGAAAATTTCAAATACGTTTTACCCAATTTCTGATGATTTTTATATTTAAAAATATTTAAAAAAATTACGACCGGAAGAAATTAGTAAAACGTATTTGAAATTTCCATATTAAAATCCAAGCGATCCTGACATAATCCAACCTAACCCAATCTTATCCAATTCAACCCATCTTATGGGATTTTCACACGGTTATGGATTAATTTGAGCCAGGAGAGCTCAGAAAAATATTTAAAAAATCTACGACAAGAAAAAATTTTGTATTTAAAATTCTCAAATTTCCACCTTAAAATCTAAGGTTTCCTAACACAACCTAACCAAACCTATGGGATTTTAACACGGTTATGGACTAAATATGACCAGAAAAATAGTTAAAAAAATCTAGTACCAGCAGAAACTTAGTAAAACGTTTTTGAAATTATCAAATTTCCATATTAAAATCCAAGAGTTCCTAACCTGGCCCAACCCAACCTAACCTAACCCCACTCTTTGGGACTTTAACCCGGTTATGGACTAATTAGGACCAGGAGTGCTCCGACAAAATACTTAAAAAAATCGACGACAAGCAGAAGTTTAGTAAAAAGTATTTAAAATTTTCAAATTTAAATATTAAAATCCAAGAGTTTCTAACCCAACCTATGGAATTCTAACACGGAGATTTGAAAGTTTCAATGAGGTTTTTCTCCCATTTCTGATTGTCGTAGATTCTTTTTAAATTTTCTCTGAACTCCCTAGGTCCTAAGCATAGCCAGTATTATTTAGGGGTTCGGAATATCATAATTTCCCCCTAAATTACTTAGGCGAAATAAACTAATTTAAATTTTATATTGCATTCTTTATTTCCCATTGTATGGACCTATACTCCGTCCAACGAAAGATGAGCCCTGAGAATTTCGCCCAAATTGGGGTCGCCACCATCGACCCCATAATTATTTATCAACTTGTTTTCTCATGTAGACGATTGTCCGCTTTATAGTCTGCTACTAAAACGATAGTGTTAATCGAGTTTGAGCTGAAAATTCGGGGTTTGAGGAAGTCGGCTTTTTGCAATGTATATTTTGTACGTTTATGTGATTTGCATTACTATTGAGTATTTTCTATTGTATACGTCAGGGTGTCTATGGCTAAAGCTCGATTAGTCGTCTATAATAAAAATTGACTTTTTTTGTTACGATAAGCGGAATGAAGAGAGACGAAATGGCCTAAATTAACAAAAAAGATTAAACAAAGGTTACTGAAACGTTAAAACGTTTCAGTGACCTTTGCTTCCATAATATGCCACGTTGGTACCCCTATATATTACATAATGACGCAGGAACCCATATCAAATGACAACTACATGTTAGAAGCCTCTTTTTTAAGATTAATTGCTTATTATGCCATTTCGTTTCTCATCATTCCGGTTTATCGTAACAAAAAAAGGAAATTAATGGTAGATTTCATTAAAAAATAACCTTAAATACATAAGCTTACGTCTTTACATTACGGTATTCTTTGACTTGGTTACGGTAAAATAGTTATTCAAATATGGGTAGGGTAAAAGAACATGGTTGTACTATTGGCCGGCAGGGACGGCTTATAGTTGCCAATGTGACCAATTACTTTGAAAGAGAGCGAACTGAGAATCGTTTGTTACATCCTGTTGAACAAGTTCGAGAACGAACGGCAGACGCGACGGGTGTATTAAACGAATGAAAAAGGAATCTCAAGACGCTAAAGAGCAGGGTAAAGACTATTCGGAGGTAGTCAAAAGTCCTGGGAAAACAAGGATTCATCCTTCGAAGGTTACGGATTTAGACAATTTTCAGTGCGAGGCCATTAGAAGACGAATTCACCAATTCTACTTCGAAAACGAGTTGCCGACGTTAAGTAAATTGCTGGAAGCTCTTAAGGCTAACGCAAACTGTCCTTTTTTTTTTGGAATTGAGCTCGGTCTCAGCTTGAGATAAACTCGGAAACTGGTTTTCCGAGTCGACCTCTCCTTTAAGCTGGAGTCAGCCTCAACTCAGGAAATTCGGGTATCCCACACTGTCCACCTTTCCCAACAACCGCTGCCGCTGTGCGCGCGCATTTTGGTTTACATTTCGATAGTTTTTCTGAGAATTTTTTATTTTAGTTTTTTTTTTTTTTTTTTTTTTTTTTTTTGTTGTTGCTTGGATCAATTAAGAATAGAGGTTGGGGTTTGGATAAGAAAGTTTCTGTTTGTTTTTTCTTTATTCATATTTTGAAATTATTCACGGGAGTCTATGATAAATGCAATGAAATCGCGAATAATTACCGATTATTTTTTATGATTAACTGATTAACCAAATATTTGTGGATAACCTTGTTCAAACCTCGACCTCTAATTAAGAATGGCCTTTCCTTAATTTTTTCGATCAATTTCTCATCAGAATCGAGCTGCTGAAAATCACCGCACCGTAACCTTCATTTTCCCTTATTAGCTTCATTATATCGTTTTATGCCATAGAGCTAGATATAACTTAAATCCCTTCGTGGAACGGTGTAGGTCTTATAAAGCATGTTTTAAAAATAACAAATTTCTCAGTAATTCATCACTAAAATCCCACCCCATATTTCCTGCCTTCCTATTGGATGATTCTAAAACGTAGATGTGACGTACGCGTGACCATAACGTTTGAAACCGGGATGAGCTTCAAAAAGTTGAGATGATTTCAACTCTCTTGAGAACGGGTTTTTCACTTCAGCCACGGAACGCCGATGACAACATCGGTTTTGTCATTGCAATGCGCGATATCTCGTTGCTGAAGTGAAATTTGAAATCCACCATGGCAACTGATGCTGACATGAAAATCTGCCCAGTGTGAGGCAGCCTTTAGTCAAGTTGATAAAGTAACCAATGACGTCCTTTTTAACGGAAGCCGAGAATCACTGCGATATGATTCTGACAATGGTAAGCACCTTACGGAAAGAAACGATGTTGTGGCCCTTCGCTGAAAATTTCTTAAAAAAGTAAGAACTATAGACCTGAAGGATAACGCTGTATTTTTGGACGAGACATGGGTGAACGAACACCACTCCGTATCGAAATGCTGGCAAGCAGATGACGTAGCTGGTCCGAAAGTCCCATCTGTTAAAGGAAGGAGACTCATTATTCTTCATGTTGGTACGTCAAAAGGGTTCGTTCAAAATGGTTTATTGCTTTTCCTCTCAAAATCGGGACTTGCTGACTACCATGATGACATGAACGCGAAATGTTTCAAAGAATGATTCAAGACGCAACTACTTCCAAACCTTGACCACCACGCAACGATCTTTATGGACAACGCATCGTATCACTCCGTTATTGTGGATAAAGCTCCTACCACCGCTACTCGTAAAGCAGATATGCAGAAGTGGCTTGAAGACGATGGAATTCACTTCGAGAAGACTCTATTGAAAGCTGAACTCTACGAGATTATAAAACTGTACAAATCAAGAACCATACGCTACGAAATTGATGAGCTTGCTAGAAGTATGGGCCATGAAGTGGTACGAATCCCGCCTTACCATTGTCAGTTTAACCCAATCGAGTTAATATGGGGACAGGTAAAAGGCTACGTGGCTAAGGAAAACTTTTGGTTTAAACTCTCCACCGTAAAAGATCTGACACTCAAGGCCATTGACGCAGTCCGACCTGATCATTGGCTTAAAGCAATTAAACACGTGGAGAAGATACTTGAAGAGTACTGGGAGAAAGACCCGGTAATAGAGAAAGCCATCGAACCCCTTATCATCAACATGCAAGTCTTGCAAGACGACGGCGAAGACACTGACATAAGTATATAAGACTTTCTTAAACAAGTTATTTCATTATAATATTTGGTATATCATATTTAATAAAAACAATTCTCATATGTACAATACTATTGAGGTAATATTTTTGCCTTTTCACGTATACAACATAGTGGTAGGCCTAATACATGTGTGACGGTTAAAATATACGTCTAAACGACTACTCGAGCTTTAGTCATAGACACCCTGACGTATATAATAGAAAATACTATAATAATAATAATAATAATAATAATAATAATAATAATAAATTTATTAGATTTAAATTTTGACCGAACTACATGACATCGGGCAAAACACATAAACGTACAAAATATACATAGCAAAAAGCCGACTTCCTCAAACCCCCAATTTTCAGCTCAACTCGATTAACCCTATCGTTTTAGTAGCAGACTATAAAGCGGACAATCGTCGAAATGAGAAAACAAGTTGATAAATAATTATGGGGTCGATGGTGGCGACCCCAATTTGGGCGAAATTCTCAGGGCTCATCTTTCGTTGGACTGAGTATAGGCGATTTCCTGTCAGAAAATGCGCCGGTGTTAATGGGGAAGGCTCCCCCGCTTCGTCATTGACGTACGTTAGGGGCCTAGAATTAAGTGCTGCTTCCACTTCGGTTAAAACGGTTCCCATTTCTTCAAAGTTTAAAAAGGCGTTTCCAAGAATTTTTCTTAGTATGACCTTGACTGAGCCTACTAAACGCTCCCACCATCCGCCGTACCAAGTCGCACGCTCCACGATATATTTTCATTCAATTTTTCTTTCTCCGAAAATTTCTTTCACTCTCTCTTTGTTTATTTTCTTCCAAAGTGCTATCAACTCCTTTTCGGCTTTCTTGAATGTTTTCGCGTTGTCCGTGTATATAATGGACGGAACACCTCTTCTAGATACAAATCTTCTCAAAGAAAGCAGAAAACTCTCGGTTGATAGGCTGGAGACTAATTCTAGGTTAATAGCTCTGGTAGTTGCGCAAGTATACAGGGTGTTTCTGAAAGGTCTGGAAAAAATGAAGGGGGTTTTTCGTGGGGTCAGACTGAGTGAAAAAGTTTTATGAACCTTTAGTCTCACGCGCTGCGTTGCGTAGTTATGAGCCCTTGAAAATAGTCCTCAAAAATACGAAAAACGACCGAAAGGTGTAGGTAAGGTTGTGCCTTTGACCATTATTGTTTTTCAATTTAATGGTGCATAAGCTAATTATCGAGAGATAAGTGAAACAAGGTGTTTATTAACTAAAAAAACGTTGATACATACTTGAGCCTGTCTAATAAATGATTGTCTAACTCGTTCGAAGATCCCTGGTGTGTTGCGTATGGTTTCGCAGGCATCAATAATCCTTTGACGTAGATCTTCCACGTTACGCGCTTCACTAACATAAACTAAGTCCTTAAGGTGGCCCCAAAGAAAGAAGTTACAAGGGTTTAGGTCCGGAGATATGGCTGGCCACGCAACCGTTCCGCCACGACCAATCCACCTCAAAGGGAATGTTTCATTAAGGAAGGCCCTAACTAGGAGAGAAAAATGAGGTGGTGTACCGTCGTTCAATATGCCATCACGGGAAAAATTGGCCTCATCCGTAACTAAAAGGTTTTGGGGTAAGTTGATGTCTTGTCAGTGGTTTGGTTAACATCAAGACATCAACTTACCCCAAAACCTTTTAGTTACGGATGAGGCCAATTTTTCCCGTGATGGCATATTGAACGACGGTACACCACCTCATTTTTCTCTCCTAGTTAGGGCCTTCTTTAATGAAACATTCCCTTTGTGGTGGATTGGTCGTGGCGGAACGGTTGCGTGGCCAGCCAGATCTCCGGACCTAAACCCTTGTGATTTCTTTCTTTGGGGCCACCTTAAGGACTTAGTTCATGTTAGTGAAGATCGTGACGTGGCAGATCTACGTCAAAGAATTATTGATGCCTGTGAAACCATACGCAACACACCAGGGATCTTCGAACGAGTTAGACAATCATTTATTAGACGGGCTCAAGTGTGTATCAACGCTAACGGAATGCATTTCGAACAATTTTTGTAAATACTTCTGATTCCGATTATTATCTAATTGATAATTATGGTAATTAATAATGGTTTCTTGTAAAATTCCCTTTTCAACACCCTTTTCACACGTAATAAACCACACTTTGAGTTCAAGTACTTCTGACCAAAGTTAATGATTGCACACTCCTAAACATGTTGATACACTTTTTTTAGTTAATAAACACCTTGTTTCACTTATCTCTCGATAATTAGCTTATGCACAATTAAATTGAAAACAATAATGGTCAAAGGCACAATCTTACCTACACCTTTCGGTCGTTTTTCGTATTTTTGAAGACTATTTTCAAGGGCTCATAACTACGCAACGCAGCGCGTGAGACTAAAGGTTCATAGACCTTTTTCACTCAGTCTGACCCCACGAAAAACCCCCTTCATTTTTTCCAGACCTTTCAGAAACACCCTGTATAACGCTAAATATGATTTCACCTTCTCTTTCTTTTCTTTGATATAGAGGGGACCGGCAAAGTCAATGCCGGTGACGTCGAAGGCCTGACCCTGAATTACGCGATCTTTCGGCAAAGGGGCAGTCTCCTCAGTCTTTGGCTTAGATCTCCATTTTTTACAAATTAGACAGTCTTTTATTATTTTCTTCATTTGCGCTCGACCTTTTGCAATCCAGAATCGTTCCCTTAATTGGGTCAACGAATCCGCTAATTCCGAGTGGAGAGTTAATATGTGCGCTCTTTTTATTTGCAAGTCTGAATAATAATTTCGTTTGGGCAACAAAATGGAGTGTTTTTCTTCGAAAGAAAACTCCGAGTTACGTAGCCTCCCTCCCACTCGCAATATCTCCTGATCATCGATAAAAGGATTTAATTCAGCGATTTTCGAATCTTGGGGCAATTTATGTTTTCTTCGCAGATTTTCTATTTCTTCCTGATATTCTTGCCCTTGGACCAATTTTGTCCAGTAATTTTCGCTCTCATCTATTTCTTCCGCCGAAAGCGGTCAAGATAATTTTTCTTTATTCTTCTTTCTGCAATTATAACTAAATCTTCAGATCCATCCGGTAATTCGGATTACTCGATTAATGTTCTCGTATATTTCAATGTCAAATATTGGTTTTAAAACTATCTGGGTTACGCTTATATTCTGAGCGGTCGTTCTAAATTTCGGTCTCAATGATTCTTCTATAATATTTCCTTCGTCTTCATCTAATTTTCCTTTTCTATTTGATGGAAAACTTTCTTCGGGCATCCTGAGCCAATTAGGTCCTTTCCACCAATTTTGATTTCGTTGTAGCGCTTCTAAGCTTTCTCCTCTCGTCAAATGGTCCGCGGGATTTTCTTGCCCTTTACAATGTTTCCAATTTTCAATTTCTGTGGAAGCGTGTATCTCTTTTACACGATTTGCTACGAACGGAATCCATCTGTGGGATTCCCCTTTAATCCAGTTTATTGCTGCTGTATTGTCGCACCAGTAATATACTTTTGCATTCGTATAGAATTTCCTAACTCTAGTAGTCAGACAAGCACCAACTAACGCTCCTAAAAGCTCTAGTTTAGGCAATCAGCGCTTCAATTATCTCTCGGTTTGGCGTTTTTACCTCTTTAATAGGCGCTACTTTAGTTTTAGACATAACAAGGGAAACTGAAATATTTCCCTTCTCTTCTTTCGTTTCTTCCTGTATATGTCGAGGAATCGTGATTTCTTTAATTCGCGGAATGTCCGCGCAAATCTTTCTAAATTTCTTAGATAATTCTTCTGACATCCCAAGTTCATCCCAATCTTGATTTTCGATCCAAATTTCTTGAAACAAAATTTTTATTCTAACTGGAGTTATGAATCCTAAAGGGTCGTATAATCTGGCCGATACCTTTAAAACTCCTCTTTTCGTCTCGCTCTCTGACTCGAGTTTTCCGAGAAACTTTTCAGTTTGATATGATAGGATATCTGAATTCGTATTCCAAACTAATCCTAATAACGTTGTAGTTCACGAGTCCTTATCTTCTACTATCGGTTCTATCCATCCAGTTTCTTTCCATTCGTTTCTCAAAATTTTCGAATTCGATTGCCACTTTCGCAAGTTCATCCCGGCTGAGCTCATAATTTCTTTTGCTTCTCTACATCGTTTTAAAGCTACATCTTCATTGGAAGCTTCCGATGCTAAATCATCCACGTACATTTCTTCGTTAATCATTTCGCAGGTTTCAGGATGACTCTCTTCGTACCCTTTAGTATGCGTTCGAATGGTCGCTGCTAACATGTGCGGGCTGGAATTAAGTCCGAATGCTACGCGCGAATCGCATTTCAATTAAAGTTAATGGTTCCTTGAATTTAGTTGGTTCTTCAAACCATAGAAACCTAACAGCGTTTCTATCTTCCGGATGTAAATCAATCTGTAAAAACGCCTTCTCTACGTCCGCGATGAAGGCTATCTTATTCGTTCGGAATTTCAAAAGAATGTCGAGTAAGTCTGGGTTCAAATTGCTTCCAGTGCATAGGCAATCGTTTAGCGAGGCTTTCCCTTTTTCTTTCGATGACCCATCGACTACTACGCGTAATTTAGTTGTTTTTCTTTCTTCCTTTTCAACCCCCGAATGGGTTAGGTAATATACGTTATCTCTTATTCCCAATTCTTCTAAAGGTACGCGCTCTACAATTCCTTCCTTTTCGTATTCGTTTACTATCTTACTATATTCTCGATAGTAGGGTTCGTTTCTTTCAAAGAACAACAGCAACTCCCCATAAGAGTCTGGGTACACGTAATGTTAAAAATTTTGGTCTCTTTTATGAAAAATACGTATTTTATGATTTAAATAGGGTAGTTGGGGGATAATTTAAACGTAAAATTCGAGCTCACAACTGTAAATTTTGGGAATAACAACGAATGGTAGGTTTCTTCCATAATGTAAAGAATAGGAAGAATCTATGACTTTCGTGCCGGATATGAAAGCCTTCCCCCAGACGAAAATAGTGAACGGTTATTATTTTATATTCATAATTATGTTAGGAAAATATTGGAAAATAATTATTTTGTAACTGCCATGGGTATAGTGCTGGCGGCAAAATGAAATTCCTCTATTTTTGGTCTACATCGCCTCGAAATGGTCCCCAACGCCTGTAAAAGTGTTCCACTTGTCAAGCATTCATGCTATACTGTTTGCTAGCTTTACAGGGTTTGTGCAAAGACTATATAGCTTACTTGAATAGTCTTTGGTGTATAATAAATCCGAAAAATAAATGGAGAAATATACCAAATAGTAGATACTGGAGTAGTATCTTTAATTTTTATTTCATATTAAACAAAACACACTTGTATAAAAAGCACAAACTATTCATGTAACATTGTACATTAACGGATGTCTGGCAGTTCAAGCTCAGTGGCATCTTCACACACTACACGTAATTTTGACTGGTACCCACTGCCTCGATCTTCATGGCGACGATAACCAAGATACCAGATTACGCTGCTAACGTGGACACAAGTACCTATCGTCAAACTGCCACCTTTGCAATTGCAATACCAGCCTTTAACGAATGAGAGCTTGGTGAACAGCTGAGGTGGAAAATAGACCAGGCACACGTATACGAATTAAGTCATGTTCAACTTTGGACGCTTCGACGCTGAAAGAGCCGGATTTCTCTATAGTCAAAGCCACATAAGATTCAGCGCGTTTCGTTTTAAAGTCGCTCATTACCACCTCACGTACATCACTTTCACGAAGTACCGGGAAGTCTTGAAATTCACTATCCTCAATTCGTTGCCATTTAGACGGTTTGCGAAGCAGATTATCGCGCTCAACCACTTCCTTAAGAGGATTTTCTTTCGTAGAGACTGCCAACATTTTCTCGACGGCGTCTTCCCAGGAACCTTTAAGATGTAATTCCGGGTGGTAGGCGTTCAGAAGCGCAGCAGCAATTTGAAGAAGTTCCGGAACCAATGGTAACATATGCACTGGTATACGGCTTTGGAAAAAACGATACATCGTCTGCAAATGCCCGTTCCTAACTTCAACCGGCCACCTGAGGTACGTTACTTGTCGGGAACGATTAACTTCAGGTTAATTTTCACCAACCTGGCTGGCAAAACTTTTGCCAACCAGGTTGGCGAAAAATAATTAAACCCGTTTTTATAAACATTACAAAAAATTAATATCTGGTTTGAACCATGATCTTAAGAGCTTTCCTTATCACTAACATCAATGTAATCGTCACTTCGAATTTGGAGATGGCTCCAAATACATGTTACGCGTGCAATCGGAAAGTTACCAATAGTACAAGTAGAGGTATAGGTACTCACGCAAAGGCTAGTTTTGCTCGTTTTCTTCGTTTTAGTAAAGGGTTATTACCACTCGTAATTAATAGCAAAACAACGAAGATTTGTTTAAAATGCTCCGGGTTATCACGAAAGTTTCAAACGTTCTTAAATGCTAGCAAATCGTCCTTCAGTAGTGATCATGGGTCTTCAACGTCATCGTCTTCACCGCAAAAACGAAGAAAACTAACGCAAGTATCTAATCCATCAACGTCAACAGTACCCGAATCATCAACGTCAATAGTACCTGAACTATCAACGTCAACAGTACCCGAACCATCAACGTCAACAGTATCTAATCTATCAGCGTACGTCGCAATTACCACGGAAGCTTACGTCATCAAACACCATTGTCATAAAACACAGTTGTGTTCGGCCCCTGTCCAAGACTTGCTTCATTTGCGGTGCGAGTACACGAACCAGAGTAAAAGCCGAGGTGCGAACAAGTATATTGGTGGAAAGAGCAATCTTTATTCATCAGGACAACCGAATGTGCTCCACGCATCTCGTTAACGGTGAGCTTCCCACTGATATAATTGCTGGAATTCAGGTTTCCGCTAGATCAACCATTATGACTGCCACGGACATTGAGAAACTATTAAACGACCTCAGAAAGTGTGTTAACGACCTACGGACGCCGAGCTTTGACAACTTCATACAAAGTGATGAAGACTGTAAAGTATTAACATCATTGTCCCTGCACGAGTTCCTAGAGGTGCATTCTTCTATTGAGGACGTTATTCATACCATCAGATGCTGTTCATCGAAGACAGCTCTAGCAGTATTATTGGTGAAATTACGATTGGGTATCTCCAATAAGGTGTTATCAACTATATTTCATTTAACTGAAAGATCGGTATCAAACACGGTAAAAGCGGTTATTATGGCTTTATCGGAGCGTTTCGTGCCACATCATTTTGGCCTGCAACACTTATCACGTGACAATTTGATAAGAAACCATCAATCTGAAGCAGCTGTAAAACTCTTTGCTAGGAACAAGCCTAATTGTCTTATTACCATTGTAGATGGCACCTATATCAAGGTTGGAAGATCCAAGGACTATACAGTTCTTCACAAATCATTCTGTGTGCACAAAGGCCAGCATATCCTCAAGCCAATGTTAATGGTAACAACTACGGGTTACATAATAGATATAATCGGACCTTACTTCGCTAATGGCCGCAATAACGACGCGCGCATTTTAAACCATTCTATCAAAAAAAGAGAAGAACTCCAGTCTTTCTTTCAAGTTGGTGATGTTGTACTGGCGGACCGCGGTTTCCGAGACTCGAACAGCGTACTAACTGAACTGGGTGTGGGTTTACAAATGCCTTCGTTCTTGTCTAAAGGCGAGAAGCAAGTCAACACGCAAGAAGTTAATCGTTCCCGACAAGTAACGTACCTCAGGTGGCCGGTTGAAGTTAGGAACGGGCATTTGCAGACGATGTATCGTTTTTTCCAAAGCCGTATACCAGTGCATATGTTACCATTGGTTCCGGAACTTCTTCAAATTGCTGCTGCGCTTCTGAACGCCTACCACCCGGAATTACATCTTAAAGGTTCCTGGGAAGACGCCGTCGAGAAAATGTTGGCAGTCTCTACGAAAGAAAATCCTCTTAAGGAAGTGGTTGAGCGCGATAATCTGCTTCGCAAACCGTCTAAATGGCAACGAATTGAGGATAGTGAATTTCAAGACTTCCCGGTACTTCGTGAAAGTGATGTACGTGAGGTGGTAATGAGCGACTTTAAAACGAAACGCGCTGAATCTTATGTGGCTTTGACTATAGAGAAATCCGGCTCTTTCAGCGTCGAAGCGTCCAAAGTTGAACATGACTTAATTCGTATACGTGTGCCTGGTCAATTTTCCACCTCAGCTGTTCACCAAGCTCTCATTCGTTATGTACCTAACGGGACAGGTGTAAATGCCATTAAAGGCTGGTATTGCAATTGCAAAGGTGGCAGTTTGACGATAGGTACTTGTGTCCACGTTAGCAGCGTAATCTGGTATCTTGGTTATCGTCGCCATGAAGATCGAGGCAGTTGGTACCAGTCAAAATTACGTGTAGTGTGTGAAGATGCCACTGAGCTTGAACTGCCAAAATAGAGGAATTTCATTTTGCCGCCAGCACTTTACCCATGGCAGTTACAAAATAATTATTTTCCAATATTTTCCTAACATAATTATGAATATAAAATAATAACCGTTCACTATTTTCGTCTGGGAGAAGGCTTTCATATCCGGCACGAAAGTCATAGATTCTTCCTATTCTTTACATTATGGAAGAAACCTTCCATTCGTTGTTATTCCCAAAATTTACAGTTGTGAGCTCGAATTTTACGTTTAAATTATCCCCCAACTACCCTATTTAAATCATAAAATACGTATTTTTCATAAAAGAGACCAAAATTTTTAACATTACGTGTACCCAGACTCTTATGGGGAGCTGCTGTTGTTCTTTATGCTTCAGACTTAGAAGCCTTCTCAAAGCCACGAAGTTCTTCCTTGTTTGACTTCCATGTAAGTTTCACTGTGTAACGCTTCTCATTGTAGCTTATATTTCTTTCAAATTCTGCCAAGGATAGTTTCTTGAGTTCAGATTTTTCTATAGATTCTTCTTCTGATATACCCAGGGATTCTAATTCCCAAAAGGCCTTAAGCTGATTCGTTAAATCTTCGTCTTTCGATGAATTTGCTACGTGATTTATAGCCACTTGCGAAACTCCTAAACTCGAGCATGCATTTACGCTCCATACTTCTGTAGGCCCTTGTATAATCCGCCCGAATATGCTTTCTACCGCTACTAATTTCGTATTAATTCTTTCAATTCTTCCCGTTATTACTTGCCAATAATAGTCAGATCCTATAAGCGCATCGAGTTCTTCGTTCAAATTTCTTCCGGTTATCATTCCGTCGGCCAATATTGATCCCCTTTCTTCCAGGTCTCTTCTAAAGTTTTCTCCTGGTGTTTCGAATCTGGCCGTATTTTTATTGGGGTTTCTACGACTTCCATTTCTATAGCTCTATCATCGATTACGCTCTTTAGATAAATCTTTACTTTTCTTCGCGTCACGAGGGTCGGTTCTTTTACTCCAAAAACGTGTAACTTCAATTTTACTTCGCCGATTACGGTCAATCCAAGTTAACGGGATATATCCTCTCTAATGAAAGAGGTTTGGTTACCGCTGTCAATCAAAAGTCTTATCTCCCGCGAATTCGTCGGCCCTTTCAGCTGAGCAATACCGCGTGTTCTGACGCGTGGGTACTACAGAGTTACTGCTTATTTCTTTCGGGGTTGTTTCTTCATTTTTAATCTTTTCTTCTTCTCCCCTTGGGAATTCCTTATTTTGGCATACCGCAGCGTGATGTTTCCTTTTACATTTGTTGCATTTTATGGGTGAATCGCAGTTCCTGGCTACATGACCGGCTATAATACAGACATAACACCTTCCTAGTTTTCTTAAAATAATTTTCCTTTCGTCTACATTCGTAACTGCCTTACAGGCTTCTGACTTATGAGTGTTAAGCCTGCCGAACAGACAAAACCCGGTGTTTTGAACCGATATTCCCGTTGATAGGGCGGCTGCAGAGCTATTCCACGGTTTATTACCGTTTTGATATCGGTTAAATTTGTTTCCGCTATTATTTGATCGAATATTATATGATCGATTGACATTTTCACTTTTCGTGTCTTCCGCAGTTTTCGTTCTAAAGGAGTACGCTCTTTCTCTGCTTTGTAAATCCTTTCTCAAAAAATTCAATAACTTTTCTACATCAAGTTCTCCGTCCGCTTCTCCTAATCTGCTAAACTCGAAATTAATATCTTCAGGGAGTTTGTTTAATAGCATATAAATATGGTTCCATATTTTTCTGACGCTTTTATTCCTTGAGCCTGTAGGCTTTTGACTTCCATCTCGCAAGTATCAAAAAATCGTCTCTACGCGTTAAGATCGTTCGATTTGTGTACAGGCTGTAAATTAAATAGTTTTCCTTATGAGCCGTGACTAAGACGTCTTTTCTTCCAAATCTCGTTTCTAGCCTCTGAATAGCCGTGTCATAATTGTCGTCCGAGATTGCTAATCCTGGGATAGCGTTCGCGGCGTATCTTGAAGGTACGTCTTCAAATAACTAAACTTGACGCTTTTCGATTATTGGGTATTATTGTGTATCGCGCTCTCAAATTGTGACCAAAAATCGGTCCATTTACTTAAATTCCCATTAAATTTAGGTATTTCTAACTTAGTGTTGTGTTCTATCAAAAACTAGTTGGCCTACTCTTATCTAGTCTACTCCGATAAGAACATGTATATAAAAAAACCATCTAATTATTCGAGACCAGTTAAGCTCCCGCTCTTAAGGCGTAGCTATGTACATTTTAATCATTGACAATAAACTATACTTTTATGTTTAACCAGTTGTGTCAGTATTAGTATTAGGACACAACAATTGGCGACGGCGACGGGATGTCGAACGCGTAAAAAAAAAAAAAAAAAAAACCCTTTGAACCTTTGAACAAGAAGATTGAAACTAATAAACGAGATTCGCAAGGACAAGCTTCGCAATAGCCATGTCACCTACAAGTCAATTCATTCAATTCGACGCCGAAATAGAATCATGGACGCTATACGCTTAGAGAATAGATCAATACTTCATTGCAAATGGTATCTCTGAGGAGCCAAAGAAGAAAGCTGTGCTACTGACAGTAATCGGGCGCATCACGTACGCTCCAAACCAACCGACAAAACGTATGCACAGTTGGTCAGCGCACTAACTGAGTACTTCAATCCAATCCCGTCAGAAATCGTAGAACGGTTTAAATTCAATTCAAGAAGTCGACAGCCTGGCGAGACAATAGCGAAATATATATCGGAACTAAGACGAATAAGTGAATTCTGCAATTATGATACGTCACTGAATAGTATGCTGAGAGATCGTTTGGTATGTGGATGCAACAATGAGTCCTTGCAGAAGCGGTTATTGGCGGAAGATAATTTGACTCTCACCAAAGCGGTTTCAAAAGCGCAGGCCATGGAACAAGCGAACAATAACGCCAGTGTGATGAGAAATCAAGCAAATACGCGGCCTACCGAGGAAGTTCAAGCAATATCTGTACTTTCGCGAAAGACACATCACTCAACATCAAGTAGACCAGCTCAACCGAACCAATTCGAAGATGCGAGAATCAATTATAGAAGACCACAGCCGAACCAATATGGAGATGCGAGAATCGATCAGAAATGTACACAATGTAGCAGTTACGGACATATCTCAGTGGCATGCAT
The DNA here is from genome assembly GCA_963920705.1 of Odiellus spinosus. Lineage (NCBI taxonomy): Eukaryota > Metazoa > Arthropoda > Arachnida > Opiliones > Phalangiidae > Odiellus > Odiellus spinosus. Next base: position 12,370,593 of record OY987225.1, on the reverse strand, counting down.
GTATAAGGACTCGACATGCCACAATTGCAAGAAGGGCCACATTGCTAGGGCTTGTCGTGGCTCTTACTTTAGAAGAAATGAGACGCACGCAAATCGAATCCTAGACGAACCAGCCAATTCTCAAACCTCCGAATACGACGAATTCGAGGGTGACGTATTCACATTGTCCAGCACTACATGTACTCATCGATTTGCACCCGCACCATACAGAGTTACTTGTAAGATCAACGGCGTAGAAATAAATATGGAAATTGACACCGGTTCAGCCTTTTCCCTGATTCCAAGTCATTTGGCAAAGGACATTATAAAAGAGGATGATATCAAGGACTCTACCGTAAACTTGAAATCATTTTCGGGACACAAGATCGAGGTTATCGGAATCAGCGAAGTAAACGTATCATATGGTTCCCGAAGAGAAACGCTTCCAATCATTATATATAAGGGATCAGGCCCAACGCTGTGTGGACGATCATGGACGTCTTCAAAGTTGCCCATACTGCGAGAAAGTATTTTGGCGCATGCGTCATCAGTTCAGTTATTGTCTGGTTCTGATAGTACTTTACAAGCGATCCTTCAAAAGCACGAGGCAGTTTTCGACACCAAGACAAGAGGCGTTCTCAAAGGCGAAAAAGTCCACCTGCACCGAAAGCCCAACGTGGAACCTCGCTTCTTTAGGGCAAGAACTGTCCCGTATTCATATCGAGAGAAGGTCAACAAAGAACTGGAAAGACTGGAGAAGAGCGGTATTATTACACCCATATATTATGCACAATCAGCAGCGCCAATAGTCCCTGTTAAGAAGTTAAACGGAGATATTCGTATTTGCGGCAATTTCAAAGTAACCGCGAATCAACAAATTGAAACCGAAAAGTCCCGCTTCCAAAGGCAGAGGATATCTTCGCTAAGCTAGCTGGCTGCAAAATATTTTCACGGCTCGACATGCGCGACGCCTACAGTCAACTGGAGTTGGACGACTCTTCCAAGGACCTAGTGGTCATCAACACGCAAAGAGGATTCTTTCAATATAATTATTTACCTTTTGGTATTTTCATCCGCGTCCGCAGTATTCCAGAAACATATGGAGATACTTCTCAGAAACCAGTCAAATGTCGCACCGTTTCAAGATGATTTTGTTCTCGGAGGAATCGACGACGACGATCATTTAAAGAAACTTGACTCGTTCCTTCAAGTTATCGAAGATGCCAATTTGAGGATGAGACTCGAGAAATGTCAATTCGCAAAGAAATCTATCGACTTCCTGGGTCATCGCCTGGACAGCGAAGGCTTACATCCTCAGAATACCAAAATCAACGCCATCACAGACGCACCAGAACCAAAAAATATCGAGGAATTGAGGTCATTTCTTGGGCTCTTGAATTATTATTCAAAGTTTATCCCCAATTACGCCACAGAGTTGAAGCCTCTTTATCGATTAATGGAGAAAGCAGCCAGCTGGAATTGGAGCCCGGAGCAAAGTCAAACGTTCCAGAAAGCTAAAGACATGCTTGTAAAATTAAATTTCCTCATACACTTTGATCCAAGTAAAGAGATTCGGCTTACCTGCGACGCCTCGCCCGTTGGAATTGGTGTTGTATTGTCGCATTCGAATAATGGAGGCGAGGAACACCCAATATCATTTGCTTCTCGTACCTTATCAACAGCCGAAGCCAATTGCAACTAGAGAAAGAAGCCTTGGCTCTGGTTTACGGAGTCGTAAAATTCAGAGATTATTTATTGGGAAGACATTTCAAGCTGAGCACAGACCACCAACCATTGGTCAGTCTTTTATCGGAAAAGAAACCCATACCCCAGATGATGCAGCTAGACTCCAAAGATGGGCACTACTCCTGTCAGCATATGACTATCAGATTATCTTCAAGTAGCGAATTCTGCACTCTAAAGCAGATGCCTTAAGCCGCTTACCGCTACCAACGCAAACTGATGATCCACCACTATCAACGGAGTACGTCCTCCTGACGAAGGAACTAGACAATGGTCAGTTCACTGTAGCCGTCATAAAAAGAGCAACCGAGGAAGATAAAATACTTAAGAAAGTCCTGCCCAACGTTAAGCACGGCTGGAAGAGCGTTGATCAGAAGATACCCGGAACCAGACCATACTATTTAAGACACAAGAACTATCAACAATGAATGAAGTACTCATGATCGGACAGAGACTCTCAGATAAACTAGGCTTAAACAACTCCACGACACACATCAAGGCATAGTCAAAATGAAGTCTCTAGCACGCTCAATGTTCTGGTGGCCAGGAGTCGACGCCGATATAATCCAATTCTGCCAAAAATGCAATACCTGTCAATCCACTGCGCCCGAACCTGCGAATGAATTTTCAAGTTGGCCAGAATCAAAATCGCCATGGAGTAGAATTCATTGCGATTTCGCTGGACCAGTGGAAGGAAAGATGCTCTTCATAACCGTCGATTCTCATACAAAATGGATAGAGGTCGATGTAGTACCAACCACATCGACCGACGTAATCATACGCTCATTCCGAACCAAGATGGCCCGTTTCGGAGTAATCCCAACACTAGTCACTGACAACGCGTCATGTTTTACAAGCCAGAAGTTTAAAGAATTTACGCATATGAACGGCATGAAACATATCACGATTGCGCCATATCACCCGCAATCTAATGGACAAGCCGAGAGAACAGTACGGACTATCAAGGACTATCTTAAGAAAGTATCCGCATCAACGAGATCGACATTCTTAACAACGGTTTCGAGACTTTCCATGCTGGTACAATAGAGGAGAGATTAGCGCGCAATCTAATGTCTCATAGGAGAACACCGTCATCTGGAGGAAAGTCACTCGCGGAATTAATGTTTGGCAGAAATATCCTATCTCGCCTAGACCTCTGCAATCCTCGCAACCAGCTAGAAATTACAAACACACCCACAAGTTTCGTCCGGGTGACAGGATATTTTTCCGTAATTACTCAGAGGGCTCCAAATGGATTCCAGGAAAAATCAGCGGAATAATAGGCAACGCCATGTATGAAGTCGCTAGCGGAAATCTCACTACACGCAAGCACCAGAATCAGCTCAGAAAACGTTACACGGTAGATCCGGACGAAACACAACAAGACGATAGCTATTGGTTTCCAACGCCAACAGCAACGGCAAGCGGTCATGCACCAGTTTCAAACTTGACAAATTTACAGAATACGAGTACCAGCACAACAACAACAACAACAAAAGCAACCCATAACAACGGAAAACCAAGCTTGCCAAGAAGATCACAACACAATCCCGTCGTTAGACTAGTACTATTAAAAAAAAAAAAAAAAAAAAAAAAAAAGAGAAAGTGATGTTGTGTTCTATAAAAAACTAGTTGGCCTACTCTTATCTAGTCTACTCCGATAAGAACATGTATATAAAGAAACGATCTACCCATTCGACCGAATCTCATTCGGCCGAAAATTTCTAGCTAATATATTAAAAATCTAGCCCAACGGCGGATTTCGATTGAATGGGAATATTGTCCCATTCGATTGAAAAAATATTTTTACTTTATATATGCAGCATTATTTTCTAAGCTGAAATAAATATGTTATATTTCGATGGGGTTTTCATCTCACCGTGGTCTAGTGATAAAGCGTCGTTCTGTCACGCTGAAAATCTTGGTTCGAGTCCTGGTCGGCAAAGGTAAGTTACCATAATATATAATTTAAACTTTGTTTGTAAACAAGCCACGTTACATCTTTAACAATATCTTACAGCTGCGCCATGGAGATATTCGTCTTTGGGAAAGCGTGAAATCTAGAGACGGTAACATTGCACTAGATTTAAGATCATTGAAACCTTAGCGTCGTCTGTAAATGTTTATAATTTGTTTAATTTAAAATAATTTTTATTATGGTTTTTCTGAAATATATTTTATATAATTTTTAAAATTAAATTAGATTAGGTTAAGTATGGTTAGGTTTATAATTTGTTTAATTTAAAATAATTTTTATTATGGTTTTTCTGAAATATATTTTATAAAATTTTTAAAATTAAATTAGATTAGGTTAAGTATGGTTAGGTTAGGTTTATAATTTGTTTAATTTAAAATAATTTTTATTATGGTTTTTCTGAAATATATTTTATATAATTTTCAAAATTAAATTAGATTAGGTTAAGTATGGTTAGGTTAGGTTACAATTAGTTTCAATAATAACTCGTTCAATAATGCTATTATTTTATTGGTTTCTTTCGATTGAAACCAATTGTGATATTACATAGTTGGAATTTATACAGTATAGTAAATATTTGGGAACAAATAGGTATTTTAAGGGTTATTGTTGAATATCTAAAAAACAAATATTCGCAGAAAAATTGACCTACCCGAGAAAATGCATCGAAATAAAAATCGCACAATTTGGCTGGATCGGTCGAAATGGGAAAATTCGGTCGAACGCGATTCGGTCCAATGGGGCAGAGCCACCAGTTAAGCTCCCGCTCTTAAGGCGTACTATGTACATTTTAATCATTGACAATAAACTATACTTTTATGTTTAACCAGTTGTGTCAGTATTAGTATTAGGACACAACACTTAGGTAGGGTAGTTCTATTATTAAAGGGCATAGCAGGCATATAAAATTGGAACGGTACTTGCGAATACAATTCCCACGTTCGGTCAGAGTTGCCCGTTGTCGTAGTGGTCGTCGTCTGCGTGGTTCCCGCGCGGCTCGTCGTCGTAATCGTGGGCGTCACGAGTACCGCGCTCGGTCCAGTTGCTGAGCCAGATGGAATAGCAGATTGCTGATTGTTTATTCCTCCTATGTTCTGGTTCACGTTCGTTATTGTGGGGCTGCATACTCCAGGAAATTGCGCTGTATTATTCTTCACTGACGAGGTGCTAGGAGTACTTGTCGATCCCGTCGGTGATACCATGAATCCATGTCCTCGGGCGATATCAATATAATGTTCAAGCGTGACTCTAGCAGTTATTATATAATCTTCACATTTTTCACGAGCATCTATTTCTTCCTTAAGAGCTCCTTCGGAAGTACTCGGTATATTATGCTATTCGTTTATAATTAATTCTTGCTCGCTTAATTGAGACATCATAATATTAAGCTTTATGAGGCTTACGTTCGGTTTCTGCGTCTCTTCTTCTATCTTCTTTAATAATTTCGTTATTTTTCTTCTTGTGGAGGTTATAGTAGCTTTCGCTTTATCCAACGTAACTTGGTCGGCAATTATTTTACCGCCATCTTCGGAATTCTCTTCTGTATCATTTTCTATAATGGTCTCATTATCTTAATCACCGTCTGACGACATCTTAAATTGTTCAAACTCGGTTCTTAATTCTCGTCGTTTTGTCGCTTCGTATTATTATAATTAAAGTTCAGCGATAGCTTATACACTGATCTCGTCAAAATTCTTCTTCGAGTTCGAGATTGCTTATACACAAATCTCTTCAAATTTCTTCTGGTTGGGGTCCGCTTATTCACTTTTCCCGGGTTTCGGCACCATTTTATTATCGAGTCGAGAAATTAAGCACCGTATTTAAAAACAAAACAATTTATTTTTGGTATTACATTTTAAGGTTAAAATTTTCGAATGTGACTTTTCAGTATGAGATGTTTGTTCGATCTGCCGCTATTTCGTCAAAAAGGAGAGCTATACTCCGTCCAACGAAAGATGAGCCCTGAGAATTTCGCCAAAATTGGGGTCGCCACCATCGACCCCATAATTATTTATCAACTTGTTTTCTCATTTCGACGATTATCCGCTTTATAGTCTGCTACTAGCTAAAACGATAGGGTTAATCGAGTTTGAGCTGAAAATTCGGGGTTTGAGGAAGTCGGCTTTTTGCAATGTATATTTTGTACGTTTATGTGTTTTGCATTACTATTGAGTATTTTCTATTGTATACGTCAGGGTGTCTATGGCTAAAGCTCGAGTTGTCGTCTATAATAAAAATTGACTTTTTTTGTTACGATAAGCGGAATGAAGAGAGACGAAATGGCCTAAATTAACAAAAAAGATTAAACAAAGGTTACTGAAACGTTAAAACGTTTCAGTGATTTTTGCTTCCATAATATGCCACGTTGGTACCCCTATATATTACACAATGACGCAGGAACCCATATAAAATGACAACTAAATGTTAGAAGCCTCTTTTTTAATATTATTTGCTTATTATGCCATTTCGTTTCTCATCATTCCGGTTTATCGTAACAAAGAAAGGAAATTAATGGTAGATTTCATTAAAAAATAACCTTAAATACATATAAGCTTACGTCTTTACATTACGGTATTCTTTGACTTGGTTACGGTAAAATAGTTATTCAAATATGGGTAGGGTAAAAGAACATGGTTGTACTATTGGCCGGCAGGGCGGCTTAAAGTTGCCAATGTGACCAATTACTTTGAAAGAGAGCGAACTGAGAATCGTTTGTTACATCCGGTTGAACAAGTTCGAGAGCGAACGGCAGACGCGACGGGTGTCAGTTTGGCAAGTATTAAACGAATAAAAAACGAATCTCAAGACGCTAAAGAGCAGGGTAAAGACTATGCGGAGGTAGTCAAAAGTCCTGGGAAAACAAGGATTCGTCGTTCGAAGGTTAGGGATTTAGACAATTTTCAGTGCGAGGCCATTAGAAGACGAATTCACCAATTCTACTTGGAAAAGGAGCTGCCGACGTTAAGTAAATTGCTGGAAGCTCTTAGTCAAGTTGATAAAGTAACCAATGACTTTCTTTTTAACGGAAGCCGAGAATCACTGCGATATGTAATAAAAGATAAACTTGGCTTTCAATTTAAAAAGATTTACAATCGTAAGCACCTTATGGAAAGAAACGATGTTTTGGCCCTTCGCCGAATATTTCTTAAAAAAGGAAGAACTATTGACCTGAAGGACAACGCTGTATTTTTGGACTAGATATGGGTGAACGAACACCACTCCGTATCGAAATGCTGGCAAGCAGATGACGTAGCTGATCCGAAAGTCCCATCTGGTAAAGGAAGGAGACTCATTATTCTTCATGCTGGTACGTCAAAAGGGTTCGTTCAAAATGGTTTATTGCTTTTCCCCTCAAAATCGGGACTTGCTGACTACCATGATGACATGGACGCGAAATGTTTCAAAGAATGTCTCAAGACGCAACTACTTCCAAACCTTGACCACCACGCAACGATCTTGATGGACAACGCATCGTATCACTCCGTTATTGTGGACAAAGCTCCTACAACCGCTACTCGTAAAGCAGATATGCAAAAGTGGCTTGAAGACAATGGAATTCCCTTCGAGAAGACTCTATTGAAAGCTGAACTCTACGATTATTATATATTTATTCACAAGGAATCACTGCACTCTATGTTTTAATAAAACAATATGTTTATTAATCGACAACGTTTCAAAGAAACTTCTTCATCTTCAGGTCTACAATCTAATGATTACAAATTTTTAATTTTTTTGTATTTATACATTTTGTAAAAAATCACAATTTTAATTCTTTAAAAAATGAGCCTAGATACAATATATATAAGACAACGAAAAAATGCAAACTGGTTCCAAACTATTCATCCTCCACCCCCCTCTTTTTTATCCGTCTTTTTCCAACAACCCTTAATTTTCACCCCTTCCTCTAAATTCATATCTCCCGTCCTCTCTATCTCTAAACTTTCTTTAATTTTTCTTTTCCAATAATCCTTTTCTATTTCTACTATCTTTAAACTCCCCCAATCTACGTTATGTTCTTTTTCATTCGCATGCACCGCTAAGGCGTTTTTTTCATCCCATTTTTTAACCGCGTACTTATGTTCCTTACTCCTTTCTAAAGAATTAAATTGTGATTTTTTATAAAATGTATAAATACAAAAAAATTAAAAATTTGTAATCATTAGATTGTAGACCTGAAGAGGAAGCAGTTGCTTTGAAACGTTGTAGATTAATAAACATATAGTTTTATTAAAACATAGAGTGCAGTGATTCCTTGTGAATAAATACATAATAATGTCTAGAACCTGCAACAAGAATAGGGATTGTAAACTAATTGAACTCTACGAGATTATAAAACTGTACAAATGAAGAACCATACGCTACGAAATTGATGAGCTTGCTAGAAGTATGGGCCATGAAGTGGTACGAATCCCGCCTTACCATTGTCAGTTTAACCCAATCGAGTTAATATGGGGACAGGTAAAAGGCTACGTGGCTAAGAAAAACTTTGGGTTTAAACTCTCCACCGTAAAAGATCTGACACTGAAGGCCATTGACGCAGTCCGACCTGATCATTGGCTTAACGCAATTAAACACGTGGAGAAGATACTTGAAGAGTACTGAGAGAAAGACCCGATAATAGAGAAAACCATCGAACCCCTTATCATCAACATGCAAGACGACGGCGAAGACACTGACATAAGTATATAAGACTTTCTTAAACAAGTTATTTCATTATAATATTTGGTATATCATATTTAATAAAAACAATTCTCATATGTACAAGACTATTGTGGTAATATTTTTGCCTTTTCATCGAAACGTGTGATATATAATCGAACTATATAATTAGATCGAATTTCACAACCTGTGCGGAGGGCAAACCACTCTAGAAAAATTGGTACACCTGATTCCAGATTCATTTGATTTCAGTGATTCCGAATTGATTCATGATTCACATTGATTTGCGTGATTCCGAATCAATTCTTCTGATCACGAATGAATTCTCATGATTCCGATTCATTTGCGTGATTCACATTGATGTGCTTGATTCCGAATTGATTCCATTTAGTTTGTACACATGATTCTAAGAGTTGTTTGCCCCCCAAGGCCCTGTGTCACATATTTGTGTGATATATCGTCATTATGACTATCTTCAAACCCACTTAGTAGGGTGGTAAGTCGAAAAATGTTCCCCGGAAAATGACCGAGGCATATTTTTGGGAAGATTTCCCGTATTTTTCCGCTGCCGAATTTTCAGTTTAGTCCTGTTTTTTTTCGAAATTATTTTATAACATTTTGTGGACTTCAACATGCTAGTTTATTTCTTTTGTAGTCAGGCCCATTTAAAATCATAGTTTTACTTTTACTTTAGTCTACAGTTAGATCATGGGAAAGGAAACGACGTCATTTGGATGATTTGGCGCTTTTAGTATTATCTATCTAACCAAAGGTCACCTTGTACTCGCAATTAATAACATTTGTAAATTCAATGACTCAAAGGTAATTCCATGGGTTTTTAATTTTTCCGATTTACGGAAAGTTTTCCGTATAGCGGAACATTTTCCGGGAAATTTCCCGCGTTTTATTTTTACGGAAAATTAACAACACTTGGTCACTCTTTTACACAAAAATTGTTGACCATGGTGTATGATAATACTAAAACAATTTACGGAACAGCTAATACATGCTTAAAAAGAAACAGTTTATTGAATAAACGATCATTTATTCAACTGTTTCTTTTTAATCATGAAGTAGCTGTTCCGTAAATTATTTTAATATTAGACTGAATAGTGATTTCACTAAATGCCATTTCTCTATACATTGTTCGATGTATAGTGGTATACCCGGATTAACAATGTGTATAATCAGCCTTTGTATCTGCTAACTCCTCTAAACGGAATAAGAGTGATAAATACTCACTGTTCCATCATACCACCCCTCCAAGCTATAATATTTTGGCCTATTTGCACCTTCGACCAGAAAAACCACGCTATAATACTGGTGGCGCCATCACAACGTGTTTGTGCAGAAATTCTAATCGCGTTAAAGATTACTGCGAATACTTTAAATCTCCTTCACGATACAAAACACGCTTTGTTAATATGTAGAAAATACCAAAACCAGAAGCACTTTCGCTTCCCTGAGATAATGATTCGAGTGCCATTGAGTTAGGGAGAGACGAGACACTTTTTGCGGCAAGAGAGAAGCGAAGCGGGGTAACTCCGAAGCATTTTTACGACTCCCGGAAAATGCTTCACATGCTCGATCAACTTTTTGGGTCTTCGTAAATCGTGTTTTAAAAAATGAAGCAATAGAATGATGAGAATTATGAAAAAAACCAACGCATAGAACTGCTTCTTAAGATTGATGTTAAATCGCTTCTTTAACCTGATCAAGAATATGAACTTTCATTTCACGGCAATATGCTTCGTTATCATATGCCTTTTGTTCAATTAATTTCAGAGAAGTGTATAGTTAGACGGAACGATTTTCAAATCATGTCCTGAATTATAAATATATTATAATCAAAAACAACTTTAAAACTAGTAACTCAGAGCACTAAAAGAAGGAACACTACCTAACACGAAGGATGGGGTCCATTGCGGTTTTCGAAATTTGCTTTATTTGAAGCGAATTTAGATCAAAATATAGAATGCTGTTTTGCCCATCACTGCGGCGATACAGTGAAGTATAAGACTTTCTTAAACAGTTATTTCATGATAATATTTGGTATATCATTTTTAATAAAAACAATTCTCATATGTACAAGACTATTGTGGTTATATTTTTGCCTTTTCACGTATACAACAGAGTGGTAGGCCTAATACATGTGTAACGGTTAAAAAATACGTCTAAACGACTACTCGAGCTTTAGCCATAGACACCCTGACGTATATAATAGAAAATACTCAATAGTAATGCAAAACACATAAACGTACAAAATATACATTGCAAAAAGCCGACTTCCTCAAACCCCCAATTTTCAGCTCAAACTCGATTAACCCTATCGTTTTAGTAACAGACTATAAAGCGGACAATCGTCGAAATGAGAAAACAAGTTGATAAATAATTATGGGGCCGATGGTGGCGACCCCAATTTGGGCGAAATTCTCAGGGCTTATCTTTCGTTGGACGGAGTATAGTCCCATCCCCTGACAATCCCGCGTCCCTTTCAGGATGTTTGGTAATTGCCAGAAGATGGGCCCTAGCTCATAAATCAGCGGCGTTTCCCGATCCGAGTGGACAAAGGGAAGAAAATAGTTAAGAATTTCCCCTTCTTCGTGGAAATGAAAATGACTTTTCGAGGGAATGTTAAAAAGTAGATAAAATGGCTTTTACTGCTCTAAAGTATAATAGGTTTAAAAATAGGGTTGAATATAAAATCTAAACGGATAGTATAAGCTATAAAGGGATAGTAAAGGTATAAAGCTGGAACTTCGGGTTCCATTAGCCATAAACTCACCACAAACATGGGAATGGAAAAATGCTATGCAAGAATAAATGCATGCTCTAGAGGAGAGAGAAGTGGCTGAAATAGTTCAAATACCAGAAGACAGACATATCGTAGGCTGCAGATGGGTTTTTGCAACTAAAAAGGATTATCAAGGAACAAGTTGGGAAACCAAAATATAACCTCCCCGAGCCCGACGTTAAAGTAATCTAACCTAACCCTACCTAAAATAAAAGATGAAAAGAAATGTAGAGTATTGGATGAATAGAGGAACCAGCGTGCATTCCAATTATTATTCTCTATTTTACGGAATATAAGTATTTTCCCTTAACCTCAAGGATACAGAGAATGCAAAAGTGTGTCATGCGTTACCCATAATTACATGCGACAGGTCGTAGACTCTTTAATATACACACCAATTGAAATGTCCTGCGTTACGCATAATTATATGCGGCATGGCGTAGATTACTTAATAGACACACCAAATGAAATTTATTTTCTAAATAAATATGTAAAATACATTTTCTTATAATATAAATTATCATTAGAGCATAGGCGGTACTGTGTCATTATCTTTGAGATAATCCACTGATTTGATAAAGACGAAGGATTTAGTCTGGGATGGCAATGAAGACAAGGAATTAAAACGACGAAGATTTTGTAGCAAGTTCCTCTTAGACAAACCAAGAAATATTGTAGACTGAATGTTCCATTTACAACCCATTTTCGGTAGATGATCGACAATTACTTCCGGTACAGTTTTCGTCTAAAATTCTTGTTTTGACGTGCTAATAGAGGACCATTACTGATATTTTCATCATGCAAGTGATCCCAGTCATTGGAAGAATCCAAGGATTGAGCTGGTTGAGAGGTTATTTTCCAAACCGGTTACAAGACGTTAGCTTCCACTCCTATGATAAAAAAATATCTTAAAAGACTGAAAGTAGACTAATTTCCATACCGTTAGAATAGCTCCTTTTATGTTTACAATTACGAGGCCGTATGAAGAACTGCCGAGCTTTTACTGACTGTAGATTTCTCATATGTCGAGTCCGAAAACACTAACTGCTTGCACGTTTCAATTCTTCGTAGCCGGGCCGTCTCTTTCTTGTGATAAATGAAAGCCGTGTCGCTGCTCTGTTGATTTCAAATGGTGATAACATTCTATGCTGGTTGATTATCTCCCTTAAGTCATTATAGCTCTCTTTCGTCTGGTCTGGCCTCGTCTCCTCTCGTCTCGAAGATCACTGTACACGGCTTATTTCGATTATGAAAAAAATCGGAAATGTTTCTTGGTTTTATAGTGGAGAAAATCAGAATTAAGACAACTGAAATTAGCAATCTTTGGTAATATGTAAAATAGCCCTTACACGAACAATTTAAGTAAAGCAAATTATCAAATAAACGCCAAATAAGTCAATTAATTAAAATTAAAAATATTAATCTTACCACTACCAAATAGCGGGCAGAAAACACAGACATCAAGATAACATTAGCAAAATAAATTTTCAACACCGGTAATCCTGAGAACTAGATTCTACAAAATCTTCCTGAATAATAAATTTATTTTAATCTAAAAAATATAAAATCTTAAAAAAAATATCTATTCAAATAACATATTGATAAACCAATTAAAATTAGATGCGAAAAACATTTAATCTCGATATGAGATTAAATACACAAGGTCAAGGTTCTTCTTTTAAAACCATATCAGAATTTTGACGGTTGTAGAGTATTTGTAGACCAAGTAACGTGAAAAGGCAAAATGTTATATCAAATTGAACCTATACATGGCTTCAGTATACAACACAAGTTGTGAAACAAACGTTATTTTACGTGACTACACACTAGCTAAAACGTCACCGAAAATAAACGACAGTAGGCATTAAAAAGCATAGTTCTACTATACTTAATTGGGATAAACATTAATTTCATGTGGGGAAAAGTGTGAAACTAAAACTAGCAGTCATTAAGAGATCCAATCACGTGATTCTTTTCCCCACTCGGTCTACATTTCACTATAGGGTGAACCATATCATATATACCAATTAAAACACAAGAAAATTCAATGTCAATCCGGTTTAAGAATGTTAGTCAACTGTAAATTGTGGTATAAATAACCTGGTTCGATCTGCGCATGCGTACACGCAACAATTTCGCGTGAAATACAATTGGAAACGTGCGAGGCTTATAAAATATTAATTTGAAAACCCGTGCTAGTTATTAAAACCAATTCTTACGCCACTGTTCGAAAATTTGCCAGAAAATTACAGTATTTCCCCATACATTAAACTGATTTTCCCAAGAATATCAGAATCGCTTTGATATTTTGCACGCGTAAAGTGGTTTCGGACTTGAAATTTAGTGGGCTACACATACTCGCGTGCTGATGAACTCGATTTTACGCAAGTCACAAATACACATATGTTCCTTTGCTTAAATGACGTTATTATGCTATAAAGGTGTGCAAAATTGAAGCTTAGCTTGTTTACACGCACTTATTTACTTTAGACATTCGGAGAAATTGAAAAAAAAAATCAGAACTCTAACGTTTTGGCCATTTAGATCTACCAAACATACCAGCACGCGTTCTTCGTAAATCTATTTATATCTTTACGCTGATGACGTGAATGCACCAATTAATATCCTTAAGAGAGCGCATTAGACGCGATAGATGCAAGGAAGTCGCCTAGACATTAATGGCGTTTTGCGCGAGAAATTGCAAATATTAATGAAGAATTTACTTCAAATCCAGCGTTTCTTGTGAATTATACCCTTGCGTATACGCGGCATTTTCGTGCGAAACAAATTCGCAAATATAGCAAACACGCGAGCAATTGAAAAAATGAAATTGAAAGCGCGTGCTAGAAACTTGTTCTTATAACAAAGTCCCAATACATTGTTTCCAGCTTCGCTAGGAAGTAAGTTTATCCCGGTACATAAAGCTAATTCTCTCAATATTCAGCCGAAAAGAAAAAAATAATACTAGAAGTCTGTTGCAGACTTCCAGTCCCTGTACTCGGCCGGTTATTCTATTAAATACAAGTTTGTGGCAGGTTATTCAACATGTAGACCTCAATTATCATGTCTCCTATCCTACGTGGTAATAGTTGGTTTGTTATTCAATGGCGAATTATTAAAGATTGGGTTTAAAGCACATTTCAGTCACGGAACTCAAGTACATGAAAATCAAAGTAGGTAATGGAGAAGTTTAAGTTAGATATACGGGTACATTCGCTCCAAAAGTCAAGTGCAAATCACCCATAAGATTATATGAGGCTTTTACGCAGGCCTTAAGGTTATGTACAAGTACGAAGCCCAAACACACGTGTATTAGCTCTCCTCGACACCGAGGTAAAGGAGGTATCACTCCACGGAGAGAAACGCCAGTCGAAGCAGCTAAGAGCCGCTGTCGAATTACCATCACACTAGTGAATTGGTACGGCGAGCGAAAAGGTAACCAGCTCTTCGATCCCAGCTTTTTCTCTGACGGCCGAAATAGTATTTCACGCTTTTATATATGCGATAAACAAAATAAAAAAAAACACCTACACATTTTAATAACTGAGGCTAAGCTAAAAAATTAAATCAATCAATTAAAATAGATAAAAAACAAGACTACTTCCATATGCGTAGAAGTTGAACTGTATTAGTTTTCCAATCCACCCTGAGTTTGCAGCAAGCCTAAGCCTACAATACCTTTATACCTATGTTTTTGGACTAAATGGTACATGGAAAATAGCTTAACGCGTGCTGCCAACTCGAGCTGGTATTGAACACACAAATTTCACAAAATTCTTAGACAATTTCTTAAATATCTTCTAAAATAACATTTAATTTTAATTTAATTTTCAGCGAAATTATTAATTAGACTAAGTTAAGTAATTTAAGAAATTTTAATTATAGTTTAAATGAACATTTCGTTTCAATTCACTGAAAGATACCACGCCATAAGGCTACAACGCGTTAGTGTAAAAAAAGTGGTATATAAGGCGATCGAAAAACATTATTAGGTATCTGTAACTTAAAGCTGTGAAGAAAGGGGAACCCACCCCCTGTTCAATGTCTGGAGGTAGTTATTACACCAGGCGCTCAGTGTAGCTACGAACGCAAATCTGACCCGTAGAGGGGGCGAGTTGATGGTTGATGTGGACCATATTAGTTGAGGGACGCCTCGCTAATATGGCCCGCTGAGATCGGAAACTAAAGGTTGGACCTTGGTGCGTTTGGATGGTCAGAGGTGATTATAACAGTGGGAGACGTCCCATTGTGTATAATCGCCTTCAACTGTCCAGCATCGAGGTTTGATGTGGATGGTGGAAGGCGATAATATGCAATGGGAGACGTCCACGGTTGCATAAAATCGCACGACACCTGAAGCTTATCCATGTGGCAGCCTGATTATAGGAATTCCCGTTGAACGGAATTGAACGATAAGATGGCATGTTTACGTCTTGAGTAACAGGATATCCGCTTACACCGGAAGTGACAGACACACAGACACACAGACACGACGAACGTAAAACCTCCCCGTGAACAAGTTCACTCGGGGAGGTAAAAATTATATGATATCGCGCAAGAATCGTAGCAAAAGGCTACAGTCAAATCGAGGGAGAAGACTACGATGAGACATTTGCTCCGGCAGTGAACTTTTCGTTGATAAGATTCTTTATTGCCCTTTTCGTTGTTACCCTTACATGAACATATGAACGCACAGCTTGATCGAGATGTCTACAAGCATCAAATACCAGGTTTCGAGACATCAAATACGCACTGCCTGCGTTTGAAGAAACCTTTATACGGCCTGCAACAGAGTGGTAGACATTGGTATCAAGACCTGGATAACACTTTTAGTACCTTTGGCATTAAGAAATTCCTCGGGACAAATTGTGCTTAATACAAACCCTTCGAAGCTATAATTCTCGTTTACGTCAATGATCTTGTACTTTCTAAAAACACGATGGTTATGACAACAATTTATAATTTATTACCGAAAACCTACGAATTGACAAGTCTTGGCCCACTCAAAAAATTATTAGGGGTACAATTCGACGAACAGCCTGATGGATCGATAAAGCTACACCAAACCACATATATCGAAGAAATCAGCAAGAAATTTAATATAATCCTAGAAACACAAGTCAGTCTACCCATCAAACACGGAATTATACTCAGTAGACACGGTTGTCCAACTACAAATGAAGATAGAAAAGTTATGGAAAAGATCCCATTCAGATCACTAATAGGAAGTCTTCTTTACATAGCGTAACGCACAAGACCTGATATCCTGTTTGCCGTAGTTGCCTTATCTCAATTTAGTTCAGGATATAGCCATTGGCAGTACCAAGTACAACTCACGCGCTACCTTATAACAACATCAAGTAAAGGATTACACTATCGAAAAGAGGACAATTTTAAATTGAAGATATATTGTGATAGCGACTGGGCGTCGGATAGGGACTCAAGAAAATCTAACAGTGGTTATGTGTCGTACATAACATACCGGTCCCTTGGCGCTCATTGAAACAAAAGTCAATTTCGTTATCTACTATGGAAGCGGAATACATAACAATGATTGAAGCTATGAAGGAGTTATTGTGGCTTTCACCTTTATTAGAATAACTAAAGAAATTTAACATTAACTTAACGAAACCAGCAATATTCTGTGATAATCAATCCGCGATTTGTTTTGCCCGAAATACAATCGAAAATCAACGCTCACAGAACACTGACATTAAATATCATTTTATAAGTCACGAACTTGAAAAACAGTTAAATTAAAATTTGTCGTGTCTAAAGAAAACGTCGCGGACATATTTACGAAACTATTGCAGAAAGTAAATATCGAACACTGTGTTAAGTTATTAAATCTAAGTTAATGAAAATGATTGTTAAACTAAAATAGTAATACTTAAATAGTTATATTAGCTATGTGCTAGTCCATGGAAGGGGAGTGTTGAATTATCCTTTGACCTCTGACATAGTAGGCCACTATAATTTTAGATCAACCAATCAGAATTAATTAGATCATGTAACCTCCCTTTCAATTATTCCTATGCAATTATATTAGCCTCACTCTCTTGTTAGATCCCGGCCACTTCAGTTAGTCAAGAATAATTATAAGAATGTAATTCCCTAATCTATTTTAACTAATATTAAAACTAGTTGTTCCTCTATAAATGCGATTCTAAGTTGCTTTATTTATAGTATTTATCAGATTTAAACGGCAATGGGGAAAATATAGAGATTTCTGTGTCTCGATTGCGTCTGACGGAGGTTTTAACATGAAAAATGATAAAAAAAAAATTAATTTTATTTGGGTTTAAATTGCGATGGGGAAAATATAGAGATTTCTGTGTCTCGAATGCGTCGGACGGAGGTTTTAACATCAAAAATGATAAAAAAAATATTTTAATTGAGTTTAAATAGCAATGGGGAAAATTTAGAGATTTCTGTGTCTCGATTGCGTCTGACGGAGGTTTTAACATGAAAAATGATAAAAAAAAATTAATTTTATTTGGGTTTAAATTGCGATGGGGAAAATATAGAGATTTCTGTGTCTCGAATGCGTCGGACGGAGGTTTTAACATCAAAAATGATAAAAAAATTATTTTAATTGAGTTTAAAGGGCAATCGGGAAAATTTAGAGATTTCTTTGTCTCGATTGCGTCTGACGGAAGTATTAACATCAAAAATGATAAAAAAAATTTTTGTTGGGTTTAAAGGGCAATTGGGAAAATGTAGAGATTTCTGTGTCTCGATTGTGTCTGACGGAGGTATAGACATCAAAAATGATGAAAAATTTATTTTAACTGGGTTTAAAGGGCAATGGGGAAAATGTAAAGATTTCAGAGTCTCGATTGCGTCTGACGGAGGTATAAACATAAAAATGATGAAAAAAATTGTTATTGTGTTTAAAGGGCAATGGGAAAAATGTAAAGATTTCAGTGTCTCGACTGTCCCTGCCGGAGGTATTAACATCAAAAATGATGAAAAAATTTATTTTAATTGGGTTTAAAGGGCAATTGGAAAAATGTAAAGATTTCAGTGTCTCGAAGTAGTGTTATTTTGTTCCTTTTGGGACAATGTTAAATGTATAGCCGCAACCTGCGGCTGCGGCTGCGGTTACCCCTGTCATGGCCGCGGGCTGCGGCTACCCCTGTCATGGCCGCGGGCTGCGGCGCCTACCCCTGTCATGGCCGCGGGCTGCGGCTACCCCTGTCATGGCCGCGGGCTGCGTCTCCCCCTGTCATGGCTGCGGCTACCCCTATCATGGCCGCGCTACCCCAGTCATGGCGGATACCCCTTTCATGGCGTCTCCCGCAATCATGCCGGATCGCCACGTGTCTATATGAAACATCACCGTCTTGTTTTCCCTATCAATACCAAGCACGTTACTTTAAAATGCTAATAAAATGCAAGTACGAACCCCTACTACAACCAGTCCTAGAACATATGCTAGCAAAACGTCAAGGTACACGATAAGAACACTAGTCTCAAGTACTCTAAAAATTTTCCACTATTTTAGACAATAATGTAAGAAAGGGAAATTTTAATTTAAAGCAATTTGAACCAGTTTAAAGTGTATCGAACCAGTTAATTGATCTTATCTATATATTCGAGATCTTAAAATTTTAGTATAAAAGCTCTAACTAGCAATGAAAAATATCATTTACATCCTAAGTGAAGACCTCCAAGAACTAAAATGTAAGTTGAAATATTTATAATATCTATATAAGTTGAACTTTTCATCATTCTTAAAACTACTCTTAATAGTCGTTTAACACTGTATATTTTCTATTTTTCGATAGGGCCGGCACCAATATTTTTGAACTCTCCCCTAGAAAATCCATTACTATTACTCCTGACTGCAAACTTAAGTTAGGGCTTAGCAACGGTTCCTCTAGCATAACCCTGACCGAATCTGAATTCGCCGAAATATGGAACCTGAAAAACGAAATAACGTCATTCTTGGAGGACAGTCACAACCCATCCTTCTCATCGTTCTTAGAAGGATCGGCGACCAAACGTATCGAGATGTCTATCTACAAGACCCGGCGAGTAATGGACATCCGGGAAATGACCCCTGGAACTGGAACCAGCTACGGGATGTACTTCCCGTCTAAAAATGGATTTAATTTGCAGCTATGGAAATCTCTCACAGAGCAGCACAACCATATCATCATATTCCTCAACGAGGCTAAACGTGTTTATGAACTTTTAAAAGAAAATATTCTGTCTCATCTCCGCGAATCCATTCATAAATCTTGTAATGGGTGCGAGATCGATCACCCTTCACAGCTCCAACATCCATGCCTGACAGACGATTGGTCCACTCGCGTGAACGATAATTACGGTAACGCGGTTAATTCCTTAAACATAAATAACATTCATAAAGAGATCATAAATAATACTTTTCTCAATACGGACTTCTGTAAACAAATGATGACTATTATTATCTGTACCTCGAAATCATTACTATAAATAAAGTGTCTTGATGAATCATATCTTCATTCATAATACTGAATTCGAACAAATCAGACTCTAATTATGTCTGTAGATTTACGTTTAAAACATCCGTTTAACGGAATTATTGCAGGGGCGACTCAATCAGGGAAATCAGTTTTTGTAGCCAATATAATTAAGAATATTAACATATGTATGCATCCACCTGCCGAAAGAATAATATGGTGTTATACCGAATATCAGTCTGATCTGTTTAACAGTGTACTCATGCATTCACCTAACGTAGAGTTTCATCAGGGATTCTTAGATACCCAGATTCTTGATTCCAACATTAAGAATTTCGTCATTTTTGATGACTTACTGTGTGAGATAGCGAATAGTGTTGAGGTTACCAATCTCTTTATTAGGGGTACGCACCATAGGAACACCTCCGTTTTTATACTAATGCAAAATTTATATTATCCTGGAAAACAGATTAGAACGATGAACTTAAATGCTCATTACTTAGTTACTTTCAAAACACCACGTGACCAATCAGCGATTTATCATATCGCTAAGCAGATCTCCCCAGGAAATAGCAAATACGTCACAGACGCGTTTAGACAGGCTGTAGCGGAACCTTATGGGTATTTACTCGTCGATCTTAAACCAGATACACTTGACAATCACAGATTACGATCAGGGGTTTTACCGGGGGAGCAACCGGCAATTTACCTCCCCAAATGAAGTAGAAATTCGATATCCTAATTTTGATATAAATACTAAATCAAATACCGAAAAAAGATCATTCACGTTCGTAACTTTCATTAGAGTAATCACATCCTAGAATGCCTGGATTTATCGAGGTGAACGCCTTCCACGTCAGGGGGAGATGGATTTTAAAGGAAATTGCGTTATTCGTAACGGAAACGAGTATCAGTCGGGTTTGGACTATCAAACCTCCATACCCATTCTCGGAACTCTCCTACAAGGATAAAAGGCAGTGTATATGGCTTAGTAGAAACATTTGCGATATACGCTGGTCAGAAGGTGAACACGGATATTATAGACAGTGCGAGATTATCGACGTTATCTTGGGGTCGTCAGCTAAGTTTTACACTAAGGGTTTGGAAAAATCTCAGTTTCTCTCAACCTATCTAAGTACTGAAGTTGTCAACATCGAGGATCTAGAGTGCCCGAAACTATCGTCAATTACGTGTGAAACATCACAGAGTTGTCATTTCCATCGAGACCCTAACAACTGCCCCACCGTGAAAGCTCGTAAAATTGCAATATGGTTCCTCCACCAAAACTCTGTGAACACGTCAACTTCCTAAAATTTCTGTCTACGTGCAATCCCCGCCAGAGAAAGGCTGCGATTAAATTCGCTAGTAAAGATGAGATAATAGCTTTAGTCGAATGTTGTATAAATGTTTTACACGGCAGCGTTAAAGTGTCAGAACATGATAAGACACGACTGAAGAAGCATTGTACGATTTTACGTAAAGTTTCCGGTAAACTGTCGACATCAAAACGAAGAAAACTTCTCAAACAGAAAGGCGGGTTTTTACCACTTTTATTAGCTCCAGTTTTATCAATTTTGAGTTCGGTGGCAGGCGCAGCCATTAGTAGAGCGATCAAGTGATGAAACGGAAGATGATTCTAGTATCGGAGGAAGTTTTGAAAAGATTACAATCAGTCAATTCAAGCGAGAAATCACCACATATCGATACTACACTTGAACTTCAAAGTGACCCGAGCGACGTAATTACTCGGAGAGGTTTGAACAATACGGAAAAAATAAACATTTACAATCATAAACTACAACAACACGTGAACCAGAACGCAGTACGAAACACCGCAAAGTTAAAACTAAAAACTAAAACTAAAAACTGGAACTCTGAAATTACAGCGTCAATCCCCGCGTACATCCTTAGCGAATCTATAACTCTGTATAAATGGTTAGAACACTCCTCACATATAAAGTTTTCAGATCACGGTGAACTAATATATAAAGGTCGCCCAATAGCCGGCTCTCATATAATAGATCTCCTAGCGTATACGGCGTTAGGATCTAAAAAAAGTAAAAATGTCGTCGGCTCAGATGAGTTTTACGAATATTTAAAAAATGAAAATGTTCCCCGCTCTCTTTATAAAGATAGATCCAAAATCGGTATTAGAAAGAAGTTTATTTCGAAGAAAAAATATACTCCACAAAGTCGGAAAATCAAGCGTCCCTCAGAAAGCTATGTCAGAGATGAGATTAGGAAGACCTCGCAAGATTACGATGATGATACCGATGTCGGTGAGGAGCGCAAAGATGAGGAGTCCGAAGCTGAAAATATGATCGGTAGTGGGTTTAACAGTTGGATTGTAATCTAAATATCAATAAAATATCTATATATTAACCATGACATTCTTTGTTTTTATTCATTACTTTGCTAGGCCTAATAATGGAAGGAGGTGTGGTCGAATCATTAGTTGTAGATCGAGTATTATTCTCCTTTCTCAAGTCTCCTAAGGTATTGACCGTAGTGCTTCTAATATTCCTAGTTATTATTTTCGAAGTATCCGAATTCGCTTTATATTATTTTACTAAGACTAATAACTGTACGAGGAATGGATAGTTTGAAAGAGTTGTATTTTAAAGTAGCGGAACCAGGTTCTTACGGAGGTGTTGAAGGTCTATATCGAACCGCGCGATCAAAAGGTATACTCGTAAATCGAAAACAGGTGAGAGATTTCTTACGTTATCAAGATACGTATACTCTACATAAAGATGTACGACGTAAATTTAAGAGAAATCGAACTATAGTGTATGGAATAGACGAGCAATGGCAGATAGATTTAGTAGAATTACAGACCATTAGCCGATTCAATCGAGGATATCGGTATATTTTATGTTGTATAGACGTGTTTAGCAAATACGCGTTCGTCGTGGCGGTTAAAGATAAGAAGGGTGAAACTATGGTTAGTGCTTTTGATAATATCTTAGAATCAGGTCGAAAACCTAAAAGGGTACAAAGCAATCATGGAAACGAGTTCGTGTGCAACACCGTACAAAACCATCTACGTCGACTAGGGATTCATTTTTTCGCCACGCATTCTGAACCTAAAGCGGCCGTGGTGGAACGTTTTAATCGAACCCTTAAAGAGCGGATGTTCCGTTATTTTACCGAAAATAATACTCATAAATATATTGACGTACTAAAGGATCTCGTCCACGCTTATAATCACAGTTATCATAGATCTATAAAACGAAAACCTGTTGAAGTTACCCCTGAAAATTCGGGTGAAGTTTGGAAAACTTTATACGGTGACTTTGACTTTTCACCCCCTATTTCATACCCCTTTCAAATTGGTGATCTCGTTCGAATTAGCAAAAACAAAAAGACTTTCGAGAAGGGTTATCTACCCAATTGGACTGAGGAACTTTTCCGCATAGTGGCGAGACTACCGAGAGATCCGCCGGTATATAAATTGAATGATCTTAATTCCGAGCCCATTTCGGGAATTTTCTACAAAGAGGAAATACAGAAAGTCGGTAAAGACCTAAATAATTGCCACTTCAAGATCGAAAAAGTGCTAAGAAAAAGACGTAAACCGAACGGTGTAATAGAAAAGCTAGTTCGTTGGAAGGGTTATCCACCATCTTTTGATAGTTGGGTTAGTGAAATAGTCGTAACATGAGCGTATACCTAACATTGCCTTCGGACGCGTCGATGGGGTATTTCCCCGATAATCGAGTCAGTCGGTTCCGAACTTATTTACCTGAAGTTTTTAAATTAAACAGACCGTACGAGGTCGGACTAGCGGAAATAAGTTATCCTAGATCATGGAATAATATTCGGGACGATTGCCTTGTTACGCTTACGGAGTCGGTTGTAATGGACGCGGAGATGAACCTTTCAACGCAAATATTACTGCCTAAAGGTTATTACGGATCGGTCACAGAACTTCTGGAGGTGATTAGCTTCGAGGTAGATGTCAGTCAAAATATCATGACGGGTGTCGTATCGAGATCTGAAAAACCGGTCAGATTTGAATATATCGAACACAGACGCCGCGTGGCGGTAACTTTAAAGGAAAATTATTCGGTTACTATTCCAGGTCCTCTAGCGATTCTGCTCGGTTTCACGAGAGATGTGTAGTTAAATAAGAAATAAATCTAGACAAGCGAATAGGCTCTTCCAAGAGAAACAAGTAAAACTAATTTATTAAGTTAAACTCCGAACTATTTATACAGATAACAATCAGCATAAAAAAAACAACTAGATAAGATTGATAAGGATCAAAGGTTAAAACTCCAACACTCCCCCTCAATCGTTATTGAGGTGTTACTTGAAGGAATCTTGAAATGGAGTTGATTCCCATTTCATCGCGACAGTAATCGTTCTTCGGCGAGAAAAGTCCTTTGGTTAAGATATCTGCAGGCATATGTTCAGAACGCAAATACTTGATCTTGATGGATCCTTCTTTATAGGCATCTCGTACGAAATGGTGACGAATGTCAATGTGCTTAGTGCGAGCATGAAAGACTGGATTTTTGACGAGTAATTGAGCACCTTGATTATCATTATAAAGCATTACGGGAACGTCGTAATCAGGCGATAATTGCCGCATGAATTTTCGCAAGTGAATAGCTTCCTTCGTAGCTTCAGTCAGGCCCATATACTCTGCTTCGGTGCTACTTAATGCCACGCTTCGCTGCTTGCGTGACTCCCAAGTGATGGCTGCTCCCCCTAGACGAAATGCATAGCCGGTGTACGATCTACGATTGTCCAAGCAACCTCCCCAATCAGAGTCCACAAAACCTTCTAGATATCTTCCAGTTCTGTAGTATACTATCCCAAGGTCCAGAGTTCCTTTAAGGTAACGAAGTACTCTCTTTGCTGCCTTCCAATGATGTTCTGTGTAACAAGAGTTATATTGACTCAAGGAACTCACGGCATAAGCTATATCGGGTCGTGTCGCAATGGCCAAATATAGTAATGAACCAATAAGACTCTGGTACGGGAACTTGTTCATCAATTGTTGGGACGTCTCGTCAGGAGCCGGCATTTGTAATTTAGAATTTGCATCCATCGGTGTAGCTATCGGTTTAGAGTCTTGCATGCCAAACCGTTCAAGAAGTTCCGTAATATAGCGTTTCTGGAACATACCAATTTTTATTCCATCTATGTTGGACTGCTTAAACTCAATACCCAATCCGTAGTGGATAGGTCCAAGATCTCGTAATTTGAAGGTTTCGCTCAGACTTTTCTTGATTGTTGCTAGCCATACCATATCGTCCGTAACAATGAAATTGTCATCAACATAGATTATTACTATTTTAGTGGTGCAATTCATATCCGGGTAGTAGTATACGCAAGGATCCGCATCAAGTGGCTTCATTCGTCCAATTTCCGGTACCATTGCCGACCAGCCTGCTTTAGACCATAAAGAGCTTTAGTTAGTTTGCAAACTCTATTACCTTGACGTAATTCATGTAGCCATATTTCTGCCGTTTTTAATATAGTTGGTGAATGATTTTCGTAAACAATTTCTTCAAGTAGTAGTTCAAGATAGTCAGGGACTGCCATGTAAATTTCTTCTTCTAAATCTCCATTCAAGAAGGCGGTGGTAATGTCGAGTTGATGGACAATGAGCCCTTTTTCCGCAGCTAAAGCCATCACTGTGCGTATAGAACTCAGACGAGCCACTGGTGCAAATGTCTCTTGATAATCAATGCCGTATCGCTGTGTATACCCTCTGGCCACCAGTCTAGCTTTGCGTCGTTCTAGTGTCCCGTCAGCTTGGTACTTATTTCGTAAAATTATTCTATTTCCCACGAGTCGTCTATTCGATGGCTTTGGCACAATTTTCCATGACTCGTTCTCTATTAGTGACAGGAACTCGTTTTTAATGGCTTTGTACCACTCGAGAGCATCTGGACCATTTACAGCATCGTGAAATGACACCTCTGCGATTTGTGATACTTCGATATTAATCTCGTCTGACTCTTGCTCGACTGCGTCTGGCTCTATCTCGTTGTGTTCAGTTTCTCCCGATATGGGTAATTCTGGCGGCTTTTCATTTGACTCGGCTGGCTCTAACTCCAAAGGACCACATCGGAAATGTTTCTCTGGTCTTCCCTTTGGTCCTTGTACAAAACGAGGACGACCGCCAACTCGTCGATATCCAGCTGGTGGAACGGCAGCATAAATCACCCCCGTAGGCCGCAGTGGCTCAGAAGTTACAGGAATGTTCGACTGGTTAAAGACAGGTAAAAGCAAATTATGTTGATTTAATTGATCGTCATTAAGACTTTTTAATAAAACAACATCTTCGATGAAATCTTCATATGAACCTCCGCTTGTAAAATGACCAATGCATTTGAATTCTCGGGTGATAGTGATTTTGCGGGACCCATCAATCATTACTCTATACGCCTTTTGTGTGTCGCTGTAACCAACGAAGATACAGGGCAAGCCTCGTGCCTCGAACTTCCCTTTACTAGATCTTTTATCCAACATGAATCCTTTCATACCAAATAATTGAAAATGAGTGACGTCGGGTTTCTTCTTGGTCCATAGCTCAAAAGGAGTTTTCATTTTAATGCTTTTGGATGGGCACCGATTTCTGATATGATTAGCAGTATTAATAGCTTCAGCCCAAAAAGATGGTGGAAGCTTCGCCTGTATGATCATGCAACGTGCCATCTCCACCAGAGTGCGATTGCGCCGTTCAGCTATGCCATTCTGTTGTGGCGTATTCGGTACCGTTGTACGATGGATTATGCCATTTTTGGAGAGATATTCTTTCATTTCATGACTGCAGTACTCCCCTCCGTTATCAGATTGGATTTGCTTCAGAAGAAAACCGCTCCTTTTCTCCATTAACGACTTGACCTCTAGAAATGCCGGAAACAAGTCACCTTTACGTCTCAAAAATCGGACTTCACTCCAACGTGTATAATCATCCGTAAATGTGGCAAAGAACTTTGATCCTCCTATTGACTCGGTTCTCATAGGTCCACAAACGTCCGTGTGAAGTATTTCTAACGGCTGACAGGTACGAGAGATTAGCGAAGTTCGAAATGGTGACTGAACCATCTTTCCAGCTAGACAGACAGGGCAAGTCGAGAGGTGATCTTGAGATGAGATTGTAATGTTTAAATATTGTAGCACCTCACGTAGGGCCGCTTCATGTAGATGGCCAAACTTTTCATGCCAGAGCTGTAATTTGGATGCAGTCTTTAATTGGGTAACTTGAGCAGTTTCATACCCTTTGTGTGCATAATATAATTCTCCCTCGCGTTTAGCAACGAGTAGAATGTCGCCTTCGTTACTGACGACGTGTGCCTCATCCTTTTTGAAAATGACGGTATGGCCGGAATCGGTAATCTTGCTAACTGAGAGAAGATTGGATCTTAATTCCGGAACGAAAAGAGTGTTGGTAAGAGCGATCTGTCGTCGTCCGAGTTCTTTTAGGAATACGGTCCCTTTTCCTTTTATGGGAATAGTCGATCTATCTGCAAGGTTAAGTGACATATTCTCAGAACGAACCATTTTGTGAAAGGAATTCTCTTGAGCGCACATGTGAGAGGAACATCCGCTGTCCAAACACCATCGTCCTTGTTGGTTCGTAGGTTGGGGACCCGTCTCTATGGTAAAGGCAAAAGGCGAGGCTGCAAACGAATCTTCAGTGACCTTGGAGACCGTTTGATCTGACATAGCCGTCTTTCTATCTGGACAGGTAGCTGCTTTGTGGCCGAGTTTACCGCAAACATAGCAATTTCCAGGTCTTCTAGACGGATTATCCTTTAGCTTTTCCTCTTTGCTCTTTTTCTTCGGTCCATGGGTCCCCTT
Organism: Odiellus spinosus; assembly: GCA_963920705.1. Taxonomy (NCBI): domain Eukaryota; kingdom Metazoa; phylum Arthropoda; class Arachnida; order Opiliones; family Phalangiidae; genus Odiellus; species Odiellus spinosus. The sequence continues at coordinate 12,343,169 of OY987225.1, read as the reverse complement.
TTTGGGTCGCATCCCCTTACGCTTGTCTATATACAAGGCATCGTTGCTGCATACGTCTCCTTTTCTTCCATCGGCATGCTCGTTGATTTTAATCTTTAGAGTCTCAAGGTCTGGAATAACGTCTCTGGTCTCAATACTTGTGCGAAATGTCTCAAAGCTCACAGGTAAAGAATACAGCAACATACAGCCCAACATATCTTCCCAGAACTGCGTAGAGTTGACGTTGAGTTTGTTCAATTTGTCAACAGAGTCCAGGAATTTTCCTACATGATCTCGTACGTCATCACCTTCCTTCATTTTGTTCAGGAATAATGACTTCATTAAGGCATTCCTCTTTGCTGGACCCTGCGAACGATATTGAGCTTGGAGTTTCTCCCACATCTCATGCGATGTCTGACAATTCTTGACGGCGCGCAATTCCGCTGTCCCAACTGCCAAGATAACGTCTGATAATGCTAGGAAATCTGCTTCTTCCCATACCTCAATTGCCTTATTTGCAGCTGCAACAGTCGTTGCATCAGCAGATGTGCTTGCCGGAAGAGGCTTCCCAGCGACGCCACTGACGTGTTTCCAGGTGCTATTTTTCACGAAATACGACCTTGCCTGTAATTCCCATGTGTCGAAATTTTCTTTAGTTAAAGGGTCAATCTTCATTCCGAAGTGCGACATCTTCTGAACTTAGCGATCACGACTTGATACGTATAGTTATATGTCGCGCGCAGTGGAAGCGTGCTGGGCCCATAACCTGTAGTTAAATAAGAAATAAATCTAGACAAGCGAATAGGCTCTTCCAAGAGAAACAAGTAAAACTAATTTATTAAGTTAAACTCCGAACTATTTATACAGATAACAATCAGCATAAAAAAAACAACTAGATAAGATTGATATGGATCAAAGGTTAAAACTCCAACAAGATGGAGATGAAGAATTGAAAATAGCGGGATATAAACTATCGGATTATACGGCTGACTTAGACACAGGGTTGCATTCATTATTCGTGTATTCGGACATTATCGAAAATCGATCTGTAGGTGATTTTGACGTTCCACTTCTACGAATCGTGAGCGTGCAGGGGAAAGACGGTGAAACGGTGGACAGGGATTTTATACGACCTCACTATTTACCCGTAGCAAGTAACGCGTTTCAAACCATAGAAATAAGCATTATGAGTGAGATGGGGGTTCCCGTTCAATTTGAACGTGGTAAAGTTTACGTCACGCTCCACTTCAGACCTCGAAGAATGTGGACGTCACTATAAGTACAAGATGCACACTCGTGCACCTCTCATTTAAAATATAGATTCCACTCGATACATACCATGTCGTCGGATTACGAGAGCTATTATTTAAACCAAGTCGGGTCTGGCTCAAAATATAATGTAGACTATGAACATTATTATAAAACTCAAGCCGGAAATGGCTACGCGTCGTTTTATCGAGTTGTGCCCGCCCAACGAGGGTACGGTTTGGGGAATATACTCGCGTCAGTCTTTAGACGCGCTCTTCCACTGTTCAAAAAAGGAGCCATATTCCTGGGGAAGAAATTTTTAAACACCGGCGCTAAAGTGGCTACAGACGTCGCTAGTGGTGTTCCATGGAAAAGTTCACTCAAAACCCATGGTACTACCGCTGGAAAAGAATCAGTTTTGGAATTGAATGACGAAATTCGTAAGAGAATGACGGGAAGCGGTGTCAAAAGGAAGCGTAAAAGATGTAAACTAATCAGTTCGGTAGTGACTGCGAAGAAGAAAAGGTCTACTCCTAAGTACTCCGACATATTCACGATTCGACGATAATAATGGCGCTTATTCATCCTCAGTCAGGAGCCATTACAAATTCCGAGCTGGATCTTTTCGACGTACCTCTCACCCAATCGGGTATTATCGCGGGGGAATGGGTCGAATACAATCCAGTGTCCAACGTTGACGAAAACTCTACTATAACATTTGTTATCCCTGGAAATTCAGATTCTTATCTCGACATCTCTAAAACTTTACTTCACGTGCAAGTAAAACTGATCAAACCTGATGGTACAACCATTGCGTACGCTACAGAAGTTGTAGGACCTGAGAATTTATTCCTGCACAGTCTTTTCAACGAAGTACACGTTTCTTTGAACGAAAAATCAATTACTCCATCGGCTCAAAACTACGCTCACAGAAGTATGATTCAGACGTTATTGACGTTTGGGGGAGCGGCTAAGGAAAGCTTTCTAACTAGCTCTCTTTACTATAAAGATACAGCTGGTAAATTCGACGTGCCAGCTGGTAACAGTGGATTCAAATCTCGGAGGGGTTAATCGATATGATAGGCATTGTACATACTGACATATGTCAACAGTCTCGATATCGCCCGAATATGCTCAACTTAAAATTTAAATTTACGAAAACTCCTAACGAATTCTGTATTCATACAAGTGGTGACGTTAAATACAAAGTCAAATATGAAATGGCCTCATTGTACATAAGAAGAGTCAAACTGATACCTGAAATTGTTATGGCCCATGTCAAAGCTCTAGAACATGGAACCATGAAATATCCGATCATCCGATCCGAATGCAATTCATTCTCCATCGTTCAAGGATCTAAAATGACTATTCGTGACAATTTATTTAACGGACAAATCCCTAAAAAGGTGGTGATTGGACTTCTTGATCAGAACGCTTATTTAGGAGATTACAATAAGTCCCCCTTCAACTTTCAAAACTTTGGAGTTAATCACGTGGCGTTGTACGTTGACGGGGCTAGTGTACCACATAAACCTCTCAATCCAAATTTCACAGCTGGACTATACATGAGATCGTACATTAATCTATTCCTCCAAACTGGACAATGGAATATCGATGAAGGTAATTCAATAAGCCGAGAAGAATTCCCTGATGGTTACTGCCTTTTTGTGTTTGATCTGACTCCCGACCTCTTCAATTCAGCTGAACATTTTCATCTGATAAAGAACGGTAGCGTACGTTTAGAGTTAAAGTTTGAAAATTCTTTGACGAGTACAGTTAGCGTGGTATACTACGCTGAATTTCAAAACTTGATAGAAATTGATAAGAACCGAGCGGTTTTCTACGACTACTCAAACTAAGAAATATGGATACATCGCAATTAACCATGATATTGGAGAAAGATCCCGCTGTCAGCAATTTATTCAGAGGTGTTTTCGCTGCAGATAAATTACCGAAATACGTAAAAAGCTTTCCGTCACTCTATGTTGTTAATACCGGACTGTCTAATACTCAAGGTGAACATTGGACCGTGTTATATTTCTCGAGAAAAAAGAACTGCGAATTTTTTGATAGTTTTGGAAACCCACCTGATTTTTTCAAGTTTAACAATTTTGTTGAGACGAATAGTTCAACTGTGACTTTTAATTCTGAACAATTACAATCTAATAATAGTAAAACTTGTGGAGGATTTTGTGTGTATTTTAGCCTTAACAGATGTAGAGGAATAAAATTGTTTGATATTATAAGTAAATTCCATAAAAATAAAAGTGTTAATGATCGTATGATTTCAGAATTCATGGAAAAGAGATTCTCAATAAAGTTTTTACCTTAAATCGTTTATTATATTTATAAGATAATCGTAGAAATATCTATGTGGGTTAACGTATTTACATATCCTAAAGTGTTTATCATATTTACAATATTATAGCTATATATTTTCATAGTGATAATGTACCAGTAATATAAAATAGTTATTACAAGTAAATTTTGTAAAAATAAACTTAAATAGTGGAGGATGATATTTTACTGGTTAATTTTATAGTGACCGTAAGCGAGAGTGGAAATACCATCCTTTAGAACATATCGTTTATTATCACAGGGGTTTAAACATAGCTTATTCTGTTGAACTGTTGTCAACAAATGTTTCGTACTAATTGTACGCTTCATCTCTGCTATGGTAAGCCGCCTGTTAAGAAGACAATCTCGATAATGCTCGTGAAGGACAGTTTTCTTCACTACCCGCCTACAAATCCCCTTAGCAGTCTTTTTTTCTCCTTCCATCGAGAGGATAGAGTACATTTTAGGCCTCAGTCCACAAAACTCTTTAATAGGAACCCCTTTCAATTCATCCTTGAATTTCCCTAAAACCTTTTTGTTGGTATTACTAAATAGTTGATGATCGATGGGGTACCCTGAGAAATCGTAGTGGGCGGCCTGCTTGGAAAAGTCCGCGTATAAATCTGGTGTCTCGATGGAGTATGTGAGACAGTCTGTAAAGAGAGGGAGAAAAAAAATTAAAATCCTTATCTAGAGTCTTATCAGAATAAAAACAAATACCAGTATCTGTGAAGAGAAGTCTTGCTCTGTCACCGTACTGAGCTCGAACGACACCATAATGGAAGTTATACATTAATAACTTGGACAGGTCAAGGATGGTGAAGCCAGTGAATATAGGGCGATTCAAAATAATTCTTTTTTGGAGCATATGGACTCCGACCAAGTCATTCTGAAAGATCGTAAATTTCTCGAATGCCGGGGAATTCGCCTTCTTGATAGCCTTTTTCTCGGTTTGAACCAGATGGAATCGGATCCTATTCCGTAGATTTTCCATGGTTTTACCTATGTAGAAGAATAATAAGGTTAATAAGATAAGGAAATATTCTTTAAAGTATAACATACCGAACACAGCATTGTTCATTAATTTGAAGAAGTCCTTTTCAAAGTCGTTGGCGGCTAATTTTCGCTTCTCAGTATTAAAGTTAATATAGTCTGCGAGCCAGGGTGCTTGCTCGAAAGACATTGTCCGATGAAGTTTCGTCACTACCATCCCAGCTTTGACGTAATACTTCAAGTTACGGTAATGCACGACATATTTGATTTTCGGATTGAGGTCAGGAACGAGCTTCGGTAATGAGTCCTTTAACGGCATATTTAGATGATGCAACTGATCCGTGGTATATCCAGAAAATTCCTCGCTTTTTATGATCCTTTTCTCAGGGGCTAATGGTAGATGATTATGTTCATCATGAAGTTCGGTGGGATACTCAAGGTCAACTTCTACGATGTATCCAATCTTAGCGTCATCAGGATGACGCAGAACATCTCCGACGGTGATTGTTTCGTCCCATTTGAAATATCTCACGGGCATCGGATCTTTCATGACTGTACCGTAGAGGTTATTGCAGTCTAAGGAAATAACTTGTTAAAAACTATAATTATAACTTAAATTATGGGTAAAATTTACCTAAATATGTTAAGAAGCTGTTAGGTTTGGATTCATCATACGTCTCAGGTATGAGTTTGTTGTTAGCGGTAGCAAAACGATGACTTATCATCGACACTCCACCTCTGATTCCTCGCTCGATCATCAAGTGCATATCCGGATCTGTCAATAAATCCAGCTCCACGTTAGTCATATAAAGCGCACTCTCCCAAGCGAATCCAGGTCCTGTATAGGCGTGTGCACTGTCTAATTTGTAATAGCTCATACAAATTGACCTGAATGACTCGAAGACGTCAGCGAGTTGAAGGGTATCAACGGTCAAGTATAGATCACGATACTCCCCTATAAGAAAAATAAGTTAGATAAAAAAGTTAAAAATATAAAGATTTAGAATACTCACCTAAATTTTTTATATTGAATGTGTCCCAAACATTTTGAGCTCGCTCGTACTCGGGATTGGAGATATCTGAATCTGTTAGGATATTGAAGAATGCCTCCTTCGGGGGTAGTTTCTTCTCCTTGAATTTTTCCGCGTTAACCATATAATCATAAGGGTAGACACCCTTTTTCAGGAGTAGCATAACTTCTTCAGGCGAGTATACCGATTTTAGGATAGGAAACTTTTCCGATCCTTCTTTGGCTAAATTCGGCACGAGAGTTTCGAGTGACGCAGGTAAAAATCGGAGCGTATCAACGAACGGTAGCTTATTTAAATTGAATGAGATATATGTCTCACTCGAACTGGGGATGCATCCAATATCTTTATCCTTAATTAGTCCGATATGTTGCATAATTAATCGGCTATCATATTTGGATAAGTTATGCAAATAGACTGGAATATGTTTTGGAGGTTTCAATTTAAGGTTGCAGGTATTATGTGCAGCTCCTCTATATTTCCCTGAGTAGTGGTAATGATCCCTCACTTTATGATCAAATATGAATATGTCACCGCATACGTAACACGTATCTGCCTTTGAATATGACTCTTCCTCTTCCTGTGTTAAGATCATAGGTTTATTTTCCTTGATCTTCTCTAAAATAATGGTTTCTTCCGCTTGTAGATTATCAAGGAATACCTGAGTGGCATCCTCGCCTCTGTATGTGACTGGTTTCTTGTTTTTACCGTCGGGTCCTACAATGACGTATGAGAAACCGCAAGATTTATGTAAAGCTAGAGTGGTGGTTGAAGATAGTGATGAGTCTGGTAGGCATGTGTCAACTTTAGGCATGATGGACTCGAAGTCAGCGTAGATGACGTATGGTACCCTCTGACACCATCCGTATTTTGTAAATCTACATACAGGATCCATCGTGGGCATTTCGATACGTTGGGGGCCGTGAACGTTACACTCCTTGACGTGTTCGTTATGGTTACGCTTCGCGTTAGGTCCTGAATATCTGTGTAGGCAGTAGCGACAATACCACGCCGTATTATGGTTTTTAGAAAAATCACCGCTCATGAGTCCGCTGAGATTTTTAATTAAGCAGAAATGTTTCTTTTCACCGTGCGTTATAAGTAGTAGATCTATTTGACGTTCATCGTTGACTTTGTTCTGGCTCGTGTAAAGGGGGAAAACAAACTGTTCATAAGCGTAAATGTTCACAGATAATTTATTTTTTATTTCAAATTTCGAGAGTTTGTACGAGTTATGTTCGTAGGGAAATGTTATCGCGCAAGGGTCAAGTTCATCAATGAATGGTAGATACGCGTTCTGGGTGAATTAAGGGAGGATGTAATTTGGCTAAAATAGCGTATATGAAGCACTGGTCGTCGGAGTTTTTAATATTAATTAGCGCGTGCTTGTTCGCCAATTTCGCGGGCAGTTCAATATAAGAACCTCCGATGAGCGTGTTATACGCTATAATGTCTAATTGGAGGAATAGAATTCGGTCTAAAATCCATCCGCTTCCCGTATTTTCAAACTCGGACATTGATTGTTCGATTTTACTAATACTCGAATCGATTTGTCTATTTATGACGTCATCAGTTAGCGTCGCATTAGTAAAGCCTCGAAAATACGGGAGAGCTTCAGAGGACTGGCCAGTATTAGCTAGAGGGCGAGTGTATCGTACGCGAATGATAAGATACCATTTAACACCTTTCTTCAATTCTAATCTATTTTTTATATAGTTATATATATATTCTCTGTATCTATTTATGAAGTGGGAGGGGTCGGTTTCGACTTCAGTGGGGGTTAACCGCGCGGCAAACACCACGTCACCGATGGCTTCAACTTCCTCCCACTGATTAATAGGGTTAGCTACGATTTCTTGCGGTGGAGTTTCAACTTCCTCAGGCTGATTAGGAGGGTTAACCGTGATTTCCGGGGGTGGTGTGGGGGCACGTTTTGGAGGGTGTAATTCGTCATCGGAAGAAGAAGAAGAAGAAGAAGAAGAAGAAGAAGAAGAAGAAGAAGAAGAAGAAGAAGAAGAAGAAGAAGAAGAGTGTCGACGTTTCCCCGGGTTGGATAATGGGCTGTGAGATAGCCTGTGGGAAGTTGAAGGAAAGTCATGGTTAAGAGCGGGTTTACTAGCATCAGTGTGTTTTTTAGCAACGTGACTATTTAAATTAGTTTTTCGTGTAAATGATGCTGTACATAAGGAACAACTAAACTTTACACCTTCATGTTGTGATCGCATGTGCTGTAGCATATGTCTTCGTTCAGTGAATGGGGCATTGCATTTATCACATTGAAACATTTTTAAAGCTATATTAACCTGAATTATCGAGACGCAGAGATAGTAATTAACAGCCAAGACGCTTATAACGAAAAAGTAGAGATAAAGATAAATTAATAATCACTATACGAAAACTAGGCTGTAACAACGATGAAAAGTTCAACTAGTATATTTTTTAACTATTTATATTATCAGAGTAAAAATATTTCAACTTACATTTTAGAACTTGGAGGTCTTCAGTTAGGATGTGAAAGATATTTTCCGATGCTAGTTTGAGCTTTTATACTAAAATTTTATGATCTTAAGTGTGGTGATAAGATCTATTAACCACTTAAAATTAAATTTCCCTCTTTCTTACATTATTGTCTGGAATAGTGGAAAATTTTTAGAGTACTTGAGACGGGGTTCTTATCGTGTACCTTGACGTTTTGCTAGCATATGTTCTAGGACTGGTTGTAGTAGGGGTTCGTACTTGCATTTTATTAGCATTTTAAAGTAACGTGCTTGGTTGAAGACGTGGTTTACCCTATCCTCATATGGTATGACGTGGATTGTAAAATCTCCGAAAGACACGTGGCGATACGCCATGATAATGACGTACTACAGTAGGATACTCGAGATATATACTAATATTAAATACACGTGGTATTGATAGGGAAAACAAGACGGTGATGTTTCATTTAGACACGTGGCGATCCGGCATGATTGCGGGAGACGCCATGACAGGGGTATCCGTCATGACTGGGGTAGCGCGGCCATGATAAGGGTAGCCGCAGCCATGACAGGGGTAGACGCAGCCCGCGGCCATGTCAGGGGTAGGCGCCGCCCGCGGCCATGACAGGGGTAGCCGCAGCCGCAGCCGCAGGTTGCGGCTATACATTTAACATTGTCCCAAAAGGAACAAAATAACACTACTTCTCGATCGCGGTTGCCTTAGGTATTAACATCAAAAATGATGAGAAAATTTATTTTTATTGGGTTTAAAGGTGTTTTCATTAACCCCTCTCATCCGGCATTTATCATTGAACGCCTTTTTTAATTTCGTTACCTGCTTTGTCACAGGAGGACATCACCTTACGGCGAAAGAATAATGTATAAGTCTAACGGACGCCTAAACCTTTCTCTCGAAAATGCTTAGTTTTCTGTAGAAAGGTGTAAATTGCGCCAAAAGGGCTGTACAAGACTATTTCCACTTCCGAAGAAATGGATTAAATATGAGAAAAAACTATTGACAGGGAAATTACGAACACTCGCGTATTTTGAGTGTAAGCCATTGCCAAGATTCTCTCTGGTCAATGTCGTTACATCTCCGCCTATGTAAAATTGGTTCTTACCGCGGTTCCAGACTGTTTCCCAAATGGTCGGGCTCTGAATCGTTATCTCTACGAGTATAAATTAAAGCTATACTTCAGCCTTCCGAAATCATAACATGTCTTTCTGGGTCTTTGTTCACAAAGACATTTTTGATATTACTGTATTAAGTATGATTCGTTTGAATACAATTTATTGGTAACGTAGTAATTTTGAATTTTAATTATTTGTTTGATGCGTTCCTTATTTGTTTGAAATATTGATATTTGGACATTTTTGGTATGACTTGAATTCTGTTTTCTAGTTTTTTCATTTTTTAGTATTTTTTGGGTGTTAAGAGTTATTTAACACAATCCTGAGATTGCTGCGTCGAATTTATTCAAAATTAATTTGGGTTAGTTATTGTTGAGTTGGTGTTTTATTTACACTGAAAATTTAAATCTTTTAAAAAAATGGAAGGAGACGAAGGTATATTTAAAGAGGAACTGAAAAAGTGTAAAGCTAGAGAGAAAATTGAGAGAGCGCAGACCTGATCCAGAGTATCGTAGGAGGTAAAATGAAAGAAGGAAAGTTTTAGCGGCCAAAAGGAAAGTCAGTATGTCATCGAATGTGGTTAATACTCCTGTTACTAATATACCAGCTAGTTTATACTGAAGCTATGCATAGGTTCAATGTGATATAACATTGAACCTTTTCGCGTTACTTGGTCTTCAAATACTCTAGATCCTTCAAAATTCTGTAATTGTTTTAAATGAAGAACATTGACTCGATATCATTTATATTAAATTTAATTCATTATAAAGCAAATTTTTGCTGACTCTGTTTCTCAAAATTCGCACCCTCGTTGGAGTTTTGGATTAAGTGTGATTCTTAACTTGTGATTCTTTTTGCATTCAACTTTATATTGTTAAGAATTATACTTTTGATATGAATTATTGGTTTAATATATTTAGTGATTAATTGAGATATTTATTCTTTTTCCTTCCAATCTTCGTCTTCCACCAATGCCATAAATTTTAATATTTTAGGTGGGGTTAGGTTAGGTTACATCACGTGGGTGTCGAGGAGGTACAATTTTGGTTTCCCAACTTGTTTTTTCTGTTACATATCGGTCTGGGATGTTCATTAACTACGTCACACGATTTATGGGGTGAGGGGTTTGTCTCTCTGTGACGCAAGAGGGTTAGGGGGTACATCGGTCCTTGACGTTACATTTGGTTTTTTTTTGTTATACAAAAATATTTTTTATCTTTAGAAAAATGTGTTCCCACAGTATCCTCCCATTACGCTTTTATTATTAGTTTGTAGGTAGAGATCGGGGTTTGGACAAAATAATCCACAAATATCAGTTAGCTATTCGGTATTCTCCCATTCGACCGAATCCCATTCGCCCGAATCCCATTCGACCGAATCCCATTCGACAGAATCCCAATGGACCGAAAAATGTTTTTCTTAATAAAAATGAATGAATATACATCCCATTGAAAATAGTCCCTTTAGACCGCAATCTAAGAATAAGATATAAACTTTTTTCTGTCGAGCAACTGTGGCCGCGTGTGCTAGAGCATGTGTCCTGAATTTCTGGTAAATTAACAACACTAATAAAGAAGCTGCATAAAATTAGTTGTGGTAAAGGTACGATTTCTTTAAGCACACAAAATATCCTTTGAAGTATAGTAGATCCCGAGTTGGAGAGTGTGCTATTCCACGTTTCTTCTGGCCAATTTGTTTAACATAACGTAACCTACCCTACCCTTTCCTAACAATAACAATTTTATATATATTATTTTAAAAAAATTGTTACTGTTAGATTCGGTTCGGCTAGGATAGGTTCGGCTAGGATAGGTTTGGCCAGGATAGGTTAGGATAGGTTGGGCTAGGATAGGTTAGGTTATACAACTACGCCAGAATCAACGCGAAATAGCATATTTCCCTACTTGGTTTCTACTATACTATACTTTACTATTAAAAATTGTACCGTTATTTGCTATTCTATTTTTATGCAACTTTTTATAAAATGCAACCTTTTATAAAATTCCCATTCGACCGAAATACGCATTTTAATGTATTTCGGTCGAATGGGAAATGATAAAACTATTCGGTCAATTGGGATTGACCTTGATAAGAGTTCGGTCCAATGGGATTCGGTCGAATGGTAGACAAGCAAATATTCGCGATTACATTGGATTTATCATAGACTTCCCGTGGATAATTTCAAATTACGAATAAAGATAAAATATCTTGTCCAATCCTATTTGTAGGTCAGGAATGTATCCCCTAGGAAGATTAAAGGCGACGGAATGGCGGCCAGTATAGCTGAACCCGTCCATGAAAAGACAAAAGATGACGAAGTTTCCTCTCTCGCTTGTATAGCCCAAGATGTCATGGTGCGCACCACGTGACATACCTACATCATCTCGCGTCTAATTACAGAAACGAGAGAGGAAAACTACGTCATTTTCACACTTTTAACGAGGGGTTCAGCTATACGGGCCGCTGTTCTACCCCCTAAATATTCCTCAGCTCTCTCCTTCTCTTGCATGTGCGAAAAAGGATGCATTGGAGGGGGAATAAAAAGGAAATACGAAGCAGAAGCTGAGTCATTTTGTTTTCATATTTTAGGTAGGTTAACGATGTTGTTGTGTCGTACACTATAAGGGAGGAGGGTAAAAATTGGACTTTTTCGCGTGACGTAGATTATGGACAGTCCCTCTCTGATATCCTTCCAAGTGATATAGGCCTCAACATCTGCAGTAAGAAGAAATAAATTAAATTGAATTCATAAACAACTTGTCTGTAATTCGAAAAAAGAGCAACAACTGTTGCTAATCGATCATCTTTCAAAACTATAACCTTTTCTTAGGCTCTTAGTTTCTCCTTTTCCTTTTTGGGGATTTTTTAAAAAATAGCGTCGAATCTGAATATTCGAGACTAATCACGAAAGTAAGTTAGAATAAAATATTTCGATAGAACCCGTAGTAAGCAATTGCACAATTAGAAGAGGCTTCGCGCCTAAATGACGCCACCGTGACGTTTTTATAACTATAGTATTCATTGGCTGAGGAGTAAGATTAACACTGGCTTTACTACGAGTACGACCACAAAAAAAAAAAAAAAAAAAAAAAAACACGCTTTCCGTCCGACTGAAGTTCACTGAGTGGCAATTCCTTGAGCTCGACATCAATATTTGCCGCTGAGCCAGTTACGCCGGCTTTCCGTTAAGCTTGGTTTTCATTTGACCGAAAAAACTGACTTTTCAGCTCGACGTCAAAAGCCAAATTTTGGTTTTACGTCGACGCCCGGCGATGCAACGTTTTCACTTAGCGCAGTTCGCGAGCGATAATCGACCCCAAGCGGTAGTAGCGGTGGATATCACATGTCTCTCGCCTTTGCGAGAACGTATCTGATTTTTAATGCTCCTAATTAATTTAGTTATCTGTTACAAGAATTATCGGGCTCAACACTGTATAAATTATGAAAGAACCTTATGGGTATTAAATTACTTAAACAGTATGAACTCTCGATTCTCAAAATATAAATTTATATCATCAAGCCTTAACAGATAAAAAATGGCGACCCTTAAAAGGATCAAATACTTTTACCAATGTCGTCATAAAAATTCTGATTGCTGATTGGTTCAATATCGTCCTACTCGACTGAATTTCGGCCCAGCGTAACTGCTTATAATTTCCGTTGTCACCTGACGCCGGGCAATATCGCCGTGTTTTACGCCGAGTGAAAACCAAGCTTTAGACTCCGACGCCGCCGATTACACGCCGGCGCGCCGTTTAACTTTGCAATATTTTTGACGCGCCGCCGATATGTGATATTTTCGGTGCGCCGCCACTGCCGTTTAATTCTTGGCGCGTCATGATCCGTAAGACTCAAAAGTCGAGCGTGACTCTGCCAACAGGGGTCAGCAGCTGTCGAATGGCCATGCGGTGCAGGCACGGTGAGAGACCGTTGGTCCGTGAAAAACCACGAAAGTAAAAGTAAAATTTTCTGATATATTTTGGTTAACAACTTCACGATTTTTATTATTTTTATTTTACTTCAAATTATTTCCTATTTTTTTTTTGTGTGTTAAGAGTTGTTTAACACAATCCTGATATTGCTGCGTTGAATTTATTCATAATTAATTTGTGTTATTTATTATTGACTTGGTGTATTATTTTCTTTGAAAGTTTAAATCTTTTAAAAAATGGAAGGAGACGAAGTTATAAGTGAAGAGGAACTGAAAAAGCGTAAAGCTAGGGAGAAAATGAGAGAGCGCAGAGCTGATCCAGAGTATCGTAGGTGGGAAAAATGAAACGAGGAAAGTTTTAGCGGCCCAGTATGTCATCGAATGTAGTTAATACTTCTGTTACTAACACACCAGGTAGTTTAGGGTTGTGTTGGTATACTGAAGCCATGCAGGCATATGTTCAATATGATATAACATTTTGCCTATTCGCGTTACTTGGTCTACAAATACTCTAGGACCTTCAAAATTCGTATATTGTTTTAAAAAAAGAGAGCCTTGAACTTGCTTATTTATATTAAAATTAATTCAAGTCATGGACATGGTTCTCAAAATTTGTACCCACGTTAGAATTTTGAATTGTGATTCTTTGCATTCCACTTTATTTTGGTAAGAAGTAAATTTTTGATTTGAGTTATTGGTTTAATATATTTAGTGTTTAATATAAATATTATTTATTTTTGCTTCGTCTTATACCAATTCCATAAATTTTAATATTTTAGGTTAGGTTAGGTTAGGTTACATCACGTGGGTGTCGGGGAGATACCATTTTGGATTCCCAACTTGTTATAACTGATTCTGTTGTAGGATTGTAGATATATATTTTTATACAATCTACAGACGAGATTTAATTAGCCGGTTTAAACAGAATTAACTGAGGTTTACACAGCCTTCCCTGTTCAGTAAACCTCAGTGGGTTGGGTTGGGTAAGAAACTCTTAGATTTTAATATTTAAATATGAAAATTTCAAATAAGTTTTACAAAATTTCGGCTTGTCGTAGATTTTTGAAGTATTTTTCTGAGCTCTCCAGGTGCTAATTAACCCATAACAGGGTTAAATCCCATAGGTTGGGATGGGTTGTGTTAGGTAAGGTTCGGTTAAGTTAGGTTGGGCTGGGCTATAATCCGTCCAAAGAAAGATGAGCCCTGAGAATTTCGCCCAAATTGGGGTCGCCACCATCGACCTCATAATTATTTATCAACTTGTTTTCTCATTTCGATGATTGTCCGCTTTATAGTCTGCTACTAAAACGATAGGGTTAATCGAGTTTGAGCTGAAAATTCGTGGTTTGAAGAAGTCGGCTTTTTGCAATGTATATTTTGTACGTTTATGTGTTTTGCATTACTATTGAGTATTTTCTATTGTATACGTCAGGGTGTCTATGGCTAAAGCTCGAGTAGTCGTCTATAATAAAAATTGACTTTTTTTGTTACGATAAGCCGAATGAAGAGAGACGAAATGGCCTAAATTAACAAAAAAGATTAAACAAAGGTTACTGAAACGTTAAAACGTTTCAGTGACCTTTGCTTCCATAATATGCCACGTTGGTACCTCTAAATATTACACAATGACGCAGGAACCCATATCAAATGACAACTACATGTTAGAAGCCTTTTTTTTTAATATTATTTGCTTATTATGCCATTTCGTTTCTCATCATTCCGGTTTATCGTAACAAAAAAAGGAAATTAATGGTATATTTCATTAAAAAATAACCTTAAATACATATAAGCTTACGTCTTTACATTACGGTATTCTTTGACTTGGTTACGAAAAATAGTTATTCAAATATGGGTAAGGTAAAAGGACATGGTTGTACTATTGGCCGGCAGGGACGGCTTATAGTTGCCAATGTGACCAATTACTTTGAAAGAGAGCGAACTGAGAATCGTTTGTTACATCCGGTTGAACAAGTTCGAGAACGAACGGCAGACGTGACGGGTGTCAGTTTGGCAAGTATTAAACGAATAAAAAAGGAATCTCAAGACGCTAAAGAGCAGGGTAAAGACTATTCGGAGGTAGTCAAAAGTCCTGGGAAAACACGGATTTAGACAATTTTCAGTGGGAGGCCATTAGAAGACGAATTCACCAATTCTACTTGGAAAAGAAGCTGCCGACGTTAAGTAAATTGCTGGAAGCTCTTAGTCAAGTTGATAAAGTAACCAATGACGTCCTTTTTAACGGAAGCCGAGAATCACTGCGATATGTAATAAAAGATAAACTTGGCTTTCAATTTAAAAAGATTGACAATCGTAAGCACCTTATGGAAAGAAACGATGTTGTGGCCCTTCGCCGAAAATTTCTTAAAAAAGTAAGAGCTATTGACCTGAAGGACAACGCTGTATTTTGGTGAATGAACACCACTCCGTATCAAAATGCTGGCAAGCAGATGACGTAGCTGGTCCGAAAGTCCCATCTGGTAAAGGAAGGAGACTCATTATTCTTTATGCTGGTACGTCAAAAGGGTTCGTTCAAAATGGTTTATTGCTTTTCCCCTCAAAATCGGGACTTGCTAACTACCATGATGACATGAACGCGAAATGTTTCAAAGAATGGTTCAAGACGCAACTACTTCCAAACCTTGACCACCACGCAGCGATCTTTATGGACAACGCATCGTATCATTCCGTTATTGTGGACAAAGCTCCTACCACCGCTACTCGTAAAGCAGATATGCAGAAGTGGCTTGAAGACAAGGGAATTCCCTTCGAGAAGACTCTATTGAAAGCTGAACTCTACGAGATTATAAAACTGTACAAATCAAGAACCATACGCTACGAAATTGATGAGCTTGCTAGAAGTATGGGCCATGAAGTGGTACGAATCCCGCCTTACCATTGTCAGTTTAACCCAATCGAGTTAATATGGGGACAGGTAAAAGGCTACGTGGCCAAGGAAAACTTTGGGTTTAAACTCTCCACCGTAAAAGATCTGACACTGAAGGCCATTGACGCAGTCCGACCTGATCATTGGCTTAACGCAATTAAACACGTGGAGAAGATACTTGAAGAGTACTGGGAGAAAGACCCGGTAATAGAGAAAACCATCGAACCCCTTATCATCAACATGCAAGACGACGGTGAAGACACTGACATAAGAATATATGACTTTCTTAAACAAGTTATTTCATGATAATATTTGGAATATCATATTTAATAAAAACAATTCTTATATGTACAAGACTATTGTGGTTATATTTTTGCCTTTTCAGGTATACAACATAGTGGTAGGCCTAATACATGTGTAGCGGTTAAAACATACGTCTAAACGACTACTCGAGCTTTAGATATAGACACCCTGACGTATACAATAGAAAATACTCAATAGTAATGCAAAACACATAAACGTACAAAATATACATTGCAAAAAGCCGACTTCCTCAAACCCTCAATTTTCAGCTCAAACTCGATAAACCCTATTGTTTTAGTAGCAGACTATAAAGCGGACAATCGTCGAAATGAGAAAACAAAATGATAAATAATTATGGGGTCGATGGTGGCGACCCCAATTTGGGCGAAATTCTCAGGGCTCATCTTTCGTTGGACGGAGTATAATGAATATGACTAACATGACCGGGAATTTAATATTGTAAATCTCATCGGGTATATTTAAGTATAATATTATATCATAATAACGTTATATACCCTAACTTATTATTTGGCATATGAGAAAGTAATGTTTCCGGTACCACTGTTTAGGATGATTCCCATACAATCAAGGCCTCTATAAACGAATAATGTTAGCTTTATCTGGCGTCGTTCCTTTCAAACCTCTTTTAAAGCTTTTTATGCAGTCTTTGCTGCACTCATTACAACAAACATTTTAATTAAAAATTCCTTAATAAATTGCTAAAAATTCCTTAATAAATTGCTCTCTGAAATGTTAAGATAAAAGTGACTATTCCTTTTTCCAAAGACTTCCCTTTATACCAAAATATATACATATTTATTCGATTTAACATTAATTAAAAGTACTTGTTCTAGAATTTTATATTCAATTGCCTTTTGCAGTAAAATAAACTGGCTTCTGACAGATTGACTTTCGACAAAATATGAAGTAGAACAGAATTAACTTTTCTTGAAAATTTAATGTTGTGTCAATTTGATATTTTTTTATTCGTTGTCACCAAAGGACGTTTATCTTTTTAGTTTTACTTCCTTCATTTTATACCTTTTATCCGTTTGACCCATATGTATGATTACATAAAATATATGTATGCTTTGATGTCGCGTGTCTTAAGACACTGATAAGGTTGGCTGAGTTTGGCGAGCGTGCTTAATTATAAATACCGTTGTTGCAGGATCTTCTCTACATTTTTTTTTCATTGCGACAATTCGAGCCTTTTGGGTTTTAATAAGGGTTTTGTTTAAATAACTGAAAGAATGCTTTAGACCATGGTTTTACCATATAAAAAACCTTATATTTAAATATACGTTTTAGTAAGACAAGATAAAAAATAAAAAACTCCCATGCCTGATGGATTGCGAAGCATTTCGTTGTTATTTTTAAACATATTCTTTTATTGTTATATTACCAGTTTCAAAGCTCAAATAAAATAATATACATGTATGCTTATTCGAATATCCATATAGTAAGCTTGATACGGATTTGTACTTGGTCAGCACTCCAATAGAATTATAATTTCAACGCCCATTTATATTTCTTAGCTAGACAAGATATACCTAAATTGGGCGTAGTCTTTAAAAAATTTACCCGTTTTTGTAATTTTTTATAAGGCTAGTAAATAGAAAAATGAAATGATTTTTTTTGATCGAATGTACTATTAAAAAGACTGTTTCACTGTCTCTAAATTTTGCTAAAATCGTAAATTAATCTTTCAATACACCTATCTTCATGTACCATACAGAGAAGATGAACCTCTGGGGAAGTATAAAATATTATATTTTATTCTTGGGGCCAGGTGGCCTTGATATCATGCCTCAATATGCTGATTGGCGGAATTTCGGTGGAATAAGTTAGTGATCTCGAAGCCTGCTCGGCGTTTAAAAATACAGTAGCCGTTATTATTTGCCTATTTTAGGATTATTGTACTTTATTAGTTGGACAACTAGGAGGTAAGTTATATTTCTCGAGTAATTGAAAGTACCTAATTTTATTGATATAATAAGGCAGGAACGCGTATTTAAGCCTTGGATCACAATCATTAATGTGAAACGCCAAGGCTAACCTGTCAGTAAAAGTTATGACGTGCTCTTTTTCTACGTATTCTTCGACAGTAAAGTTGTAACTTCTTTTGTAATGATCTTGGGTATTATTCCGTTTCACAGTACTCTTTTTCATCATTTTCGGAAAATATTGGAACATTTATAATGGATTTAAAACCCTACTATGGGGAAAATTAACCCTTCTGGTACTCCAGCCGCCATGTTGTTCCGAAATTACTAAGGGCCTCGCGATTGGCTAAAATTTATTTGCTACTATTGCCATCTTTGAAGAAAACTTTCCAAAATATTTTTATACATCTACCCGTGCTTGGGTCTTCTCCCCAGAAATGTAAAATGTAAATTCGATGCTGCCGATTCCAATCCCTCCCCTGCCCATTGTAACTACCACAGTTTTGGCCTGTAAATATTTGTATATATGGTTAAACTTTGATATTTTTATATTTTATATTATTTGGTCCTACATATGTAAAAAAGTGCTTGTGGACCCAACTCTAGCTTGGGTTCCTCCCTGATTTAAAAGGGATCTGTAAAGAAAGCTAATAAATATTCATTCATTCATTCAGGTCTATTAAAATGAAAAAAAAAAAAAGTCTCCCAAAATTTGGCTTAACGAAATATCCGCGACACGTGCTGGCACATGCACGAGGATATGAGCTCTTTAAAATAGTTCCGAACGAGGTTAAGTGCTATTCACATAGTGTGTCGTGGGGTTTATTAAGCAAAAGATGGAGCGTATTTTGATTAGTTTGAGGTTTCCATTTTAATTCTATTATATGCCAAAATCAGGTTTTCGAAGTTTTTGAACAATTCCTGCTTCAGTCCCATTGGGTAGAAATCCATTGGGACGATTCTCATTCAACCGAATCCCATTGAACCGATAGTCCCAATGAACCGACTGTCCCTTTGGACCGACTATCCCATTCGACCGCAAAACCCGCACTTCTCCGGGTTTATGATTCGGTCCAATGGGACAAGAATCTTTGCTTAAATATACCCGATGGGATTAACAAAGTTAAATTCCCGGGAGCGAAAAGATTAAATCTTTGGAAATAAGCGGTCTTAAGGATTTATAATAATTTAATGGCCAAGTAACTTGAGCACTAGACCCAAACATTCTGTAA
Organism: Odiellus spinosus; assembly: GCA_963920705.1. Taxonomy (NCBI): domain Eukaryota; kingdom Metazoa; phylum Arthropoda; class Arachnida; order Opiliones; family Phalangiidae; genus Odiellus; species Odiellus spinosus. The sequence goes on along the minus strand of OY987225.1, from coordinate 12,323,680 downwards.
AATATTAATGAATTATAATTGTTTAAAAGAACAAAATAATTTTAATCATCGAAATTCAAATTTATAAAGCGAACTGTTGATTTTAATTATAGTTTTTAAGTCATATTCATTAGACTACAATATTTCCGCTGCTGTTTTAGGCTATTTTCTAGGCACAATTTATAAAGAAATACCTTCTGGAAAAACGTTATTTTTAAACAATGTAGACTGTTCAAATATGACTAGAAATATCAAAACTCGAAAAAGTCTAATAAGATATTGGTTTTTAATTATTAAATTTACGATGCTAGGCTTGAAGAAAGTTATGATTTTTTCAAATGTCAATGAAATGGCGCGTGAACCTATGTACAGCCGAATAAACAGACTTATATGGGCGTGTCAGCGGGAAACGCATAAAATAGGTCTGTGTGCATACGGCTTTAGAAATAGCGAGGCAGCATTAATTTTGTTCACATGCCATTTTTAGCTAGACCCAACCCTAGTGGGGTCTAGGTACTGTATTCACTGCGGCGTCGGCGTCTTGCAAAAAGACGAAATACGTCATCGAATCGAAAAACTTTCGTCTTCTTACCTCTCCGAGTGAACTTTTAGTTCACGGAGAGGTTCTGTCTGTTACATCATCGAAAAGGAAAAACTTTCGTCTTCTTACCTCTCCGAGTGAACTTTTAGTTCGCGGAGAGTATCTGTCTGTACGTGACGTCAGAAGAAGACGTCATCACCCAAGGCGCCTGACTCTCCACTAAAATTCGCATATACAGTTATTAGCTTCTACCTTGCTGTAAACGTACATCCACCACAGCTCATTGAAGAGCAGCAACCGTTACTCGCTTTGTTAGTTTATAATGATAAACGAACGCCTTATATAGTATCTTTTGGATTCGCGTCTATTTTAGCCTTCTGAGGTGATAGCTTTTACTGAATTGAAACGTAATATTCATTTAAATTAAAATTAAAACAGATTAAAGGATTTAACTTAATCTAAAAACCAATGTTGCTGAAACTTAAATTTAATATAAAAGATATTTTCGAAGATATTCAATATTTTCTTATAGGGCGTGTTTTCACCGGTGTTCAAGATAAAATGAATTAATAAATTTTATATATTATGGTGCGTTTTCACGGGTATCCAAGATAAGACGATAAAGATTAGATGTAAAGGTGCCTTCACAGGGGTATCCAAGGTAAAAATTAATAAAGATTAGATATAAAGGCGTGTTCGCAGGGTATCCAAGATAAAATGACTAAAATTCGATATGAAGCCACGTGTATCCAAGATACACGTGGCTTCATATCGAATATTAGTCATTTAATGACTGAACCGGCATTCTTTTCAAGATACATTGGCATCTTTTCCCAAACACAAATGCTTGAGATTTAAATTTGGCATATATTACGGTTTTCATATACCAGAAGTAGATTATACTTCATACATATATACTTCTGGCAGTATTTCATCATGTGTTAGTAATTGTATCGCATCTTTGAAGGGAATATTTCGCTCTCCGCTAAATAGTAGAAAAGCCAAGTTTCGGGAAAACTACTGACAGATTCTTTCAAATAGATTCCATTCTTGCCCAACATTATTTATGACCCTTAAGTGAAACGTCCTACCTATTGGCAATTATCTGGAAGCCCGCGCGCATATTTTTTACTTTTCCTTATCTTCCTTTTTAACAAAATAAAAACGTTGCCACGCCGTGAGTCAAGAAAGGGCCCAATATATATAGGGGCGATTTAGAATATAGTATTGTTCGTATATTTTAAAAGTGCATGTGTATATATTTTTCCGATGCCGGTATAATTTTAAATCGGCCGATGCTTTTAGTCTTAATGACCATACCGATACTTTTCGCATCCTTGCTAAAATTTAACAATGGTGTATTGCACCATTTTGGAAATAACGCGAGTGCGCGTCATAAATCAGCGAATGCTTTTAGGCATTCTGCCTATACCTTTCATATCATCGATAATTGGAACAATGGCGCAAACTAAAATAAGATTGCACCACGTTTGAAATGACGCGGGTGCGCGTCCTAAAACGACGCCATTTTAACGGTCCGTGATTGGCTCCCTGAACCATCCGGAGGTTCATGCCGTCACGTGACCATGTCAACAAAACTGGGCTGCACTGACTTGGAAGAGACACAACTCTCGATCTTGGAAACTAGGAGAAATCCCAACTAAGCTCGCCTGCTAGCCTCGCCAGGACCCGATATTTTGGCTATGTCCGATTTTGAGCTTGGTAGTTCCGCGCTGGCCGCGATGAATTAAAAGCTTCGGAAAACGACAGTCCCAATCCGGACCCAGCATGGCGGCTAATCAATCTAGCCACGAGCGCCCCCTCCAATCTGGGAGCACCCTTATCGAAGGGAGAGGTTAGTGCAGTCGACGTTATCATCGTTACGTCACCTCTTCATCATCAGAATGATATCGACCCGCTCGGACTATGTGATGAGTACATTTATTGGTAGCGCGTGTAATATAGTAGTAGACTTATATATATATAAGTATATATATAAATTATATATATATATATAAATTATTAATTAATCGTAGTAGACTGGCATCGGTCGTTAATTGCATGATGCACGATATTATATTTGTTTATAGTAGTTATGTTCATTTGTTTATAGTTGTAGTGTATTGTAATTATCATGTGTTTATATTAATTATGTTTTGCAGTAGTTATATTATGGTATTATCATTTGCCATAATTTATAGTATGGATCGTAATCCAAGAAGGCTAATAGAATGCCAATAATAATTAGTAGTTATATTTTGTTTGTGATTAAATCTGACTCATGGTATGGCAACAAAGTTTCTTTAATTATACTTATCATTCATTATAAGCCATATTTATAGTCCATAGTAGTAGATAGTAGTAGCTATGTCAACGCTAACCAGTAGTAGTAGAAAATAGCGTATTTCCTTTAAAGTTTAATTATTATTTGATTAAATTATGTAATAAAATATCATTCGTCTTCGAATATTATAATATCATACTTATATATAATTATAAATTTAAAATAAATTTCATGTAAATTATGACTAAAGCCAGATGAATCGGAGATGAGGCCGAGGCGGATGAGGTCCAAGTTTCATAAAAACTCTTTCCCATTTTATGACGTGGCTGGAGTTTCATGGATTAAATAGACAACCCTTCGCGTGTCCGCCTGTTATCATTGACCAGTTAAAAACACGGAGGGTAAAAAACAATCTTAAACAAAATAAAAGATTTCGCATCCGTGCCAATTTAATAACAATTATGCCGAAAAATACATCACAGGATCACGTGAATTTTGCTAATCCAACCTCATTGCTTAAAAAAAAATCCAAACTATTTGAAATAACTTATATTCTCCCCCAAATTAAATAAAAATGACAAGGAAAATACGGAAAAAGATTTAACTGCGCTAGAAGAAGGTGGTATGCAATATTTAGCTAGTATAGGGTAGCCAGAAAATTTGCGGATGAATATCGAAATATGGATTTGAAAAGTTCTTCCAATTCCATACCGGATCATTCCTGCTCTAGTACATATTGGGTTTCTCAATTAAGTTATTATCAAAGTCAACATGAAAAATACCGAGACAAAGTCAAGGTGAAAGAGACCAAGACCAAAGTAAATTGAGATTTAACTCCAGATTGTGATTTAAGTTATTTGTCGTCCAATTTTAACATAGAAACAGATTCACGGGGAAGTTACCATGATGTCCGGAGGAGGCGCCTTTGAAAGGGATAACGAAGCGGGTGTTTTAAAGGTATATTGAAGTGGATTTTATATATTTTAAATTCGTTACAATCTTATTTTAAGAAGAGATCCGCGCTTTTTAAATAGATAATAATAATACTGATATTTGAATTTAGTGCGCGTTAAAAGCCCGTTCAATATTTTTGCATGCTTTTTATCACACGAGTTTCTTTAAAGGGACAGATATAAGCTAAAAACTAGTGGGCAGCTGCCCAACTAGAAGGGAGAGCCATTTGTGACAGATATTGCAATTCAAAATGGACAGATATTAAATTACATCTTGCAATTAGCAGATATAACTTTTATTACAACTCAGAATGGGCAGATATTAAATTTTCAAATCACCGCAATTCAGCCAAACCTTTCATAAATAACTCTGCCCTTTGAAATAAATATTTTCTGTTTTATATCGTATGAAAATTTTTACTTCATACCTTATTTAAGAAAAAACAATGTATATTGCGAAGACAGTACAACTACTTCAGAATGACTAAAATAAAGGGCAGAGTTATTTGTGAAAGGTTTGGCTAAATTGCGGTGATTTGAAGATTTAATATCTGCCCATTGCAAGATGTAATTAAATATATGCCCATTCTGAGTTGTAATAAAACTGTCCATTGCAAGATGTTATTTAATATCTGTCCATTCTGAAAGTAAAAAGGATGAAACCTTTTTGGGTGTTGCCAAAGTTACTCGTTTTAATATAAGACACAATAAAAACAACTAAACATAATGGGTGGGCCCACATGCAACTAATTAAAATAAAACAATTAAAATAAAACAAAATATAACAATTAAAATAAAACAAAATATAACAATTAAAATCAAACAAAATATAACAATTAAAATAAAACAAAATATAACAATTAAAATAAAACAAAATATAACAATTAAAATAAAACAAAATAAATCAATTAAAATCAAACAAAATATAACAATTAAAATCAAACAAAATATAACAATTAAAATAAAAACAAAAATATAACGTTACGAAGTTCCTCTGCGTGGGGCGCACGTTCTAGAACGGACGGTTCCCCGTCACGAGGAGGACAGATTTTTCGTCGCGCACGATTTTACGTTCACTCCTGAAGCGACATGGATATTTATTTAATTCTTTATTTAAATAATTCGGATTGAAAATTATAAATTTATATCATTATAGATTCAGAATCCATCGCGTGCTTTCTATTTCGGGGTTTTATTACCCCCAGAACTTAGTTCGTACCGTGTTAATTAGATTTTCCGTCTTCGCGGTCAAACGCGTGTTCGACCCACAGATGGGCGTGCTTCACGGAGTTTAGTACAGTGGAAGGCTTGCGAAGCGCTTCACGCTACTACACTCCGTGAAGCACGCCCATCTATGGTCCGACCTCTTTCAAATCTTTCTTTCGAGTCCTAGAGTCCATCCTCTATCTCGTAACCACCTCGATCTTTGCGCCATCTATTGGTTTTTTACCGTCGCGAGTGTCTTGAAGGTGGGGTTCATATTCAAGGTCTTTCAGTTCCCACCAGCCTTCAAAGACACATCGCCCGCGCACTTCCTTTCATTGTCCAAGATAAGGAAGCCATTTGGCGCCATCCTGTCGGGGCCTTTTGACCAAGTTGGTGGCCCAATGGAACTTTCCTACTCGCGGTAGTACACTCACATATATACACAAAACAATATCAAGATAAGAAGTATACGAGTAACGAGTCTTTGGCAAAACGCAATATAGTTTAAAAATAAAAGAAAGGGTAAGCTATGGTGTCCGAGGTATAAAAACGCTCCCACTCTATAGTTCTGGGAAAACGGAGGGGACTTTTATTTAGCTTTATTTAGCTGTCAATGAGTTGAGAAATGACGGCTTCCACGAAAAGGTATTGGCGCCTTGAAACCTAATCCCAAAAACCCCATCAAGCGACGGTGCATAAAAGAGCTCTATATGCCCCGTAGGAATTTAAAATATATTCGTTACATATATAATCAGAAGGACATAGTATTATCAGAAGTAAATAACGTCTACTCATGGAAATGAGTGATATTTTCTTGCTACATTATTTGGTATAGATTACATTTCTGGCAAATATCATTAATTCATGTCATTATAGGTATTTCGACAAATACCTTGCAGTTAACTAAGGTTGGATCCCTTTCGACAGACCATCCGATTCCCTTCACAATGTTAAATTTTACAATCAAAAATCTGTCTAAAGCATAACCATCCCGTGTGAAATTATTACAATAACCTTTATTTTTTTATAATTTTACATTTTTTAAGTAAAAGAGTCAGAATAGGGTAAAAAAACATAGGCGGGAAAACATCTGAAAAGTTTCGTATTATATAGGGTCAAAAACAATTTTTTTAGGGACAGAATAATTCCATGCCATTGTTTATAGTATTAAATAAATAAAATTGAACCAAAATTATTTTTGAACACAGTTTCAAGTAGATTTATGACTAAATTAAAAAAAAATTAACGGAGAAAGGACACGTCAGAGTATGTTAAACTAAATTACTTTATTGAAAAACACAAGAAGATCTATGTTTTATTAATAGTGCTAATAGCAGCTTTTGACACCGAAAGTACCGTGTCTGGCCTTTTTAATTTCGTTTCATCTGTGTTATTAGATTTGCGAAGAAAGAAAGAGTAGACACGCTTGTCTTTAACAGTCGGTGGGACTGTTTTATACAGTGATCGAACCACATTACATCATGTCCAAGCCAATAGTGAGCCATTGGACATTGAACAAAATGGTCAAGAGTTCTGCTAACCGACTCAAATTTGATTAGTTGGCTTGAAGTCAACTTTTCGCCTTAAACACTACAAGCCGACCTAAATTTGACTAGTTTTTTGTGAGTCTGCCAGTAGTCTAGATACTGTCTGAAAGACCACCGGCCGAATGAAATTTAATATGGTTTTCATTAGTCTGCCTAGAGTCTGGATAATCCATAAAAGACCACAAGCTTACTGATATTTCACTTGGTTTTTGATAATCTTCCAATTATCTGGATAGTGCCTGAAAGACCACAAGCCGACTGAAATTTTACTAGGGTTATATTGAGTCTGTCTATTGTCTGGATAATGCCTGAAAGACCACAAGCCGACTGGAATTTCACTAGGATTATTTTGATTCTGCCTATTGTCTGGATAATGCCTGAAAGCCCGCAAGTCGATTGAAAAATCACAAGGATTAAACTCAGTCTGCCTATTGTCTGGCTAATACCTGAAAGACCACAAGCCGACTGAAATTTCAATAGGTTTTTATTAGTCTGCCTATAGTATGGTTATGTATATCATTCTGAGACGAGTTTTTAACTATACTACTACTACTATAAAAACAAAAAAAAAAATATTTGTCTAATTTAACTGCTGAGTCGCCTTCCGGTATATTCCCATTGGGTCGAATTCCCAATGAATCGAATTCAAAAGTACAGAGTGGTAAAGATCAGACCAACACCTATCTTTGTGGACGTCCCCCAATAATGCCGTTGGATGACGTCACTATACTACAGTGTAGACCTCGTATACAGGGTGTAAGTAAATACGTGTCATTGTAATCAAATGAGATCTTTCTATGGGTTTAATAGGGTAAATGCCAGATGGCTAGAAACATTGCAGAGGCACAGAACTGAACCTCGTAATTCAATAGATGACTTAACTCCGAGACATTTTATTTAACAACTTTAATAATTAGATAGTGATTGAATTAATCGACGCGAGGCCAAAACTGAATCCGTACGGTTTCGGTAAGCACATCAGCGTAAATGTTCGATGTGTCTACCATCGTGGTGCAGGCACTCTTTGAGGCGACTTTTCAGGTCTTGCAATACATTTGCCAGCATTTGAGGAGTGATTCCATTGATAGCGGCTCGAATTCGGTCCTTTAAATCTTCTGCGCCCATCGGTTCTCTTTATCATATTCCCATAATAAGAAATGAAGCGGAGTAAGGTCAGGAGACCGTGCCGGCCACGGAATTGGTCCACCTCTACCTATCCAAAGGTTGGGAAAGTGGTCGTTCAGCCATTGACGAACATTGACTACCCAATCTCGTGGGGCTCCATCCTGTTGGAACCTCATGGTGCGAATCACTGCTAATGGCAGCGTCACTAAACTCGTCACGCAGGAAGTCCAAGTACAATTCTCCAGTAATGTTCGCATCGAAGAAAAGGGACCGATAATTCGGTTCCCAAGAATGTCTACCCAGACATTTACCATCCATCGAATTTGATGGTAATGGTGTCTTAACTAATAGGGATTGTGATGGGTCCAGTAATGCATGTTATAATGGCTTACCGTACCATCCCTTTGAAATGTAGCCTCGTCCGAAAATAGAACCTTTTTGCAAAAATAGTGGATCGGTTGCAATTTGGTCATCGTCTGTTAAGACTTGATGGTGGTGGATATGATAGGGCCGGTAGTGGTGGCGATGTTTAATGGCAAGAACAGCTTAGTCCAACCTCGTGTGTGACCGATCTACTATTGGTATGAGGATTGGCTTCAAAACGTGCTACAATATCCACTTCTCGGTCTTCTTAACCGAGTATACGGTCTCGCCTACGTTCCCGGTCCTGCATGACGAACCCACCGAACTCGATAAGGTTGTCTCTAATGTCGATGAAGCTGCTTCGAACCGGATGGCGTCGGTGGGGGCAATGTTCTACATAAAGCACTGCCGCTCGACGTACGTTACCTAGACATTCATCCAAATTAAACATCATGTCCAATTTTTTCTGGTTAAAATAGGCTGGCATTCGACTATAACACGAGTCTTACTACGGTAACGCGAGCTTAGATGGTACCTTAGGGCGCACACGTTTCATTAAACAAAGTTCTTTTTTTCTCCGCGTCAAAGGGAACTTTGGCCACCTACTTCAAAAATCTTTCTAACGAAACCTCGTATGGATTCCTTAACTTCACCAAACGTGTTTTATTATGGGTTGAGTATTTTCTATTATATACGTCAGAGTGTCTATGGCTAAAGCTCGAGTAGTCGTTTAGACGTATTTTTTAACCGTTACACATGTATTAGGCCTACCACTATGTTGTATACGTGAAAAGGCAAAAATATAACCACAATAGTCTTGTACATATGAGAATTGTTTTTATTAAATATGATATACCAAATATTATCATGAAATAACTTGTTTAAGAAAGTCTTATATACTTATGTCAGTGTCTTCGCCGTCGTCTTGCATGTTGATGATAAGGGGTTCGATGGTTTTCTCTATTACCGGGTCTTTCTCCCAGTACTCTTCAAGTATCTTCTCCACGTGTTTAATTGCGTTAAGCCAATGATCAGGTCGGACTGCGTCAATGGCCTTCAGGGTCAGATCTTTTACGGTGGAGAGTTTAAACCCAAAGTTTTCCTTAGCCACGTAGCCTTTTACCTGTCCCCATATTAACTCGATTGGGTTAAACTGACAATGGTAAGGCGGGATTCGTACCACTTCATGGCCCATACTTCGTAGCGTATGGTTCTTGATTTGTACAGTTTTATAATCTCGTAGAGTTCAGCTTTCAATAGAGTCTTCTCGAAGTGAATTCCATTGTCTTCAAGCCACTTCTGCATATCTGCTTTACGAGTAGCGGTGGTAGGAGCTTTGTCCACAATAACGGAGTGATACGATGCGTTGTCCATAAAGATCGTTGCGTGGTGGTCAAGTTTTTCAAGTAGTTGCGTCTTGAACCATTCTTTGAAACATTTCGCGTTCATGTCATCATGGTAGTTAGCAAGTCCCGATTTTGAGGAGAAAAGCAATAAACCATTTTGAACGAACCCTTCTGACGTATCAGCATGAAGAATAATGAGTCTCCTTCCTTTACCAGATGGGACTTTCGGACCAGCTACGTCATCTGCTTGCCAGCATTTCGATACGGAGTGGTGTTCATTCACCCATGTCTCGTCCTAAAATACAGCCTTGTCCTTCAGGTCAATAGTTCTTACTTTTTTAAGAAATTTTCGGCGAAGGGCCACAACATCGTTTCTTTCCATAAGGTGCTTACGATTGTCAATCTTTTTAAATTGAAAGCCAAGTTTATCTTTTATTACATATCGCAGTGATTCTCGGCTTCCGTTAAAAAGGACGTCATTGGTTACTTTATCAACTTGACTAAGAGCTTCCAGCAATTTACTTAACGTCGGCAGCTTCTTTTCCAAGTAGAATTGGAGAATTCGTCTTCTAATGGCCTCGCACTGAAAATTGTCTAAATCCGTAACCTTCGAAGGATGAATCCTTGTTTTCCCAGGACTTTTGACTACCTCCGAATAGTCTTTACCCTGCTCTTTAGCGTCTTGAGATTCCTTTTTTATTCGTTTAATACTTGCCAAACTGACACCCGTCACGTCTGCCGTTCGTTCTCGAACTTGTTCAACCGGATGTAACAAACGATTCTCAGTTCGCTCTCTTTCAAAGTAATTGGTCACATTGGCAACTATAAGCCGTCCCTGCCGGCCAATAGTACAACCATGTCCTTTTACCTTACCCATATTTGAATAACTATTTTACCGTAACCAAGTCAAAGAATACCGTAATGTAAAGACGTAAGCTTATATGTATTTAAGGTTATTTTTTAATGAAATCTACCATTAATTTCCTTTTTTGTTACGATAAACCGGAATGATGAGAAACGAAATGGCATAATAAGCAAATAATATTAAAAAAAAGGCTTCTAACATGTAGTTGTCATTTGATATGGGTTCCTGCGTCATTGTGTAATATATAGAGGTACCAACGTGGCATATTATGGAAGCAAAGGTCACTGAAACGTTTTAACGTTTCCGTAACCTTTGTTTAATCTTTTTTGTTAATTTAGGCCATTTCGTCTCTCTTCATTCCGCTTATCGTAACAAAAAAAGTCAATTTTTATTATAGACGACTACTCGAGCTTTAGCCATAGAGACCCTGACGTGTACAATACAAAATACTCAATAGTAATGCAAAACACATAATCGTACAAAATATACATTGCAAAAAGCCCTCTTCCTCAATCCCTGAATTTTCAGCTCAATCTCGATTAACCCTATCGATTTAGTAGTAGACTATAAAGCGGACAAACGTCGAAATGAGAAAACAAGTTGATAAATAATTATGGGGTCGATGGTGGCGACCCCAATTTGGGCGAAATTCTCAGGGCTCATCTTTCGTTGGACGGAGTTTTTTTATAATGTGTCTCCCGTCGCGAAAAGGAAAAGAAATCCAAAATCCACACGGTGAAGAAATTAGAAAAAGATGGCTGTACCAAGAAGGATTGATCGAAAAATTATGGAATCGGTGGAAGAAAGAATACTAGTTAAATCTAAAATCTGCACATCAAATAAAACCTAGTCTGGTTGAGAACGAAATGAAAAGGGGAGGCGTCGTGATTGTCATGAACGAAAATATACCCCGAACATTATGGAAGATGGCGCGAATTGAAGAAACTTTGAGAGGTCGTGACGGACGCATACGTTCGTGTTTGCTAAAACTTCCGCACGGAAACCAATTACGAAGACCGATAAACTTATTGTGCCTCTCGAACTACAGTAATTACGAACACACCCAGCGTGTTCATAATTGGGGAGTGTGTTGGAACCCGAAGTTCCAGCTTTAACCTTTACTATCCCTTTATAGCTTATACTATCAGTTTAGATTTTATATTCGAACCCTATTTTTAAACCTATTATACTTTAGAGCAGGAAAAGCTATTTTATCTACTTTTTAATATTCCCTCGAAAAGTCATTTTCATTTCCACGAAAAAGGGGAAATTCTTAACTATTTTATTCCCTTTGTTCACTCGGATCGGGAAACTTAAAAGAAGAATACGCCGCTGATTTATGAGCTAGGGCCCATCTTCTGGCAATTACCAAACATCCTGAAAGGGACGCGGGATTGTCAGGGGATGGGACTAGCTCTCCTTTTTGACGAAATAGCGGCAGATCGAACAAACATCTCATACTGAAAAGTCACATTCGAAAATTTTAACCTTAAAATGTAATAGCGAAAATAAATTGTTCTGTTTTTAAATACGGTGCTTAATTTCTCGACTCGATAATAAAAATGGCTTCTTTGTACGTCTTTGGGATTTGAACTTCGGTATTATAGGCTTCATATACTTCATCCATGTCAACCTTAGTGACTGTTGATAGTAGAAAAGTTGCTAAGTTCTTTTTCGTATAATCCCATGCATCAATATCGTATAACAAATCCTTATCGGATAGGTTTTTCTTAACTTCTGGTTTAGAACTAAATTCTTCTCCTTCAGGATTATAGTAATAGATATCGGCAGTTCCATTCGTCTTGCCTTTTTGTCTTATTTTTACTTTTCTTTTCCAACCCTGGGGCAGATTAGGTACTTGATCTCCCCCTTTTTTAAATTTCCTTTCTGGATTTAATTGTTCTGTTATCAAAGGTTTCTGGTGTTTTCTGTTTCGGTTTACGTTTTTCAGGCGTTATCGGTTTACGTTTTTCAGGCGTTATCGATTTAAATTTTTCTGGCGTTATTGATTGAAGTTTTTCTGGCGTTATTGGTTTGTGTTTTTCTGGCGTTATTGGTTTGTGTTTTTCTGGCGTTATTGGTTTGTGTTTTTCTGGCGTTTTTGATTTGACTTTTTCTGGTGTTCGAGCATTTGATCTCGATGGTGATTGGTCGAGTGTAGTTTCTTCATTTGTATTGATATTTTGCAAACACGACTGATCTTCCTTCCCATACTCCATACCCAATTTACATTCATCAAAATCTACGTGTTTTGTCTCAATCACCTTCCTTTTGCTTGCATACCATATTCTGAATCCACGCATACCTCTCGCATATTCGACTAATACTCCGGGTTTAGATCGGTTGTGTAATTTGCTTTGACGTCGCTGTTTTGGCAAATGAACGAATGCTAGGCTCCTGATTCGCTTGAGGTGATTTACGCTTGGGTTTCGATCCATTAAGAATCTGACAGGAACTTTATCGGTAAGTTATGCATGCTTGGTTCGATTCTTTAAGTACATTGCCGTTATAAATACTTTGCCCCACATAAATAAGGGCAACTTTGCTTCTTCTAGTAAAGTCCTAGTCGTGTTTAGAAACGTCAAATTTACTCTCTCGGCCACTCCATTCATTTCCGGATAATAGGAGTTTGTTTTCTCATGTCGTATACCGTGTTCGCGACAGAAATCGATGAAATATTTCGCACAATATTCTAGTCCGTTATCAGTTCGTATAGCTTTAATTTTGCGCCAGGTTTGTAGCTCAACTGAAGTCTTGAATCTCTTGAAATACGTAATAACTTCGTCTTTAGTTTGCATAACGTAAAGCCATATATGTCTGCTAAAGTCATCGATGAATGTCACGAAGTATCGTGCGCCACCCAGATTTTATGGATGATGGTCCCCATACATGAGAGTGGATAAGGTCTAGTAACCCCTTGCTTCTGATTTCACCAATATTTTTACGAGATTTCTATTAAGGGTGGATAAGTATTGCAGGTCATTCTCATTTATATGCCCGAATGTCTGATGTCATAAATCTATTCTGTTTTTCGTAGATGCATGGGCTTCAGGTTGGTCTGGAACGGTTTTTTCCATTTCTTCAATCGCGATCATTCTTGCATTTTGTAACATAAAAATTATCCTCGAATAATCTGGCGTGAAAAGCGTATTTACCTCGCTCATCATATTCAGTATGTCTCCTTTGTATTTTGCTTGGTCTATCAATCTGGCCAAGATAAGATTTCTTCTTACAGCTGGGGTGTACAATACATTTTTCAGCAAGTATATTTTTCCATTACTACCTCCAATTTGAAATCGTATGTTGCCCCGTCCTTCTATCGATACTTGGCCTTCTCCACAGTTTGCGTTGGCTTGATAAGGGATAAACGTTACGAAATATGTGTGGCTGCGGAGTCGATAATAAAGTTACTGTTTTTCTGCGGTAAGCTATAGTCGATAGTACAAAAACCGGCTATATTGTCTCTTTTTCTTCGGTCTTATGATTCCTTGGTATGTTTGGTTTCTTGCACTCAAAGGCTTTATGACCCGATTTGCCGCAGTTCCAACACACTAGCGTTGACTTTTGACCTTGGTCATTCCGAAGATGTCGCCCTTCATGACGATCTCTTGTTTGTACCATAAGGGCATCTCGTTTTGATTCGTCTTTTTCACGTTGATGTTGTCGACTATACTCTGCCATCAAGGTTTTCTGGATAAAATGAACATCGTCGAAATGGTATATTTGTTGCACTATCGCTTCGTAATTGCTTGATAATTGACTGATTATTGGTATGATACATATTTGCCAGCAATTGTCTTACCCGCTTCTATTAGCTGCCGCTTAATGTGCTGAAGTCTTCCAATGAATATAGCGATAGTTTCATCTGGTTTACATGAGATCGTATAAAATTCACCACGTAAGACAGCAATCCTGGCTCGCGATGTTGGATAAAAATTGTCTTTTAAGGCTATCCAACATTATAGTGGCCTACTATGTCAGAGGCCAAAGGGTAATTCAACAATACCCAATGAAAATTAATTTTTTAATAATTTTTGATGTTAATACCTCCGTCAGCCGCAGTCAAGACACTGAAATCTCTACATTTTCCCCATTGCCCTTTAAATCCAATTAAAATTAATTTTTTAATAATTTTTGATGTTAATACCTCCGTCAGCCGCAGTCGAGACACTGAAATCTCTACATTTTCCCCATTGTCCTTTAAATCCAATTAAAATTATTTTTTTTATCATTTTTGATGTTAATACCTCCGTCAGCCACTGTTGAGACACAGAAATCTCTACATTTTCCCAAATGCCCTTTAAACCCAATTAAAATGAATTTTTTTTATCATTTTTGATGTTAATACCTCCGTCAGACGCAATCGAGACAATGAAAGCTTTACATTTTTCCCATTGCCCTTTAAACCAAATTAAAAATTTTTCATACCCGATTTTGATGAAAATTTCTAAGGTACTGTACATAATTGAATGTTTTTCTCTTATTTAAAAATTAATATAGCCTTAACTGACCTCAATATTTCTCGGTAAATGCATGAATGTAGACCCAAGGAGATTCAGATTTATTTTTTAACGCTTCCAGATATTTTTCAGGCTTGTATTTTCATTGAAATATAAGTAAGTTTCAAGCTTGATTAATAGCCTCCAAATATCCCTCTCCTGCGCGTGATTTTAAAAAGCTATGGAAAACCTAAGCCTAATTTGTCAAATCAGGCTTAGGTTTTTGACTACTCAATTTCTCCGCCTTAATTTTTCTTTCCGTCTTCATAAATATATTGTGGGCCAACTAAATGGTGAAAAATTGTGAAATTGGTCTTAAAATAAAGCTTGAAACTTAATTCATACCACACGGATAATCCAAGTTTTAAAAGCATCTAGAAGTATTAGAAAATAAATCTGAAAGGCAAGCCACTTTTAAAAAAACCAAATCCCATAGAATAACATTAAGAATTGGCCATGACCAAAACTAGCTAAGAAGCAAACTATGGATCACCTTCAAAATTAGTTTTAAAATACTTAGACCTAATATTTTTTAATGAAACTTGAAAAGTTCAACATTCGAACGTTGGTCTACCATTTAAAATTGATTTTAGCAGTAACAAATAATTCCTCTTTTAGTTCTGCGATGCAAGGGACATTTCCTCTAGAGAACCAACTTCGTCAAAGATTTCAATAGATTGAAGTGATTAAAAAGTTCAATATAAAATTTAGAAACGTAAGGTCAGTTGGTCCCTCAGTAAAAACAAAGCGGCGTTTAGAAAATTCTAGAGTAATTGTGGACCAAGTAACGCCATTTGACAAATGCGCGAGAAATCGAACTCATTTGCGAACTTTTAGTGCATCCAGCTTAGAGCAGTACCGCAAACATGCGAGAAAATGAAAAAATGAAATTGTAAGCGCGTGCAAGAAACTGGTTTTTATAAACAAGTCCCAATACACTGTTTCCAACTTCGCTAGAAGGTAAAAATTCATCCCGGTACATAAAGCTGATTCTCTCAATATTCAGCCGAAATAAAAAAACAAATAAAATAAAATCATTTGTAATGTCCATGTATACACAGAGGGATATATATGTATATTCGGAGAACCCGGTAGGGTTCTTACGTTATGGGCTGATCATCATCTGTAATGCAATTTTGATTTCCTTAAAAAATTGGACCTTTAGCCAATCAGAACGCTCCATTTCCCCATTGAAATAACATTAAAATCGACTTTTTCGAGGACATGTCCTGTGCATCGCATAACTAAAAGAGTAATTATTTGTTACGGTTAAAACCAATTTTAAATGGTAGAGCAAAGTTCGAATGTTGAACTTTTCCAAGTTTCATTTAAAAATATTAAGTCCAAGTATTTTAAAATTAATTCTGAAGTTGACCCTTTTTTTGGTGCTTTGCTGGTTTCGCGCATGGCCAAATACGTAATGTTATTCTATGGGATTTGGTTTTTTGAAAGTGGCTTACCATTCAGATTTATTTTCTAATACTTCCGTATATTTTTCAGACTTGGATTTTCCGTGTGGTATGAGTTAAGTTTCAAGCTTTATTTTAAGACTAATTTCATAATTTTACACCGATTAGTTGGCCCACAATCTATTCATGAAAACGGAGGGAACAACAAGGCGGAGAAATAGATTCGTCAAAAACCTAAGCCTAATTTGACAAATTAGGCTTAGGTTTTATATGGCTTTTCAAAATCACGCGCAGTCCGGAGCGCGCTTGATTTGGGGGCTATGGGTATTGAACTCTAATGACTTAATTTCTCCTCCTTCATATTTTTGCCGTTTTTATAGATAGATTGTGGCCAAACTAATCGGTGTAAAATTATAAAATTAGTCTTAAAATAAAGGCCGAAAAATATCTGGAATCATTAGAAAATAAATCGGAAAGGTAAGTCTCTTACAAAAAATCTAAATCCCATAGAATAACATTAAGTTTCAATTTCTCCGCCTTAAAAGTACTCTCATTTTTAAAAATGAGTGAAATTCCGAACGACTTGCCATTCCGAACGGCAATAAGGAAGGTATTAACATCAAAAATAATTAAAAAATTAATTGGAATTTAGTTTTAAGGGTATTGGAAAATTATAAAGATTTCACTGCGGCTGTCGGAGGTATTAACATCAAAATTGATGAAAAAATTAATTTAAATTTGGTTTAAAGGACAATGGGGAAAATATAAAGATTTCGCTGCGGCTGTCAGAGGTATTAACATCAAAATTGATGAAAAAATTTATTTAAATTTGGTTTAAAGGGCAATGGGGAAAATGTAGAGATCTGACTGAATCAAGTGAGGCTGCCCCAGCTATTAACATCAAAAATTATGAAAAAAATCAATTTTAATTAGGTTTAAAGGGCAATGGCAAAAATGTAGAAATTTGACTGAATCAATTGCGCCTGTCGCAGCTATTAACATCAAAAATGATGAAAAAATTAATTTTAATTGGGTTTAAAGGGCAATGGTAAAAATGTAGAAATTTGACTGAATCAAGTGAGGCTGCCCCAGCTATTAACATCAAAAATTATTAAAAAATTAATTTTAATTGGGTTTAAAGGGCAATGGTAAAAATGTAGAGATCTGACTGAATCAAGTGCGGCTGCCCCAGCTATTAACATCAAAAATTATGAAAAAATTAATTTTAATTGGGTTTAAAGGGCAATGGTAAGAATGTAGAGATCTGACTGAATCAAGTGAGGCTCCCCAGCTATTGTCATCAAAAATTATGAAAAAATTAATTTTAATTGGGTTTAAAGGGCAATGGTAAAAAAGTAGAGATCTGACTGAATCAAGTGCGGCTGCCCCAGCTATTAACATCAAAAATTATGAAAAAATTAATTTTAATTGGGTTTAAAGGGCAATGGTAAAAATGTAGAAATTTGACTAAATCAAGTGCGGCTGCTGCAGCTATTAACATCAAAAATTATGAAAAAATTAATTTTAATTGGGTTTAAAGGGCGATGGTAAAAATGTAGAGATCTGACTGAATCAAATGAGGCTGCCGCAGCTATTAACATCAAAAATTATGAAAAAATTTAGTTTAATTGGGTTTAAAGGGCAATTGTAAAAATGTAGAAATTTGACTAAATCAAGTGCGGCTGCCGCAGCTATTAACATCAAAAAATATGAAAAAATTAATTTTAATTGGAGTTTACAATAAAATGTAAGACTGAAGGAACAGATATTATATCAAAAATGTCTTTGCGAACAAAGACCCAGAAGGACACGTTATGATTTCGGAAGGCTGAAGCGACAGATATTATATCAAAAATGTCTTTGTGAAGGGAAAGATATGTTAAATTTTCTTTTAAAACGTAAAATTTAATTAAAATCGCAATCTGACAGGATTTAGAGTCTAATTTCAAAACAACTGATTTTATTCACTCTCAAATATTTAAGAAAAAACATAACAGGCGATTTTCTCCCTTTGACCCTTAACATTAAATTTGGCTTAATTATTTTTCAGGGAAAACGTGTATTGAACAGTTTTTTTTTTGTTTTTTTTTTTTTTAGTATAATGTGAGTTCACTTTTTTTTAACCCCAAATTGTCACGACTCGTACTTCAACAGATTGTTAAAAATACTCGCCGGTTTATAAGAATGAGTATCTTATATGGACTAGTTGCGTTTTTTAAAGCCCCTTTGTACTCACCTTGTTTTCTAGCTTAGCAGACGACGTTGACCGTAACAAATTGAGCAGTCAAATGAGGATTTTAAAGGGGGCAAATTTCAGAAAAGATAGGCCTTTTAAATTATTCGTAGTTATTTTTCTTCTAGGAAAACCTTATAATTTTATTTTATGATTCCCTTGAAAGAGATCACTTTCTTGCGCTAATACATAAGGATTTGAGTTTTGGAAATACGCAACCTAAATTGGGACTAAAATACCGCGAATTTTAATTCTAAATAAACTCCTTATTAGCTAGACCCAACCCTAGTGGGGTCTAGGTACTGTATTCACTGCGGCGTTGGCGTTGGCGTTGGCGTGGGCGTTGGCGTCGTGCAAGCAGACGAAATACGTCATCGAATAGAAAAATCTTTCGTCCTCTTACCTCTCCGAGTGAACTTTTAGTTCACGGAGAGGTTCTGTCTGTTACGTCATCGAATCGGAAAAAACTTTCGTCTTCTTACCTCTCCGACTGAACTTTTAGTTCGCGGAGAGGTACTGTGTGTCGGAAGAAGACGTCATCAACCACGGCGCTTGATTCTCCAATAAAATTCGAATATACAGTTATTAGCTTCTACCTTGCTGTAAACGTACATCCACTGCAGCTCATTGAAGAGCAGCAACCGTTACTCGCTTCTTAGTTTATAATGATAAACGAGCGCCTTATATAGTATCTTTTGGATTCGCGTCTATTTTAGCCTTCTGAGGTTATAGCTTTTACTGAATTGAAACGTAATATTAATTTAAATTAAAATTAAACCACATTAAATGATTTAACTTAATCTAAAAACCAATCTTGCTGAAACTTAAATTTAATATAAAAGATATTTTCGAAGATATTCAATATTTTCTTATAGGTTGATTAGATAAAGGCGTGTTTTCACGTGTGTTCAAGATAAAATGAATTAATAAATTTTAGATATTATGGTGCGTTTTCACGAGTATCCAAGATAAGACAATAAAGATTAGATGTAAAGGTGCCTTCACAAGGGTATCCAAGGTAAAAATTAATAAAGATTAGATATAAAGGCGTGTTCATAGGGTATTCAAGATAAATGACTTAATAAAGAATAGATATAAAGACGCGTTTCCAAAATAAAATGAATTAATAAAGAATAGATATGAAGTCCCGTTGCACGAGTATCCAAGATAAAATGACAAAGATAATATATAAATGCCTGTTCGCACGGGTATCTAAGTTAAAAATTAATAAATATTCGATATAAAGCCACGTTCACATGGTTATCCAAGATAAATTAATAAAGATTAGATATAAATCCGCGTTCAGACGTATCAAAGAAAAATTAAGATTAGATATAAAGCCGCTTTCACACGGGTATCCAAGATAAATTAATAAAGATTAGATATAAAGACGCTTTCACACGGTTATCCAAGACAATTAATAAAGATTAGATATAAAGACGCTTTCACACGGTTATCCAAGATAAATTAATAAAGATTAGATATAAAGACGCTTTCACACGGGTATCCAAGTTGAAAAACATGATTTGAAAAACATGATTTGAAAAACATGATTTGAAAAACATGATTTGAAAAACATGATTTGAAAAACATGATTTGAAAAACATGATTTGAAAAACATGATTTGAAAAACATGATTTGAAAAACATGATTTGAAAAACATGATTTGAAAAACATGATTTGAAAAACATGATTTGAAAAACATGATTTGAAAAACATGATTTGAAAAACATGATTTGAAAAACATGATTTGAAAAACATGATTTGAAAAACATGATTTGAAAAACATGATTTGAAAAACATGATTTGAAAAACATGATTTGAAAAACATGATTTGAAAAACATGATTTGAAAAACATGATTTGAAAAACATGATTTGACAAACATGATTTGACAAACATGATTTGACAAACATGATTTGACAAACATGATTTGACAAACATGATTTGACAAACATGATTTGACAAACATGATTTGACAAACATGATTTGACAAACATGATTTGACAAACATGATTTGACAAACATGATTTGACAAACATGATTTGACAAACATGATTTGACAAACATGTTTTGACAAACATGTTTTGACAAACATGATTTGACAAACATGATTTGACAAACATGATTTGACAAACATGATTTGACAAACATGATTTGACAAACATGATTTGACAAACATGATTTGACAAACATGATTTGACAAACATGATTTGACAAACATGATTTGACAAACATGATTTGACAAACATGATTTGACAAACATGATTTGACAAACATGATTTGACGAACATGATTTGACGAACATGATTTGACGAACATGATTTGACGAACATGATTTGACGAACATGATTTGACGAACATGATTTGACGAACATGATTTGACGAACATGATTTGACGAACATGATTTGACGAACATGATTTGACGAACATGATTTGACGAACATGATTTGACGAACATGATTTGACGAACATGATTTGACGAACATGATTTGACGAACATGATTTGACGAACATGATTTGACGAACATGATTTGACGAACATGATTTGACGAACATGATTTGAAGAACATGATTTGAAGAACATGATTTGAAGAACATGATTTGAAGAACATGATTTGAAGAACATGATTTGAAGAACATGATTTGAAGAACATGATTTGAAGAACATGATTTGAAGAACATGATTTGAAGAACATGATTTGAAGAACATGATTTGAAGAACATGATTTGAAGAACATGATTTGAAGAACATGATTTGAAGAACATGATTTGAAGAACATGATTTGAAGAACATGATTTGAAGAACATGATTTGAAGAACATGATTTGAAGAACATGATTTGAAGAACATGATTTGAAGAACATGATTTGAAGAACATGATTTGAAGAACATGATTTGAAGAACATGATTTGAAGAACATGATTTGAAGAACATGATTTGAAGAACATGATTTGAAGAACATGATTTGAAGAACATGATTTGAAGAACATGATTTGAAGAACATGATTTGAAGAACATGATTTGAAGAACATGATTTGAAGAACATGATTTGAAGAACATGATTTGAAGAACATGATTTGAAGAACATGATTTGAAGAACATGATTTGAAGAACATGATTTGAAGAACATGATTTGAAGAACATGATTTGAAGAACATGATTTGAAGAACATGATTTGAAGAACATGATTTGAAGAACATGATTTGAAGAACATGATTTGAAGAACATGATTTGAAGAACATGATTTGAAGAACATGATTTGAAGAACATGATTTGAAGAACATGATTTGAAGAACATGATTTGAAGAACATGATTTGAAGAACATGATTTGAAGAACATGATTTGAAGAACATGATTTGAAGAACATGATTTGAAGAACATGATTTGAAGAACATGATTTGAAGAACATGATTTGAAGAACATGATTTGAAGAACATGATTTGAAGAACATGATTTGAAGAACATGATTTGAAGAACATGATTTGAAGAACATGATTTGAAGAACATGATTTGAAGAACATGATTTGAAGAACATGATTTGAAGAACATGATTTGAAGAACATGATTAGAAGAACATGATTAGAAGAACATGATTAGAAGAACATGATTTGAAGAACATGATTTGAAGAACATGATTTGAAGAACATGATTTGAAGAACATGATTTGAAGAACATGATTTGAAGAACATGATTTGAAAAACATGATTTGAAAAACATGATTTGAAAAACATGATTTGAAAAACTTTACGCAACTTCGTGTTTAAAGGAATCTCGAAACGCCATTCAAATTGTTCAAAGAGGTTCTTTTCAGCCTCTTTTACAATGTCATGGGTCTAGCTATTCCTATGGGCTTGACCATCTTGTTTCAGCTCGCATAATGCAATATGAACGAATTGCCTCGACTAAAGTCGAGGAGTTATAATAAAACATTATTTATTTAAGTAGTTTTAACAGAATTTCAAGGTCGGTATTCGAGTATTCGTCAATTACAAATTTAAGAATAATAATTATCGAATTACATATAGTTAAAGAAAGTATCCATGATTAGCGTATAGCCCCTTCAAAGCCACATATCTCACAACCTTGGTTTGTTTACATATCAAGGACATAAATAAAGAGCTTTTTAATAGTACCCATTCTAGAGCAGATATGGCCTAAAGTTGTTAGGTTGGGTTAGGTTACCAAAACTAATAAAGTAAATTGTTCTTTAGATTGGGTTGGGTTAGGTTGGGTTAGGTTAGGTTAAGGTAGATTATGTTGGGTTAAGATAGATTGTATTGGATTGTGTAACGAACTTTTTCGTTACGACATTATTTAAATTATATTTTATATATAATTGCTTCTGCTAAAAACCCAAGATCTATTTGTAGACTCGAGGTCGCCTATTTTTGTTAAGCCTATAGAAAATCTTAACTATCCCTTTTGTAGTAATGGGCGTCCAGGAGTCTATTCTCTAACTTTCATTTGGATCAAGGTCGCCCAAATGGTTTGGAATTCCAAATCATTTGGGCAAGAATTCGAAATATTACCAAAAACCGTATTCTGTAACTTCAAAATCCAAACCATTTGGATTTGCACTGCCCATTTCATTTGGCCGGCGAAAGAGCGAGCCAAATCCAAGCCACTTTCCATTTGAGTGTCTTCCCCCCCTTATATTTAGCCCCATTTTCTCTCTGGAAACGAGAGAGCCGCCGCAGCAACTCATTTTTCTCAAATAAAAAAACAAAAAACCGTCAACTCCGCTTTGCTAGTAGATTTCGTGAAAATGGCCGGTCTATTTTTTCAACTAGAACTTAATCGTTTGCAATTTGAGGACCGAAATTGAGTTGCACGTAGAGCCCAATTCATAAACAATCGTAACTCGCTATAGTAGTAACGCGTGCTAGAGCGTTAAGATCGTTTATGAATTGGGCTTTTATTGTACAACTTACTTTCTTCCACTTATCAACTGTTTTTGTTGGGCCCAAGCCACAACTATTCAAAATAAGGGCAAGGTCGACCCACAATTGATCATACTTTTGCTTGGTGAAGTTAATATTGAATTTCATGTGTACAAAATCTATATTAGCTTCCAAAAACTCGATGTAAAGTAATTGCTGCCTAACGTGTACTTTTCCCATTTTATAGTAAATAATAAAATTTATAAATTAAAATAAATTAAATTTATAAATTAAATTCCTAAGTAAGATGATATAAATCTAAAAGCTCAAGCAAGAAATACAACTACTATAAGAAACACGAGGTAAAGTAATGAAAGAAAAATAATGGAATTCCTTCGAATTATAACAAAAGGACAATTCTTGGAAAAAATGGGTTTTTGCAAGTTTTCCAATTTTTCATCTAAGAAAAAAAACCGTTTATTCAGTGATCTTACAAAATTCCCGCACATATAGTATCATGAAATGACGTACATTTGGATTTGGCATTTGGATTCCCATAACCCAAATCGCCATTTGGATTTGAGTTAGAGAATGCGGTTTTTTGTACCCATTCCAAATGGAGCCGATCTAAATCATTTGGATTTGGCTATTCCAAATGATTTGGTTTGAATTAGAGTGTACGCGGATATCACGTGACCTAGCTCGTAGAGCAAAAAGTCTAGAGACATTACATGCCAGTTTAACGTTCAATCCCGTACAACGGAATTACCTCTTTTAAGCGTGGCTGCCACATTAAGTTTCAAGTGTCGTGCAATGATATGCAACAGGACGTCTCCAATTGCATATTATCACCTTCCACCATCCACTTTACGGTCAAACCTCGATGCTGGACAGTTGAAAGCGATTATACGCAATGGGACGTCTCCCACTGTTATAATCACCTCCGACCATCCTCACACCAAGGTCCAACCTCTAGTGTCCGATCTCAGCGGGCCATATTAGCGAGGCGTCCTCACTAATATGGCTCACATCAACCTTCCACTCTCCAAATATCGCCCCACTTGGGTAAATTAGCGTCGCCTACAAAGTGCCTATGGTTACGATAACGTCTAGACATGAAGGGAGGGGTTTTCCTCCCAACTTCATAGTCACATCGCTCGACTAATAAAGCCCTTCGAAATGTTTTTACCTCCCCGACTGAACTTTAGTTCAGGGGGAGGTTTTACACTGGTCGTGTCTGTGTGTGGGTGTCTGTGTGTCACTTCCGGCGTACACTACTTCCGGTGTAACCGGATATCACGTGACCTAGCTCGTGGAGCAAAAAGTCTAGAGACGTAATCATGCCAGCTTATCGTTCAATTCCGGGGAATTACCTCCTTTAAGCATGGCTGCCACATTGAGTTTCAGGTGTCGTGCAATTATATACAACAGGACGTCTCCCATTGGATATCATCGCCTTCCACGATCCACTTTACGGTCAAACCTTGATGCTGGACAGTTGAAGGCGATTATACGCAATGGGACGTCTCCCACTGTTATAATCACCTCCGACCATCCCCACACCAAGGTCCAACCTCCAGTGTCCGATCTCAGCGGGCCATTTTAGCGAGGCGTCCCTCACTAATATGGTCCACATCAACCTTCCACTCTCCAAACATCGCCCCACCTACGGGTAAATTAGCTTTGCATACCAAGTGCCAAGAGATCAAGAATCAGCAAGACATTGAAGGGAGTGGGTTTTCCTCCCAACTTCATGGCCACATCGCTCGATTAATAAAGGATTTCGAAAGGTTTATATACTACCTTTTTGGAGGGAATGCAAATGAGCCTTATGGTGTGATATTGTTTAGAGAAATGAAACGCGATATTAATTTATATTACAATTAAAAATATCAAAATGGTTAAACTTAATCTAATTAAGTTGAAAAATCAATTAAAAATTCGAGATAGTTTAGAAGATATTTAAGAAATTGTCCAAACATTTAGTGAAATTTGACCGTTTAATACCAGCTTGAGTTGGCAACACGCGCTAAGCTGTTTTCCATCTATCATTTAGTCCAAAAAGCAAGGTATAACGGGCAGTATAGGCTAAGGCTTGCTGCAAACTTGGGGTGGATTTAAGAATCTAAATAAAGGTACGATTACACGGGCATCCAAGATAGAAATGATATAAGATTAAAAGCTGAGGCGGATTGATACAAAATGTTAAACCTCTTAAGAAAAATGATAGTGGTGAAAACTCTCCTTGAACAAAAGTACAGTAGGTTTCCCGTGTTTAAAAAACAACAATTTTGAAGAAAAAATTACATCTGATGTTGGAAAAAAAATAGGCTTCAGTTTTCTCCACTATAAAACCAAGAAACATTTCCGATTATTTTCATAATCGAAATCAGCCCTGTACAGTGAACTTCGAGACCACGAGACCAGACAAGAGGAGACGAGGCCAGACCAGACGAAAGAGAGCTATAATGACTTAAGGGAGATAATCAACCAGCGCAGAATGTTATCACCATTTGAAGTCAACAGAGCAGCGACACGGCTTTCATTTATCACCAGAAAGAGATGGCCCGGCTACGAAGAATTGAAACGTGCAAGCAGTTAGTGTTTTCGAATTCGACATATGAGATACCTACAGTCAGTAAAAGCTCGGCAGTTCTTCATACGGCCTTGTAATTGTAAACATAAAAGCAGCTATTCAAATATAAGTACTAATGGTATGGAAATTAGTCTACTTTCAGTCTTTTAAGATTTTTTTTATCATAGGAGTGGAAACTAACGTCTTGTCAGCCGGTTTGGAAAATAACCTCTCGACCATCTTCATCCTTTGATTCTTCCAATGACTGGGATCACTTGTATGATGAAAATATCAGTAATGGTCCTCTATTAGCACGTCAAAACAAGAATTTCAGACGAAAATTGTACCGGAAGTAATTACCAATCATCTACCGACAATGGGTTGTAAATGGAACATTCAGTCTACAATATTTCTTGGTTTGTCCAAAAGGGACTTGCTACCACATCTTCGTCGTTTTCATTCCTTGTCTTTCTTGCCATCCCAGACTAAATCCTTCGTCTTTATCAAATCAGTGGATAATCAAAGATAATCACACAGTACACCCTATGACAAAGTGTTAATTTATATTACAAGAACTTGTATTTTACATATTTACCTGAAAAATAAACTTTTCATTTGGTCAGTGTTGTGCTAAGTGGTACGTTTGTACTTTTTTGGTACATTTTGAAATTTTTGGTAAGAAAATACGTTTTCAAATTTTCAATAGGAATATGGTACATTTCGAATTTTTTTCAAATAAAGCACGTTTTTGAATTTTTTAATGGCCTTTTGGTACACTTAGATATTTGGGGATTGAAAATATAATATAATTTTTTCAAGTTTATGTAGTGCATTTTTCCTATAAGCTCAGAAAAGCATTCTCGGAATGTACTCTTCTAAGTATGGGGTTTGGGGGTTTCCCATTCTTTTATTCTGTTGAAACTTGAAGGATTTTACAACAATGAGAATTATTTACTTAGAGAGATATAGGGAGCTTTACTTCACACGTGCAGTGTGCTTATCACTTAGAGCTGATAATTCCAGTACCCCCGCCAAGAACAGCCGAGAAAAACTGAACAATACCCAAGGTTAGTAGAAATCCGCTATATAGGAACAATACCTTCCTACGCTGGGTTCATCTCAGCTCTACATCCCACTTCAAAAGACCCCTTAAGATTTAATCTTATGGATGAGACAGGATGACCATCCACTTTCAAGCCTACACAGTACACATTAACATGATTTGCATCACCAAAAATATCCAGCACAAAGGGTCTTTTAATTAATTTAATTTAATTTGGTGTGTCTATTAAAAAATCCACACCCTGCCGCATATAATAATGGGTAACGCAGGACATTTCATTTGTTTTGTACAAGACTCCATTCACGTACCATTAGAATATGGTAGCATAGCTTTAGCCTCTGGTCCCATCCTCGCAAATTTTGTAACAAAAGTTCGTCTGCTTTACGCAAAACGCGTACCCAACGCACTCTGGCGTTAGAATATGTCATTTTATTTTTCGTTAAAATGGCGAGTAAGGCGAGCATTAGCCCAAATGGTAATAAATTGGATGTCTTCTTTTCCTTGGCAGAAATTCGAAAAAATAATTTTATTAATGACCATGGATGGAAAGATCTTAATCATAGGTTAGTTTTCAATAATAATTTCTCTTCAATAATTAAGCGAATTGGACATGTTTTTTTCCCCGAGTTCAAGAACAAAGGCTTAACTCCTCCAGCTTCAATTCTGAATGTAAAGGATTAAAGCAAATTTTAAATTATCATTTAGAATATATTTAGCTGTCGTAAAAAGTGTACCTCCTTAATATTGTTTAAATAAATATTATTTTCTTCAATAATTGCTTTGCTCTTCGTAAAATCGTTTTAAACGTTTGTACCTTAGATCTTTTTTCAGTCGTCCCCATTTTTATTACCCAAAATATTATGTCAAGGTCGTTAGGAGCGCGGGTTAATAATAGATGTCAGGAGCAATTTACTTGAATAATCGATTCGAAGCAGACGAACATTTGCTACAAAGTTTGCGAAGATGGGTATTGAATCGCGGCCCTCCCATATTCTTATGGAACCTGAATGAATTCTTGGTTGTATGTAGTCATTTATATCTTTGGCCATGTTTGGCCAATATACGTGGATACGCGCTTTTGTCAAGCAAGCTGTGATTCCCTGGTGTGCTGAATGTATTTGTTCCAACGTGTTGTTCTGCAGCGTCAAGAAGTCTACGAAACGCAGGACACTCATTTGCATTCTCTGAATACTTGAGGTTAAAGGAAAATTCTTATACTCCGTAGCCTAGATGGGAAATAGAGAAGTGTGATTGAAATGAACGCTGTTTCTTCTACTCTTCCAATACTCTACATTTCTTTTAATCTTTTATTTTAGGTAGGGTTAGGTTAGATTATGTTACCTTAACGTCGGGGTCGGGGAGGTTATATTTTGGTTTCCCAACTTGTTATACTTTATTTCTTGGAATGAATGCAAAGCAGCCTTATGGTGTGATATCGTTTAGGGAAATGATTTGTATTATTATTTTATATTATAATGAAAAATATCAAAACGGTTAAACTTAATCTAATTATTAATATAGCCGAAAAATCAATTTAAAATTCGAGAAGAGACCGTTTAATAGCAGCATGCGCTAAGCTATTTTCCATGTATCAATTAATCAAAAAAGCAAAGGTATAACGGGTAGCATAGGCTCAGGCTTGCTGCACACTGAGGTGGATTGAAGAATCTAAATAAAGGTGCGTTTACACGGGTATCCAAGATAGAAACTACATAATTTAGATAAGAGATAAAGGCGCGTTCACAGGGATATAGAGATGATTATATTACATGGACATTTTTTTTTTCATTTCGCCTGAATACTGTTAGAATCCGCTATATGCACCGGAATGAACTTTTACCGTCTAGCAGAAGTAGATGAAACCCTCCTTTGAAGTCTACTACTCTAATGTTCCATATAGCGCTCCTCTCTGTATGGGTAAAATTCCCAATTTTACGAGATCGGAGGGGTCCTACTTCATACCCCTTGTCTACGGATAATTGGAAATTCTCTCTCTCCACAAACGACGACGTTTTTTTAGCGAACTCCAAGGCTGCTAGAGATATTCGCTCGACGAACTCCCGCTCCGAAAATATCCACCGTTAGGAGGCGTACGAATCGCACTTTTTGAAACTAACCCATACAGAGAGGGGTAGACAAGACCAGGGAGTAATAGACTTCAAAGGAGGGTTTCATCGGCTTTTGCGTCTAGCGAAGTTGGAAAGTTGGAAAGAATGTATTTTGACTTGTTTTTAATTTCTACTACTGTCTATAATAAATAAGTGCGTGTAAAACCCGCAAAGCTTCAATTTTGCAACGCTTTTAAGCATATTAACGTCATTTAAT
Source organism: Odiellus spinosus (assembly GCA_963920705.1). Taxonomy (NCBI): domain Eukaryota; kingdom Metazoa; phylum Arthropoda; class Arachnida; order Opiliones; family Phalangiidae; genus Odiellus; species Odiellus spinosus. The sequence goes on along the minus strand of OY987225.1, from coordinate 12,294,483 downwards.
CAAAGGAGGATAACTGCACTTGTGACACGTGTAAAATCGAGTTCGTCAGCACGTGAGTATGTGTAGCCTACTAAATTTGAAGTCGGAAATCACTTTACGCATGCAAAATATAAAGCAATTTTGATATTCTTGGGAGAATCATCTGTATGTATGTGGAAATACTGTAATCTGCTGGCAAACTTGCGAACAGTAGCGTTAGAATTGATTTTAATAACTAGCACGGGCTTTCAAATTAAGTTTTCAGAATTCTCGCTCGTTTCGAAAATGTATTTCACGCGAAATTGTTGCGTGTGTGCATGCGCATATCGAACCAGGTTATTCATGCCACAATTTACAGTTGACAACATGCGCTACGCTATTTTCCATGTATATCATTTAGTCAAAAAAGCAAAGGTATAACGGGCAGTATAGGCCAGTGTTGGGTAAAATACTGCACTTTCGGTATTTAAAATAAAATACTAAATACTCCTACCATAAAGTATTTAAAATAAAATACTAAATACTCGGACGATAAAGTATTTAAAATAAAATACTTAAATAAAGTATTTTAAAATACTAAATACTTAAAATACTGTAATGTTAAGGTCTAGCGAAAGGCACGGTCCCAGACCGACTGTTCATCCTCGTAGCACTGGAATTCTTATTGCTACTTCAATGCCATTATAATCAGTCCTCCTAAATCGGAACGCTTCTATTTCTGAACACTTTCATTTAAAAATGTATAACTTAAATTTGGTTGGGTCTGTTTAAAGATGGAAGAGCTCATTTTGTAGATTAAGAATGGGGCTATTCGCGAAACACAACTTCAACACTCTAGAAAAAGACACAACACTAATTAGCCAACCGCGATAATTAGCCTAATTAATTAGACCGTTTTTAAGGGAATGTTTTCCTATACGGCCTAGGAAATAAGGTTTTACGAATTTCGGAAAAAATCCTGGGCCTACGCGCTCGATTTGGTCGTAAAGTTTGAGTTTCTACAAAATAAACTTCTCAAATTTTAAAATGTATTCAAGAATTTCAAATTCAGAACTGTGCGAAATCAAACACGCATTAAAATATTTGAGAAACTGGAAAATTTGCTAAAGGAACCATATCGAAACGAGAAATGAGTGTCACCAATGGATTTCTTGGCCGAATTTACCGAGGAAAGGCGGAATTAGCGCGCTCGAGCCAGTATTTGCAAAGTTATCGACGATTTCCTTTGAAATAAGGATTCCTTTATGGTTTCTATGCAAAAGCAATGCTTAATTCTTAAATCGCCGATAACTTTGCAATGGATGCGCGACTATACAAACTTAATATTAGATTCTTAATTTCGTCATTAACAATTCCAGAGCAATCGAGATCTCGGATTTTTTAAAATGCGTTCAGAGATAGGCGACCCTACCCTACCGGCGATAAGCGGTATTTTTCAAGCGTGGTTCTTCCGCTTGCATCTTGATGATGTTTTTTCCGGACAATTTAGTTGTACGGAATTTTTTGATAGATAAAGTATTTCGCTAATAATATCAGTATCTTGTTTAAAATACAAGAAAAAATGTATTTAAAATAAAATACTAAATACTTTTATTTAAAAGTATTTAAAATAAAATTCAAAACACTTAAAAAGTATTTAAAATACTACCCAACACTGGTATAGGCTTGCTGCAAACTTGGGGTGGATTGAAGAATCTAAAATAAAGGTTCTTTTACACGGGTATCCAAAATAGAAACGACACAATTTAGATAAGAGATAAAGGCGCGTTCACAGAGATATAGAGATGATTATATTACATGGACATTGCAAATGTTTTTTTTTTTTTTTTTTTTTTTTTTTTTTTTTTCATTTCGGCTGAATATTGAGTGTATTTTCCATCATCAAATCAGTGAATTATCAAAGATTATCGCGCAGGACACCCAAATGATTCAGATGGATTTATATTGCGAGAATTTATGTATTCCCCATATTTACATTGAAAATAAACAATCTATTTTGTGTCGATTCCTGATCTTCATCCCTTGTCGCGAAACAGCAAGCCGGGATTGAGATTTTAGACTGTGAATTTTGTAACTCGGGGGAGAGACTTTAGTTTCCCTTTGATTTTAGGGAAGACCTTAGGATAACCGACTGAAAAATTATCTAAGGTTAGGTTTTGTAATTAGTCGACCGATTTTACGCACTAGCTAGGTTTTACGCGTTGGTCAACTACGTGTTTGTTTTAAAATAAAGAAATAACGAGACTTCAGTTCAGTTTGAAACGAAACTTCTATACTTTAATAATCGCTAGTTGATTTTAGAGCGCGTCTCTTGTTCCTTGAGTTTGCGGAATATTTTCAAGAGAAGGAATCTTGTACCTTTGCGATTCGGTATCTTTTCAAGAAAAAGCTTTTTACAGCCAAATTTTTACAAGTTAAATTTTCCCTGGTTAGGAATTTTCTCCGCCAGGGACATATGGTTACAGTTTAATTTTAATTGTTTACACATTTGAGTTTTGGAACTTAAGGTTCCAAATGTATAAAGGAGAGCGAAGAGAGAAAATAAGAAGTCGATGAGGGGGGCCAAGAGCCATTATAGATAATTGGTACCACCTCTGCTCCGCGCGCGACCGGTGATTTTGGGGATCGTCACAGAGGGAAGAAGCGATGCCTCGATACTTTCTTTGTTAAGATTGGCTTAATAGGTTTGGGTCCCTTTTCGCTATTTTCTCTCTCTCGCTGTACATAAAATGAAAGGTTTCTATTGCCCGCGATTTTCAACATCTTGAACTTATTTTCTTTCAGTTATAAGATGCCGAGGCTTTTTTTAGAATTGAAAGGAAAAAACCTTTTAGGAAGATTTTTAGGCACATGCTTATTATTTGTGTTAACATGTGTTTCTTAAATTTAACAGCCTCAGGAATATTACATATAAAAATATTCCAATACATTTTACAGATAAATGCTCGATTTGAGCTAAAATATTTCACACTCCCCCGCGCAATAGTATTATTGCACTAAAGGAATTATTTAGCGTCCTTTAATTCGAGGGCGTACAGTAACTGTATTGGCCGCCTGATATTATTGCCTTTAGCGGTTCGCACTATGCATGATCTAATCCTACCGTCTCGGCCTACGATGGTTTCTTTAACGACTCCTAATTTCCACATGTGTTTAGGAACTTTATCCTCGTGGATTAGCATGACGTCTCCCATCTTAATTGTTTTGGCGTTTTTTGCGAGTTCGAGACAATGAGCGGACCGAAGCTCCATTAAGTATTCCTCCCTCCACCTTTTCCACAAACGTTCCATTAAAGCGGCCCGATATTTTAGTCTTTTGGTCATTTCGACCCTCGACTACGTAAAACGTAAGCCGTTATTCTCAGGGCTTTCGTCAATGAGCAGTAGTTTTCTAGACGTATTATGTTGTTTACTCCCCCGGTACGGGAGACGGTTACCGCTAGTATAGTTTTTCTTTTTTCATCAAAAACTCCGTCAGGTACGGTGCCCGCTTTCGTTTTGTCTAAGGGCCATAAATCTTTTTCTTCTTTCAACCAGTGGGGGCCATCCCACCAGAGCTGATTCTTTACAAGTTCATTGACTGACGCTCCTCTTGTTGGAATATCGGCGGGATTGTCTTCCCCTGGACAGTGCGCCCAATTTCGCGGTTCCGATATTTTTAATATTTCCGTTACTCGATTTTGAACAAAGGGTTTCCATGTTTTTGAGGAACCCTTAATCCAATAGGTCGCCACGGTAGAATCACTCCACATGTAGATTTTCATGTTTTCTGAATGAAAGATCCCTTTTACTTTATTTACTAGACGGGCTCCTAGTAGGCATCCCATTAATTCCAAACGGGGAATAGTTAGGTCTTGATCTTTAAGGGGGGCCACTCTAGCTTTTGAAGTGACTAGAGATATTTTAACCCCTTGAGACGCGGTTACGTAACGAACGTAAACGACGGCCGCGTACGCCTTGAGACTGGCGTCGCAGAAGCAATGCAAATCTAGTTTTTCGATATTTTCCCCATCTGATTCGAAGTAGCATCGTGGGACGGAGATATTTTCAATTTGATTCATTTCCGTACACCAACATTCGAATTCCTTTTTAATTTCAGGTGATAATTCCTCGTCCCAGGTTGATTTCTTTACCCACAGTTTTTGGAGTAGAAATTTAGCCTTTATAGAGTAGGGAGCGAGAATTCCGATAGGGTCGAAAATTTGCGCTACTGCGCTTAAGATAGAACGTTTAGTGTTATCGCTCTGCCTTATACTTTCCCTTAGATTTTTGAAATCAAACGAAAATTCGTCTGCTTCGGGATTCCATAGCATTCCTAGGATTTTTTGACTAAGCGGTTTATCTTCTCCTTCGAAAGTTATCTTCGCTTCGGGTTTATTTGTTTCCGCTTTCCAAAGAGCGCGAAGTTCCGGAGAATTTGTTTGCCACTTTCTTAAGTTCATTTTCGCATCTTTCATTATTTTCGATGCGCCTTTTGAGAGTTCGAACGCGTTAGCTACGTTGTTTGAGCCGCTAGTTAGGTCGTCTACGTAAATATCCTCATCTAGAATTTTTGCCGCTTCCTTTTCTGTTTTCGCGTATTTTTCTACGTGGGTTTTTATCGTAGCCGCTAGGAGAAATGGACTAGACGTGACGCCGAAGGGTACTCTGGCCATTCGTAGTGTTCTGTACTCGTTTTCTTTAATCCTTCCGTTCTCTTCCATTGTCCAAAGGAACCTCACGCTGTCCCTATCTTCTGGATGCAGCGAGACTTGCAGAAAAGCCTTTTCGATGTCAGCTGTTATTGCTACAGTATTTTTTCTGAATCGAAGGAGAAGAAGGAGCAAGTCGGGGTTGAGGTTTGGACCGCTAGATAGAAGATCGTTTAAGGAAGGTGCGCCTGTGATATGCGACGATCCGTCTAAAACCACGCGTAGTTTAGTGGTCAAGCTTGTTTCTCTTTCTACCCCTTGGTGTGGTAGATAATAGGTGCCGGGTTCTTTGTTTTGTTCCTCGATCACCTCTTCCGCTATTCCGAGCTCTAATTGTTCGTTGATGATTGCCTTGTACCGTTCGTAGAAGGCTGGATTTTGATTAAATTTCTTAACCAGTGGTTTCATCCTTTTATGGGCGACGGTGTAATTGTCAGGTAGCTTTGTTTTATCGTGATTCCACGGCAGCTTGACAGAGTATCGTCCGTTTTCAATTCGGATGTCGTTACGAAATTTTTCCATTATTTCTTCATCGAGAGGGTTAGAGTCTTTATTGGCCTCGACCCCAATGGCCTCCAGAACCCAAAATTGTTTTATGCATTTGAATATTTCGACCTCAGTTATGCTGATTTTCATAATTTTTACTTTGATCGTATTGCTTTGTAGGCGATCCTTCGGACATTGGGTGGGGCCTGAAATTGTCCATCCAAATATGGTTTCGGTAGCGACTAGTTTATCTCCGATCCTTTCATTTTTGTCGCCCACGATTTCCCAATAATAGTCTGCGCCAATTAGCAACCCGATGCAACTATTTTTTGTCGTAACTTCATTAGGTTCGTCAGCCAGCTGTATGCCTTTAGTTTTAGCGAAGTTTTCTATAATTTCGCTGCTGACCATCGTGATTAATTGACAGACGTAGGGGACTTCGATCGCGATTATTTCTATTGTTTTCTTGGGCTCGCGCGTGTTTTCAAGCGTGATTTTTACCTTGTTTTTGACCGTTTCTTTAGGATACGCGTTTCCGAATTCCGCGATCTCGACCGTAGCCTGGCCAATTATCGGTAGGTTTAATCGCCTGGCGATATCCGATTTAATAAAGGTAGCTTGAGCGGCATTATCCAAGAGACCTTTTACCGTCTCTGATTTCAGTGGATTTTCTGAATTTTTTACCGTGATATTTGCGGTTTGTAAGAGTACGATTTTATCAGAAAGTACGGGCGCTGCCATTGAAGTTATAGCTTCTACATTTTTTACGCTCGTATTTAAATCAGACGCGCGTTCTTTCGAGCCTCCATTTGCGGGATTTTTTTCGCAGACAGAATAGTTATGCTTTTCTTTGCAACTTCTGAATTTCGATCTGCAATCTCGCGAGGAGTGGTTTACTCGTAAGCAAATATAGCATCTGCCCGATTCTCTTACAAATTTCCTTTTTTCTTCTAGTGAATGATTAGTGCAATTTTTGGTAGCGTGCGTTTTTCCCTCGCAAAATATGCAATACGGATCTCCCGTCGTTACTAGGGTGGTTAGCGCGCTCGCGGACGAAATCCCGTTATTTGACCGCTTTTCAACTTTATTCGGTCTTGATAGCGACGCTTGAGATCGATCATGTGTAGTTAGTGGCCGATCGCGCGCGTTATTTACACCGAGTAAAGAGCAAGTCTCCCTGCCTTCTACTTCTTTACGTAGGAATTCTACTAAAGCGGTTAGATTCCATTCCGCGTCGCTATTGTGAGTTTTACTGTAGTCTAGGCGAATATCAGGCGGCAAACACGAAATCAAAACGGGGCAAATAAATGTGCCACTTAGGGTGGCGTCTACATCTAAGGCACTTAAACACCTCAGACTCACTTGTATGGTATTATACAGATTTCGTAAGCCTAAAATGTTGCTAGATTCAAGCACCGGTTTTACATTCATTAAACGCTTACTATGAGTATGAATAACCAAGTCTTTACGTTCGAAACGTAATTAGAGTCCGAAGCATTCATTCCGAATATACATTTTTTAGCCTCGCCTTCCAAATAAGAGGATAGGTAATTAAATTTATCTGTTTTACCCAACTTCTTTTTATCATCTACGGTCGACTTGAATTGGCTCCAGAAGCCAGCCCATTCGGTGATTTCTCCGCTGAATTTTGGAAGAACGAGCGTTGGTAGCCTTGTTTGATCTTGCGACACGTGAATGACGGTGCCGTTTGATCCGTTGCTGTTTATTTCGGACGATCCCGTATCGGACGCCGATGCTTGTGACGCCCTTCGTAGATGCCGTTTTGCCCTGTGTTGTATTTTGGTGATTTCTTCCCTGTATTTAATCGCCGAGTCGATGTCTTTATCCATATCGGCTCGTTCGACTTGCAGTAATTCCACCTTTGAATCGATAGGTATGATTGCGTCCTCCTTTTGTTTAAGGTAGAACAATTGATCCTCGATGTCATCATTCGAACCATTTTTATCGAGTAGTTCCTTCAGGATGTTGATTATTCTCGTAGTTCCACTTCGAACTGTTTTTCGAAGCGCTTGTGTTTTGGAGAGCTCTACGGACCGTTTTCTCTCCACAGCAACTTCCGCAGCTAGCCTTGATTTTTCGGCTGCTGCCTCCGCAGCGTTTTGCATTTTCTGAGCTGCAGCTTCCGATGCGATCCGAATTTGTTCAGCGAGAGATTCTGCTTGTGTTAGGGCAGGAACAAATGTTTCTCGTTCTCCCTCGTCGTCCGTGCCTTCTTGTTCGTGATCACTCATTTCAAATAGTTTATTTTTGAAATACGAAAGTTTTTTTTTTATTAATTAATTAATTTAATTAATTAGATTATATCCGATATCTAAAGGGTCCCGGGTTTCGGCACCATGTCGCGAAACAGCAAGCCGGGGTTGAGATTTTAGACTGTGAATTTTGTAACTCGGGGGAGAGACTTTAGTTTCCCTTTCATTTTAGGGAAGACCTTAGGATAACCGACTGAAAAATTATCTAAGGTTAGGTTTTGTAATTAGTCGACCGATTTTACGCACTAGCTAGGTTTTACGCGTTGGTCAACTACGTGTTTGTTTTAAAATAAAGAAATAACGAGACTTCAGTTCAGTTTGAAACGAAACTTCTATACTTTAATAATCGCTCGTTGATTTTAGAGCGCGTCTCTTGTTCCTTGAGTTTGCGGAATATTTTCAAGAGAAGGAATCTTGTATACCTTTGCGATTCGGTATCTTTTCAAGAAAAAGCTTTTTACAGCCAAATTTTTACAAGTTAAATTTTCCCTGGTTAGGAATTTTCTCCGCCAGGGACATATGGTTACAGTTTAATTTTAATTGTTTACACATTTGAGTTTTGAAACTTAAGGTTCCAAATGTATAAAGGAGAGCGAAGAGAGAAAATAAGAAGTCGATGAGGGGGGGGGGGGCATAATAATTGGTACCACCTCTGCTCCGCGCGCGGCCGGTGATTTTGGGGATCGTCACAGAGGGTAGAAGCGATGCCTCGATACTTTCTTTGTTAAGATTGGCTTAATAGGTTTGGGTCCCTTTTCGCTATTTTCTCTCTCTCGCTGTACATAAAATGAAAGGTTTCTATTGCCCGCGATTTTCAACATCTTGAACTTATTTTCTTTCAGTTATAAGATGCCGAGGCTTTTTTTAGAATTGAAAGGAAAAAACCTTTTAGGAAGATTTTTAGGCACATGCTTATTATTTGTGTTAACATGTGTTTCTTAAATTTAACAGCCTCAGGAATATTACATATAAAAATATTCAAATACATTTTACAGATAAATGCTCGATTTGAGCTAAAATATTTCACATACCTAACGCGTAACATATCAATTACTTCATTCCATCGTTGTTTTTCTTTGATTGCTTAAGGGTAACGAGAGAAATATTTATATCCTGTGACATAGAGGGGAAATACAGAACGGTGAATCAAAAGAACACTGATCCTGTTACTCTCTATCTCTATTCTTTTTCTATTTAAGATAGGGTTAGGTTTGGTTGTGTTGAAAATCAAAATGTGTTTATAAAAATCCCATAATAGATATCACGGAGCTAGGAATGTTGGTCGAAGCACGTGTGTTTTCCCGCGCTTCGAACCTCAACATAGTTGTCCACGGGACACCAATTTTAAGGTAGTTTTTAACGTCCCCCCCCCCAATATCCTTCTAAAACGAAGGACCCCTTCAATAAAATAGAATTCAAAAAGGAAGAGTTGCGAGAGGGTCAGAGAAGATGCGCGCTGCCCACTAAAAATAAATAGAATTTCTCAAGTTTAGTTGCTCTAAGTGCAGAGCCAATATTATATCTTTTTAACAAAGTGCAGTTAACCATTAATAAAATTTGTTATTGTTTTTATATCAACCGCCGTTTAATAGTCGATTTAATACCCTACTCCACGAGACAATAAAGTGCCAGGTCCCGAACAATATAGTTGCTAAAGTTGTATAGGTGTTTTCAGTCCGCTTATATAACTCTTTAAACCAAGCTCTCCCAAAGAAGCTATGACGGTCTCCCGAAATTAACAGGTTGCGTCGTTGGTTTCCCAACTTGTTTTCTTTGGGCTGCTCTTTTTTTTTCTTTTTTTTTTTTTTTCCTGAATTAATAGATTGTCATCTTTTCACAATTTCATAGAAATTAATAATTTGGAATTATTCTTTAGCTCTGAATACTATTCGTAGCCGTTCAAAAAAGCCAAATGACAGATTGATTAAAGGGAGAATGCAACCTAACAACAAGTGATTTTTTATCGATTCCTTTTGGTTAAAATAGGCCTAATCCACTACTGAAAATATTTACAAACAAATATTAAACTAGAAATACATTTAAAACTTACCCGGAAAATAGGCTTAATGGAATTCATGGAGGTCCTGTTTTCCTCGCGTGTAAGGTCTAGCGACCAATCGCACGCGACGTAAGTCTCTTGGAGATCTCGCGTTATCGACGGGCCTTTGCTCATTGGTCGCTAGACCTTACACGGACGCAATTCAGGATCTCCATGAATCCCGCTAAGCCCATTTTCAGGGTAAGTTTTAAATTTATTTCTAGTTTAATTTTTGTATTGTGAACTTTTATCGATGGATTAGGCCTATTTAACCGATAAGGAATCGATAAAAAATCACTTGTAATTAATTTGCATTCTCTCTTTAAGAGTGTAAGGAGTTTAATATCGTAATAGATTACTATCGTATACACGGCCCCCAAATCTTACGAATTCTTCAAAACCAAGAATAAAAAGTAGCTATTAGATCTAGTTTTTTGCTTACTGTATCCTCGATATGGGACGAAAGAGCTATCACGATATCTGGAGGTAGAAGAAGACGGGAAATTTTATAAAACTGTACACGCCTAATATTTACTATACGAGATTTTCGGTTCGTTGAGCTGTAAAATAAAAACCCAGAGATAAGCTTAATCCTTTCGGTTTTCGTTTCGACTCACTTCAGTTCTGGTTCTCGACCCAAAGAATCGTTTGAAGAGGTGAAGTTAGGGTATTCTGAAAGTTTTTGCCGAAATATTTTTTATTTTTTTGTTGAAATCGTAATTCAGTATGAGTTGGCTTCTAAGTCTCTTTCTATGCGCATTTTTAATTAGTTTAGGTTTAGCTGATTATACTTTTTATTTTCAACCCCCCTCTGAAGCGTCAGAAGAAAAAGCTTTCGAAAAACTTCGAATTTTCGAAGATAAATTTCAAGAAATGGTTGAAAATTTAATTAGAAAGGTTGTGCCAACACTTGTTCATTTAGGATACGAAGCAAATATTACAAAAGAGTGTTCTTCATCTTTGATGAAACTCTTGTTGGATTTTAAAGACATGAAAACTTGGGCTTTTCTGAGTAAGTACAGTATGATTAAATTTTAAAATATACTTAACCGATAAAAATAGCATTTTTAATTTGAGCGTTACAATGAGAATGTATGACTTCCGTTGAAAACAAATTTATTCTTGCGAACCACTATAAACAAAATTTTCACTCTTCTATATTCTTTCTGGCAAAATATATTTATTGCTAGCAACGTTGCCTATAGATAGAGCTTAACTTGTTAAATAGACACGCTTATTAACGAGAACTCAGAGAAAGATAGAGAAATTGTAGAAAGGTTCTTATCGTGCCTTCAGTGCCGGGAGACGCTTTTTTGTGTCCGATTTAAATAATTGACAGTTTGAGTAGTAAAACATAAATAATGCAAAAATCCATCCCTACGGCGAATTAAAAGATACCCCACATGTTGAATTGTAAAAATTCCTGCGGCTAGATTGTGCAAGTTAAAATAACGTAACGCGAGTTTGAGTGCGTCACAAAAAGCGAGGCCACATTTATCCAGTATTTTACAAATAAGTGTGTCATTTTTTGATTGGTTTGAGACTATATACTTATTATTGAATATTAAAATATAAATCTTCCCGATATTTTTTCATATTTGAGCGATTTATAAAAAAATCAATTTTCATTTTCACCGTCCCTTTAAAAAAGGACAATGAAGACTAGGACCATGCTAATTGATAATGAGCATAAATATTTGGTGTTTATTTGCAGCTATTTAACAAATTTACAGTTAATAATTCTCAGCTTCTACGGTCTTAAAATGAGTTTTATTATGAAATGCAAAATAATTAGAAAAACTAAAATATTTTAAATAAATATTATAATTATTTATCCTTTACTGGTAATCAAGGGGAGTTGACACAAACTACTTTTTCTGTATAAGATTGCACATTATGAATAAATAAGACTCATCTATTTATTACGTGAAACATATTATAAAAATGAATAACCAAATCTGTGTTAAAACGTAGGAACAAAGAAAAAAAAGTACAACAAAAAATCCCAAACAGTATGCACGCACGAGGTTTTGTTACTTTCTAATGTTTGGGCCGTTAGAAGACGCTTATGAAGGACTATTTTATATCTTTACCTATTAATATTGGTGTCCATTGTTAAGTCCTAGAATACTATATGAAACATACCATCCTTCCCTAAAACAATCATAATTAATTGCAACACGCCCAATAATTTTATGAACAACTAATGTTGAAATTATATTAATAATTAAACGTTACCAGAAGTGCTGCTATTAATGTTATAATGACGGGATAGTCTCTATGGTAGATGTTTCCTTACCGGCCGAGAGCGACAGTTTTCCGCCGTATTCTTTATTTTCGTCTGCTTATTGAAGGCGTAAAGAAGCAATGAGAGTTCAAATTAAAAAAAAAAGATTCCATTGATAATATAATTATTAACCGAGCCATCAGTTTTATAAACTGTAGCTGTGTCGTAAATTATTAAACATATTTATACGTTATTCACCATGGTCAACAAATTTTGTGTAAAGGATTGCATCTTGTTGTTTTTTATCCTAATACCATAAGTAAATAAAACACCTCTAAGTAGGCCTATTGGTCATTTCTTTGGAGCGAGAACTCTTTTGGTGTAAGGCTGTGAAAAATTCGAGAGAGAAAAAATTTCAATATTTTTTGTATCTCTGGTGGTCAAAAAAGGAGCTATACTGCAGTTGAATAGTTGAATGAGGCCAACAAAGACTGCTCTTGTACAAGAGATTTAAGAGAAAAGTAAGAGGGGAGAAAAAAACTGTGTGAGGAGTGAGAATTTTTCGAAATTCTGATTTTGTTTTGAAGTGGTGTATATAAACGAGGGGCTGACACTCGCGAACTCAGGTGTACAAACTTTTTTAACTTTTTGCACGATCAAAGCTGAACTCAGAGTTCATAAGAGTTCGAACTCAATGCACAGTCAAAGCTGAACTCAGGTTTACAGCGAATTAAAGAGTGTGAGACCCCTCATATATAAAGGGTATTCCGGACAGTAGTTACCGTACTTCACATTCACGGCCACAATAGACATTCATATTTGAGAACTTATATGTTTTAATTTATCAAAGCTACGTTTACACTTTTCACTTTGGAATCGTTTTCAAACCGTTTCGAATATTCAAACCAACTTTTCATTAGATTATTCATTTTATTTCTTGATCAAAGATATACACGGGTGAACACAAAATTTTGTAATTTTATTTTACAAAATGGTTTAAAACGATTTCAAAGTCTGTAGTGTGAACGCAGCTTTTGATATTACTGCGTAGTTTTATAACTGTTAAGTGATAACGTTTAAACAATAATTAATATCGATATGTGATTTAATATCGGTCTCTAAAATCATGTGTGCTTATCCTGCTTTAACCTTCTTTTCGAGTTACAAGTTAAATATTGGGGAATTTTGTTTTTGGAAATCCAGGGAAAATCATTTCATTCTGCCTCTAATAAGCTTCGAAATGTATCCTTGTAAATAGATTATAATCTTTTAGTTTTTAAAGCATCTCTTTTCTAAAAACGTTGACTTGTTTTATGGTTTTAACCAACGTTATTGAACGTTTAAATATCAGCTTGTAAGGAGTTAAGATTTATAGCTTTGAACATACATTCATTTTTATCCGTAGCTGCAGGGTGATTAATCTACTCGCGAAGTAGGAGGGTAGGAAAGCGTCCTCGACAAAGAGTGGTGCAAAATAGTCAGAATTGATCTAAAAGTAAAACGGTCGCTAACGTTGAACTGCACATCCTGTGTTTCAAATATCAGTTTTTAGCTGCACCAAAATTGTAGCTATTTCATTCGGTGGTTACCAAATTTGGAAAAAGGATTTATTTTATATTTCTTATTAAAGGTAAGATGGAGAGAAAACACATTTTGAACATTTAATATCTAACTAAAATAAGAATGCCACTAGTTATGATTTCTTAAAAATCTCATTAAAATCGCTATTTTTGGCGTCAGAAGTGATAAAAAATATGCTGTAGCTGAAAATTTCAGAATCGAAAGGGATATGGTCCTATGTAGTGGTAAGGTTCCAATAGCGCAGTTTCCTTTTGCACAGTTCCCACAAGCGAATTTCCTTTTGCACAGTTTTTCATTTCCGCATGTTTCCAATTCCGCAGTTTTCATTTGCGCTTTTTTTCTTTTGCGTAGTGTTCATTTGCAGGTTAGGTTTGCTTAGATTAGCTAATCACTCGAACTAGCCTGTCCCTCTTGTTATTTTATAAGTTAGGTTAAGTTAGTTACTCATTCGAACTAGACTGTCCCTCTTGTTATATTATAAGGTTAGGTTAGGCTAGGTAGCAGTTTGAAATTAGCCCGATTTTAATATTTCTTAAAATAGAAATGTAAATTTAAATCGGCAATTTCCTTTATAAAGTTATTTTTCGGTAATTTAAGAATATTTTTATCTTCTAAATTATATCTTGAAATATGTTTTGGGTGTAGTGCTCATTTACTAGCTACTAAATTATTATAAGTCTCGCAGGATCTTCCGCTGGCAAAGATAAAATCATTACGTCCCCGAGAATTTAATTTTTTAAATTCCATCGGGGATATTTAAGCAAAGATTCGAATCCCATTTGACCGAATCCAAAACCTGCCGAAATGCGGGTTTTTCAGTCGAATGGTATAAGACGTTTGAATGAAAAATCGGTCAATGGGATTCGACTAGGAAGCAGGAGAAATTTTACTTCACCAATGAATCAAAACTCGCGTGTGCATCGGTCTATGGGTTTGGTTTCGCTCCAATTGGACTCGGCGCAAAGAAAAACAGCTCGAATGGCAGACTGCGCAAAAGGGAAACCGCGCAAGCGGACGCACACTTATCCCAAAAAAAGTTCCAAGTCCTCCGACACGAGCGTTGGCCGCCATAGCGGAAGTGTCCGTATCTCTGGAACTAACAATCCAATTTCGATGCAATTTTTTTAAAATGGTCCTTATAGTCTACATTTATATAAAAACCGTAAAATATCTAAATTATGTTTGTAATAATTGATTAAATTAAATTTTTATGCAAATTATCGTGAAAAATTTGAATATTTCAGCCAAAATTACAATGAAATTAAATTAAAATTGTGCGGAAAATAATGATATTTTTAACGTCTGACTACATTAATTATACTTCGTTTTATCGAACCGTATTTCTCACCCTATCTTCAAATAATACGGACGAAGAAATTATTGAAGCATATTGGTTAATGTAGAACAGTCAAATTACAGTTTGCCCTAAAGAAAATTAAAAGATTTTCACTTCAATTTCATTTAGAACTTTGGGCGCTCTTTCACTTAGTGAGATCTCCCTGACTATCCCCCTTGAGTTAAGGCCGCCATCTTTTAAAATGGTCGCCCTAAAAGATAAAAGAGTATATATTGGGAGTGGTCTTAAATAATTCCTTTGATTAAAGTCTGTAACAATATCTCTTATCCATAAATGAACAAAATGCTCTAAGCTTCATATTTTCACAAAATACACAAAAATTACTAAAACGTCTTGAAAAAAAAACAGATGTTTTTAGATAGGCGAGTTAGAGATACGTATACTCTTTAAAAAAGGTATGCTGGACAGTGGATTTCTGAGGAGCAAGAACCAAGTTCAAGATCCTTTTCAACTTCGTTAACACTGCGTAAGCTAAGATTCAAAACGAGCGTGCGTGTGCCCGAAACGGTCCCCTTCCACCAACCTTTAATTAAAAATGTTTAAATATCTAAATCATCATGCTTAATTCAAAATAAAAGAACCTGAATATACTTCTCGGATTCGATTTGGACTTCTTCACCATAAAAAGTCAAATTTCAAGTTTTACATATATTTTTTTGGTTCATAATGTACGCGATGGTGTTAAGAAACTCACTGCACTATAATACAATCTTTTGACAAGAATAAACACGCCTATATAACAAAATGCGCAAGGCATATTATAATTTTCGTGACATCTATCGTAGGTAGATATGAAGACACTTATATAATATAGATGTACTCTATAATACGATTAAAATAATTTATATTATTTTAAATTATAAATTGTCAGCATCTTGCTAAGTTTGTAACATCCTCTTGTATCTCACAGAAAAAAACTTCGGCTGACGAAGGACCACTGTCCGAAAGCTCCCGACAAATAAAAAGTTCTAATAACCGCCATGAAGTATCCGTCTTTTAATTAATAAGAAATAATACTTTGTAATGGTTAGTTAAGCACGACTTTCCTTAAAAAAAAAGTAAAATCGAGGTCATTTAGATTTTGCTATTTTTGGATATTTTAAATTCATTTAATCGGTTACAGAGTCTTTCACAACAAATGTAGTATTCGATTTACCATGGCTAGAGTTGAATGAAACTGAACTCAGCATGGCTAGAGTTGAATGAAAGTGAGCTCAGCATGACTATAGTTGAATGAAACTAAGCTCAGCATGACTAGAGTTGAATAAAACTGAGCTCAGCAGTTTTGAAACTGAGATGAACGAAACTGAGCTCGGCAAGTCTAGAATTGAATGAAACTGAGCTCGGCATGACTAGAGTTGAATGAAACTGACCTCGGGATGACTAGAGTTGAATGAAACTGACCTCGGCATGGCTAGAGTTGAATGAAACTGAGCTCGGCATGGCTAGAGTTGAATGAAACTGAGCTCAGCAAGACTAGAGTTGAATGAAACTGAGCTCAGCAAGACTAGAGTTGAATGAAACTGAGCTCAGCAAGACTAGAGTTGAGTGAAACTGAGCTCAGCAAGACTAGAGTTGAATGAAACTGAGCTCAGCAAGACTAGAGTTGAATGAAAGCAATTACTAAAGGATACTGCTTACTTGATACGTATATATTTTTCTGCCCGGAACGGCTCGTGAAGCTTCTGACAATTTTCTCAATAGGCGTCCATGATTCGTTAACATTACTGGCTAACCTTAAACCTTCAAATTGGGCTCTTGTCTCTTTTCCAGTGTTGATATCATCAAATTCGATCCAAACTCGTACAGGGACATTGTCTCCTTTTTGATTTTGACCATATTCTATTTTTCTCAACCTACCAGTTGCACCATTTACTAAACCATCGGAAGTGTTTATATTGTTTGTGACCATATATCTGATGCCCATCATTAGAGTTAGCTCTCTTGGTAAACCAGACGTCTCTTGGGTTTTCAAGGTTTTTGCGGCTTCTAAAATTCTACTTTTGATTTCGTTGTTCGCATCACCAGTAGCCGAATCAAAAGAGACTGAACAAATATTTTCCGCCCGTTAAAAGAATTTACTTCGTTGTTTGTGGCAAACAAATGGAGAGCTTCTAACGGTATTAGTCTTGTTGGGGATAATTCCAAACCTTGAAACAAGATAATGTCAGCGTATGTCATCTCCCCCCTAGACATACGATTCAAAGCCATGGCAAATATTTTGTCATCTTTTTGCCTCATAATCTCGTCTAGTTCGTAAATCTTAAATTCTTCCCACAAGGGGTTTCCAATTAGAGGGGCATAGGGGTTATTCTTTTCTTTCTGAGGCATGAATGAAAAACTATCGCCAACAGGAGGTAATTGATTAAAGTCTCCCGAAAGACCGCCAAAAGACTTTGAAGGGCCAAAAATTTGTTGCGTTCTTACATTAACAGAGTGGAAAATTTTTGTTCCACACATTGAAATCTCATCAATTATTAAAAGCTTTAGGCCTGAAAGAGCGCATCTTTTTCTATTCAAAGTATCGCTATCCAAAGGGTTCATTGTGCCAGAAAACTGATTAGTTGGTAAGCTAAAGGCAGAGTGTAAAGTAACACCATCAATATTATAAGCGGCTTTCCCTGTGAATGCTGTTCTTAATACGGATAAGCGTGATGGATCAGTGCCAGGCTTGTTCTTTTCGTGTCTCGATATTGCTTCAAAAATGGCTGAGATTAGAAGGCTTTTTCCTACTTCGGCGCCCCCTGTTATCAGTATTCTTAAAGGTTCATTATTGGATGTTTTCAAATGATTTAGTACGTGATAGAAAATATCTCGCTGTTTCGAATTAAGCTTCCGCAGCATACTATAGTATTCTTCGTTATTAACAAGAGTTATAGTAGGGGTAAAGTCAGTACTGCTTGGCTGTTCAATATCACGACTTATGTCACAAACAGCTTCTTGAAGAGAATTCAAATAGTAATCGGGGTCGTCTAATGTGAAATTGCGATCACGCTCGTTTTGGTGCGCCATCATGGGTTAACGATTTTCGAGATCCACGTGTTGGTTTTCTCTGACTTCTTGAATCATTTGTTCTAAATTGTCGTCATCTTGACTAACAAACTCCTTCCTAACCATCAATATATCAGCCTTACGTGTTTCGTAGATCTCTTGCAATTCGGTTTCCTCACAACGCCAAGGTACAAACAGCATAATTTCCACTCGACAATAGTTTTTCAAATCTTTCACCATACTATACTTTCGGAATCTGATTACTTTACTCAGCACCCTTTTTCGAACATATCCAGAAGAATCTTTCAATTCAAGGTATTTTCCCAGAGAATTTGGATCATAATTTCTTTCCTCTTCATCTTCGTTCGAAGGTTGCGATTTTCTGTGTCGTTTAGCTCGAGAAAATTCGTACCAAGAGGCAAAAGAAGCTAAACTAAAACTTTCCAATTCTGCCAGTCTTGCGGTGACGAATGATGTAGTGTTCAATGATACCATCTGAAAAAACTTCAGTACTATTTTCGGGTAGTAATTCCAATTCAGACGGTCGTTTTAAAATGTGGACCCTCTCTTCTGGAGGCGAAGTGTTTATGTAAATATGTCCACGACTACTTCGACAAATTGGAATTTAAAGCAGTATGTAACAACATTCTTGGGCACCTATTTCTTCGCAATGAATAAATTTATTAGCGATAACTTTCAACCGCTCTTTTATTCCACTGCCATTTTGTTTGGCCTCCTTGACCGCCTCTCTAAGCAGCATCGACATTCCTTTTTGGGCTTTGCCAATGTAGGAAACGATATACATGATACAGGTATAAGGGTCTAATACGTACTGCAAGTCTATATTTGCCCTCCATAATTCCAAGATCTTTTTGTTGTAAGGGTTGATTCTTATTTCCTTAGGCGACCTTTTGAGCAGAACGGTCTTCCTTTGGATTGGAAAAGTTACGACTTGAATATATTCGTCTTCCGACATGTTAAGACTCTCTAGAAATTCTTCAAACGTTTCGGGCGCAGTTTCAATTTTTAAGCTCTCAATGGCATTTCGCACCAACTTGCTTTTGGTTTCAACTTCTTTAACATTTTCGTTTTCATCCCGTCTAGACGGATCGTAAATTATTGTTCGGCCCATTGGTGGAAATGGTATTCCGAAACGACAAACCGACTGGTCACCATCCTTTCTACGACAAGTCTTGGTATGCTTATGGGTCTGTAGATTCACCAAATCATTCCATTTTTCACTTCCATCTCCTCTCGAGCATGTGATATTTGAATCAATGAAATTTATAACTTCTTCCAAATTGGAGAAATCACTTTTCAATTCCGGAGCGCTCTTATTCCAGAGTAGTATATGAGCGTGGGGAGATCCTCTCATTTGGAACTCTATTCGAATGTAGTAATCATCTATGGGTCCAATTGGAGATTCCTGGCTCTTTAAAAACTTGAAAAACTCTCGCAGGCGATAGTCAAAATATCTAGAGCAGGTGACATGGTCTTCGTTGATAAGTTTGGCTCTATCCATAAAACTCAAACCTTTGACGTAATCTTTTAGAGATTCTTCAGGGTGTCCAGCAATTCTGGCCAAAGAAACTAGAAGTTCATCCCATTTCGTCTCAGCAGCACTCAAAGTGAGAAACCAGGCTGGAGTGCTGAGCTGTCGGACCATTGCCAAAATAGCTTTCTCTCGTTGTTGCAAATAGCCCGGCGATGATTTTACGCTTTCTAAAACTTTGTAACCGTCATCGTGCTAAAACTTTGTAACCGTCATCGTGCTTGACTAGAGAATCTAAACTACCAGGGGCTGTTAATTCCCTAACAGTATAAAGCTGCTCCGTTGAAGACTTGGTTTTTCTCATGCAAATCTGAATGGCGCTGCGCAGTTTTGACGTAACCAATTTAACATAAGAATAAAATATTTTCATAATATTTGATGCACATCGTCGATCCCGGTTCCGGAACACCCATTTAATCTGTTGAGTGTATGTAGATTTAGGAGGTAGATCCAACTCTTGGCCTGCGTAAATGGTAGGAAATGAAAGATATTCTGAATCTACGTCATAAAGAATAGATTGTGGTATCTGTCCTTCTCCAGGAGCAAAAGCAATACTCTCAATATTAGGTGTTATTATTTCTTCAGAAGAAATCAATAGGGTATCTTTATTGCTATTATTTAATGAAGCTTCATCTACTTCTTCCCAATCATCATCACTGTCTACTTCATATTGGCGTGGCTCAGTACCAACGTTTTCTTCACTTGGCATGTCTTCTTCAGTTGGCATGAAATGTACAATATTTGATTGGCTGAATTCTAGAGCCAAGTCTGCTGGAACTGTTATTTCATGTTTAACATAAAGGGGAGTCGGTAGAAGGAATTTTAGCGCTTCAAGAATTTGTTAGGGTCGAACAGTCTCGAACATGTAGTGATGCTGATATTGGTTTTTTCTCTTTAGTTTTATTTGAATAATTTGAGTGTCACTCGGGTTTCTAGGTGAAATTGAAACAGAGGAGTCAACTGAAACTGGAACGTTCACAACATTTCCCCGCATGCCTCTTTGTTGGTCAACACCACGTTTTTGAATTCGAATAAATGGTAATCGAGGAGAAACCATTCTACACTCGAGTTCTGTAAGATTTGCCAAAACCATTGGAATACCAGGAAAACAATAACCATTTTCTTTGGAAAGTGGTGGGACTTTCTTTCGAGAAACATAACCGTGACAAGTACTGATAACCGTGACAAGTACTGCATAACAAAATTTGAGACGGAAGAGCTCTTTGACTTATTCCTTCAACTGATAATAACTTGTCAGAGTTGACATTTTTAACGGAAGTTCGGAAAAATAGTCCAGAACAAGATTCACACTTATGATCCGGACCATCCCATATATTCTGTAGGTAGATATTTTCAAAATATTGTGGGTGTTGCCTTCTAACACTTTCACTGACACGAATTCTTATCCTTTCTCTTTGAGAATACTCTCCATCTTGACGTCAAACTTCCCTCATAGAATTATCTCTCGCTATTTCTCTTTGAGAATAGTCTCCATCTTGACGTCGAACTTCCATCGTATAATTATCTCTCTCTATTTCTCTTTGAGAATACTCTCCATCTTGACGTCGAACTTCCCTCGTAGAATTATCTCTCTCTATTTCTCTTTGAGAATACTCTCCGTCTTGACGTCGAACTTCCCTCACAGAATTATCTCTTTGTATTTCCAAATGAGCATAGCTTTCATTTTCCCTCCTTTTCTGTCGAGATAAGTTGTCCCTCTCCAATTCGGATTGAGAAAAAGGAGCATCTTTACGTCTTTCTTTTCGTTTCAAAATATATATTTGCCTTTTTTCAACTTGACTTGAAGCGCCGTGGCTAGAAGCATGGCCACTAGAAGCAGAAGCGCCTTGGCTAGAAGCCTGGCCACTAGAAGAAGAAGCGCCTTGGCTAGAAGCCCGGCCACTAGAAGAAGAAGCGCCTTGGCTAGAAGCATGGCCACTAGAAGAAGCGCTCTGGCTAGAAGAGCCGTGACTAGATATAAACGAGGCTACAATTACCGATTTGCTAGCTCGGGCATTTTCTTTTTCTCTGTACTCAGGATCCTGATGTAGTCTTCTCATTCTTTCTTTAAAGGTTTCTTTTTTAGTAACATCCATTTCTTGATATCTATGTGATTTTATCAATGGTTAATGTTAATTTTTATATAGGACTAATTAAATTAAAAATGATATGGTTTCAGTAAAATGAACACATGGATGTAAATGATTATAATGATAAAATGATAAATAATGTAATAAATTATATAACCAAGGCTTCAGGTTATTCTTCACTTTTTCAAAACTTTAGCCAAACTTTGTGAAAAATTCCATCACCGTAACTATATTCTACTGGCCCATACCAATATGTCAAACGTGGATGGGATTTCCAGCGTTATCCTAACGTTTTTTTTCTTGCCAGTCTATGTTCTTTCTTATCATTTCGAAATATAAATCAGCTTCCTCGGTTTTCAAGAAATCTAGATCATAATAAACACTGCAAAATTTTCAATATTATGGGAAAGGTTCAGACAACGTACATCGAGTGATCATCTATTTTTATCCATTGCTTGAAGTGTTTATTATTGATCTCCTAACACTGAATTAAAACATGGTTTTTTCATATATTGAACAGATTTAAAAAATAAATGCCAAAAAGATTAGTCAATAAGAATAAAAGTACCTCATGTTGTGAATTTACGAATGAATGTACCATTTTTGGCTCTTGCTCTTTATTAGCCTTTTGACGTTCTGTACCCGCGAGTCTGTGGTGTGATCAAAAATTGTTATATACTATGATAGAGTCAGAAAACCTGAGATTTTAGTTTAAACTTAACCTCTTTGAAATCTTATAATTGGAATTTTCTTTTTGTTGGCTATGCGTTTCCACTGACTTGGTTTGTTTCTCTTCGAATTTTCGTAACTTGTTTGGAAAGTGGTTTGATATAAACCACTAACTTCGCAGTTTTTTCCAGCTTAATTCTACCATTACTGAATATACAGGGTGGAAACCTTCGCCGGCGTCCAATCGAGATACTTCCCCTTACGCATTGTTGTTATTCAGTGAAATGTTAAGGGATTTACAGGCGCTATTGGGATCAGTTCACTTCAGTTCCACATAATAATCAGAGGTTTCAGTTTTAATGTAGAGAAATGAAATGCATAAGTGAAATCAATGACGGATTTAATTTAATTTAATTAGGAAAGAAAAGATGTCACTTGCGGAAACCAAATAGCCCAAATTGAAGTTAATCAAACATTTCCAAATTTAAACATTAAACTCTTCAAATTTAATAACAAAGCATTACATTAAATGTTCAAAATGTCTTCCGTCGACATTGACACATTGCCGACAACGGAATTGGCAGTTTTCTCTTTCGCGAGTTAAAATCTCGGGAGAAACGAGAGCAGCCGCTTGCTGAATTCGGTCTCGAAAGCTATCAAGTGTTGGTGGCTCAGTGGCGTACACAAGGCTTTGTACATACCCCCAAAAGAAAAAATCCACCGGCGTTAAATCTGGCGAACGAGGTGGCCAAGCGACTGGACCACCACGACCTATCCATTGGGGACCGAATTCCGCGTCTAGCCAATCCCGAGAAACACGTGCAAAATGCGGTGGTGCACCATCGTGCTGGTACCAGACTCGTCTTCGTTCTGCTAAGGGAAGATCGTCTAGGGCATCGGACACTACGGTGTTTAAGAGATCAACGTAACGATCTCCGTTTAGATGTTCTTCGAGAAAAACAGGTCCAATTACCCGATCACCTAACAATCCACACCAAACGTTTATCCTCCAGTTTTCTTGGTGATGATTCGCCCTTAGCCAATGGGGATTTTCCCTCGACCAGTAGTTCATGTTGTGGCTTTTAACTGTACCGTCCCGGTAAAACGTACACTCATCACTCGTAAGTACGTGGTTTAGGAAATTTCCATCAACTTCAATTTGGTCCAATACCCATCGGCAAAACTCTACGCGTGGTCCTAAGTCTTGTGGTTTAAGATGTTGGTGAAGATGAATTTTGTAGGGGTGAAATCCTTCACCACGAAGAATTTTTAAGACCGTTGTATGAGAACAATTTAATTCCGCTCCGATTGCCCGTGAACTGGTGTGGGGGTTTTCTACGATACGCCTTACTACTTCGTTTCGTCTGCCCGCCCCGTGTCCACCTCCTTGTACAACTGGCGGATGATGTTGATGTCGCACTGGTGCATTACGTCGAATCACCGTGCCTCTTTCAAGAAATCGGGTTATTGCGTTTAAAATTACTTGATGCCCCGGATGTGGCCGGTTCGGAAACCTTTCTGCAAACGTCCTATCAGCTAACCTTGCGTTTCTCTGACACTCTCCGTAAATGAAAAACATTTCAAGGTAATCCTAAAAACTGTACAAATCAATTTCAGCCATGTTTTACCAGATGTAAGCTAGAAAACGGACTGCTTTCTTCAATTAGAAACATGTAGCCTTTGTTTCGCATTTACTGTCTTGGTTTTTTATTGTTTCAAAAAATAAGAATTTTGTTGTGCATGACGTAGACTGCGAAACAAAGCTTAAATGTTTCTCATTGAAGAAAGCAGTCCGTTTTCTAGCTTACATCTGGTAAAACATGGCTGAAATTGATTTGTAAAAACCCGATTTCTTGAAAGAGGCACGGTGATTCGACAAAACAGTCTAGGTCATAATCAAACAACAAAAAACGGACTGCTTTCTTCAATTAGAAACATGTAGGACGTTTGCAGAAAGGTTTCCGAACCGGCCACATCCGGGGCATCAAGTAATTTTAAACGCAATAACCCGATTTCTTGAAAGAGGCACGGTGATTCGACGTAATGCACCAGTGCGACATCAACATCATCCGCCAGTTGTACAAGGAGGTGGACACGGGGCGGGCAGACGAAACGAAGTAGTAAGGCGTATCGTAGAAAACCCCCACACCAGTTCACGGGCAATCGGAGCGGAATTAAATTGTTCTCATACAACGGTCTTAAAAATTCTTCGTGGTGAAGGATTTCACCCCTACAAAATTCATCTTCACCAACATCTTAAACCACAAGACTTTGGACCACGCGTAGAGTTTTGCCGATGGGTATTTAACCAAATTGAAGTTGATGGAAATTTCCTAAACCACGTACTTACGAGTGATGAGTGTACGTTTTACCGGGACGGTACAGTTAACCGCCACAACATGCACTACTGGTCGAGGGAAAATCTCCATTGGCTAAGGGCGAATCATCACCAAGAAAACTGGAGGATAAACGTTTGGTGGGGATTGTTAGGTGATCGGGTAATTGGACCTGTTTTTCTCGAAGAACATCGTAGTGTCCGATGCCCTAGACGATCTTCCCTTAGCAGAACGAAGACGAGTCTGGTACCAGCACGATGGTGCACCACCGCATTTTGCACGTGTTTCTCGGGATTGGCTAGACGCGGAATTCGGTCCCCAATGGATAGGTCGTGGTGGTCCAGTCGCTTGGCCACCTCGTTCGCCAGATTTAACGCCGGTGGATTTTTTCTTTTGGGGGTATGTACAAAGCCTTGTGTACGCCACTGAGCCACCAACACTTGATAGCCTTCGAGACCGAATTCAGCAAGCGGCTGCTCTCGTTTCTCCCGAGATGTTAACTCGCGAAAGAGAAAACTGTTAATTCCGTTGTCGGCAATGTGTCAATGTCGACGGAAGACATTTTGAACATTTAATGTAATGCTTTGTTATTAAATTTGAAGAGTTTAATGTTTAAATTTGGAAATGTTTGATTAACTTCAATTTGGGCTATTTGGTTTCCGCAAGTGACATCTTTTCTTTCCTAATTAAATTAAATTAAATCCGTCATTGATTTCACTTATGCATTTCAATTCTCTACATTAAAACTGAAACCTCTGATTATTAAGTGGAACTGAAGTGAACTGATCCCAATAGCGCCTGTAAATCCCTTAACATTTCACTGAATAACAACAATGCGTAAGGGGAAGTATCTCGACTGGACGCCGGCGAAGGTTTCCCCCCGTATTAATTATTTTTTATTGTTTCAAAAAATACGAATTTTGTTGTGCATGACGTAGACTGCGAAACAAAGCTTAAATGTTTCTCATTGAAGAAAGCAGTCCGTTTTCTAGCTTACATCTGGTAAAACATGGCTGAAATTGATTTGTAAAAACCCGATTTCTTGAAAGAGGCACGGTGATTCGACAAAACAGTCTAGGTCATAATCAAACAACAAAAAACGGACTGCTTTCTTCAATTAGAAACATGTAGGACGTTTGCAGAAAGGTTTCCGAACCGGCCACATCCGGGGCATCAAGTAATTTTAAACGCAATAACCCGATTTCTTGAAAGAGGCACGGTGATTCGACGTAATGCACCAGTGCGACATCAACATCATCCGCCAGTTGTACAAGGAGGTGGACACGGGGCGGGCAGACGAAACGAAGTAGTAAGGCGTATCGTAGAAAACCCCCACACCAGTTCACGGGCAATCGGAGCGGAATTAAATTGTTCTCATACAACGGTCTTAAAAATTCTTCGTGGTGAAGGATTTCACCCCTACAAAATTCATCTTCACCAACATCTTAAACCACAAGACTTTGGACCACGCGTAGAGTTTTGCCGATGGGTATTTAACCAAATTGAAGTTGATGGAAATTTCCTAAACCACGTACTTACGAGTGATGAGTGTACGTTTTACCGGGACGGTACAGTTAACCGCCACAACATGCACTACTGGTCGAGGGAAAATCTCCATTGTCTAAGGGCGAATCATCACCAAGAAAACTGGAGGATAAACGTTTGGTGGGGATTGTTAGGTGATCGGGTAATTGGACCTGTTTTTCTCGAAGAACATCTAAACGGAGATCGTTACGTTGATCTCTTAAACACCGTAGTGTCCGATGCCCTAGACGATCTTCCCTTAGCAGAACGAAGACGAGTCTGGTACCAGCACGATGGTGCACCACCGCATTTTGCACGTGTTTCTCGGGTTTGGCTAGACGCGGAATTCGGTCCCCAATGGATAGGTCGTGGTGGTCCAGTCGCTTGGCCACCTCGTTCGCCAGATTTAACGCCGGCGGATTTTTTCTTTTGGGGGTATGTACAAAGCCTTGTGTACGCCACTGAGCCACCAACACTTGATAGCCTTCGAGACCGAATTCAGCAAGCGGCTGCTCTCGTTTCTCCCGAGATGTTAACTCGCGAAAGAGAAAACTGTTAATTCCGTTGTCGGCAATGTGTCAATGTCGACGGAAGACATTTTGAACATTTAATGTAATGCTTTGTTATTAAATTTGAAGAGTTTAATGTTTAAATTTGGAAATGTTTGATTAACTTCAATTTGGGCTATTTGGTTTCCGCAAGTGACATCTTTTCTTTCCTAATTAAATTAAATTAAATCCGTCATTGATTTCACTTATGCATTTCATTTCTCTACATTAAAACTGAAACCTTTGATTATTAAGTGGAACTGAAGTGAACTGATCCCAATAGCGCCTGTAAATCCCTTAACATTTCACTGAATAACAACAATGCGTAAGGGGAAGTATCTCGACTGAACGCCGGCGAAGGTTTCCACCCTGTAATGCTAACTTGCAACTTTTGTAAAAGTTCACGTCCTAAAACTAGAGGATGCTTTGTTGATAATGACACGAAAACGTCCTCTTTCACAGATTTGTCCCTTCGATCCACACAAAAATAGACAGAAGTTGTCCCGAGAATATCATTTCCATAATCGTTACATGAACGCATGACAGGTCTCAAATTAAGATTTTTCCATACATTTGTGGAGATGACAGAATATGGCGATTCTGTCGATATTACCGCTGCATATTTTATTTCGTTAACAAAGACGTCTGCTGTTGAAAATCTAAACATAGAAAAAGGACATTAACTTCATCACTACCGATTTTTTTTACTCCTTGTTCTGGAATATACTTACATAACCAAAACTAATTTTATATCTTTGCTTCTTACCTATTTTTGGGATCCATGATAAAAACGTTATCAACAATAGCAAATCCAATAAAAAATTATAGCCTTAGGAAACAATAAACAAAATTCAAAAACTTCGAAAGTAACCGTCTCCAGCTGCATCAGTGCAGCGATGACTAACATGAGCAAAGACTATCTAACGACTAACGCTACTAAAAATTGCTTCCCAAATATACCTATGTATTGTAAACAGGGACGGAAATAAACACAAGTTACTGGTCGTTAACCGATAATTTTTCCAAATGTCCCGTAACTTTTAATTTTTGAAAGAGGGTTTTTTTTTGCTCATGACGAACTAGGGCATGTAGCCATTCAGCTCCAACTTAACTTTAATATTGGCCTTGAAAACAACCGTCAGCGGTACATACCGAAGCTTACGGTAGGCTACCGTTTAATACATTTTCTTTGGACGCGGTATGCTTCATATGGAAATTGCAACAAAAATGTACTACCATGGAGCAATGAGATAATGAGACGTTACAACACAGTTAAAATTTGTTCTCTGTATGGGAGAGATTTTTTGCTCCAATGTAATTCGCTATTAGCGATCTAAATCCGCTTCCATTCGCGACGAAACGAAGCAGTCAAAGCTGGTTCACTATTAGCATAACTACAGCCCTTGGCGCAGTATTCAGCGTTTTAACTTTTTAATCTTATTCTTAACCCTAAAATTTTGAAGTTTCTCTGTAGTCATCTGAGGTTTTCTTTATGGATTCCAAAAATAGGTAAGCGTGAAAGTATGTAGGCATAGCTGTTATTTTTAACAATGGGACATTTTCTAATGTAATGTAATATGTATTTTTTTACCTACGTTTAGAGTTGTTTCAACTGCCGATATCTTTCTCAATGACATAAAACAAGCAGCTGTGATATCCCCGGAATCGCAATATTCTTTTGTATCAACGGATTTTTGGAAAAATGTAAATTTAAGACCTGTCATGCGTTCTTGTAATGATTCTGGTGCTGATATACTTGGGACAACTATTTTGTATTTTTCTGTCGATCAAAGGGACAAAGAGGTGAAAGAAGAGGTTTTCGTGTCGCTATCTGCAAAGCATCCCTTGGTTTTAGGACATGAGCTTTTACAAAAACTAGAAGTTAATTTAACGTTTACCGAGGGTAAAATAAAACTAGAAAGAGGTAGAAAACCCGAAAGGGTCAATTCGAAACTGTTTTTTAAATACTGCAAGATGGAAAATCACGCGAAATATAATTGCCTTAAGTTAAAACGAAAATTAGAAGACCGTCATCAAGAAACATCAAGAAGCCACAAACAACAAAAAAAAAAAAATTAAACTGGAATCTTGGTTTTCATTACTTTTTAGTTAAATACAAGAAGGTTTTGTATAAAGTTCCCGCATTAAAAACACATTTTCAAATTATTACATGAGCTTCATTTAGTTAAGTTAATTTCAAAACAAAAAATGAATCCCTAAATAAATACACCAAATTTGTTGACCAAAGCAGTGTGGATCGCAACTTTACTTGGTTGTAATCAAAGGTAGCGCGCGCTACCTTTGATTACAATTTTTGTTGTTTAACAAGAATGTTTAGCGTTTGTGCAATAATTAACCTGGAATGGTTTAAGAAGGAAATGCAAAATGTGACTTTGCTGTATTAAAGTTTTTATTTAACTTACAGATTTATATTTTTTAACCTTTTACACATTTTTATCAAAGAATTTTTACATTTTTTTTCTTGTTTATATAAATCTGTCTATATTTTAAAACTTGTAGCGAAGAAATAAGAAAAGAAACTAAATTGCAAAAAAATTGAAGTTCAAAAATTGTTACAAAAATAATTTCCTTCCTCAGGAATGTTTTTTATTTTAAGGCCTTTCCTTAGTTGAAAAGTTACGAATTTTTTCGTTTAGTGGCGCAAAAAAGAAATAGTTAAAATAAGGATAAAATTTCGCTTATTTTTCGACACAGTACTCGGGTTCAAGAACAGTTTGCATATGTTATTTTAGTCTTTATGAGGGTTGACAATGTGTAATAATCCCCCAAAGGTTTCGATAGTTTGCTAACTGCTTGCGAAGTGAAGTGAAAACATTTCGAGAGGATGGACCCGGTGGGCGGTCTTTTTAATTTTGTCAAGTCCCGCCGGCCTCTCTCTGACTCACAGGTGTTTGTTTAAAAAACTTTTTCTTTTCAAAACTAAAGATTTGACCTATTCTAAAGGTTTATAGCCAGTAGCGCAGTTTCCCGAAAGCGCATTTCCCAAAAGCGCAGTTCCCAAAAGCGCAATTTCAAAAGCGCAATTTCCCAAAAGCGCAGTTCCCAAAAGCGCAGTTCTCCAAATCATTTCTCAACCAGAGACGTCCGCGAAATACTCGTATACTTGACCCTAATACCTTGAACATAAGACAAAATCTTTCATTGTTAATTTTTAAGTTAATTTTAAATCTTTTTTAAAAGAATTCGGTACATAATGTCGAATGACAGATTAAATAGCCTAACCTATGCTTACCTAAAATATTTTTGTAAATTTTCAGCATTAGACGTCCAAAAACTGAGCCAGCAATTATAAAAAAATGAGTTTATACGAATGACAGATTAAATAGCCTAAGCTACACTACCGTAATCTAACCTAACCTTACCTATGCTATTTAACCTTACCTAAAATATCTTCCAACATCTTCCATGGGAACCATTATGTTGTTGGCTTTTTTCAAGGTTGGGACGAAGTAGCCACTTCGACGGTAGAAAGGTGGGTAGGCATCCTTCGGTATCATACATATAAATGGGGATGAGCCCCGTGCTCTCACTGCATGAGAGCACGGGGTTCATACCCTTTTGTATGCCTGATACTGAAGGATGCCTACCCCCTTTTCTACCCGCGAAGTGGTCTATTCTCTTATTTTTTAGGCAAGGGGACTGACTGTTACCTCCGAAAAGGGGAGAGTGACTTTATTTTTTAATTTTGCTAATGGGTTATTGCGGAGACGGGATAAAAATTGGGTATATCACGTGCAACCCATCGTTCAGTTACCAGAGCCACCTATTAAGAAATGGCCAAACAAACATTCTATACCATATTCGAACCTAGTATGACTTGTCAGCGCTGTACAAAGGGTACACAATCTATAGACAATTGTTTCGTCGCCAAATCTCTAATTAAAATTAATTGAAAAATTCAAATAGCATCTTAATTGGGGAATAACCTCCATACACGAAACATATTATAGTTACAGAGTCCCTGGTTTATAATTCGCCGAGAAAAATGAAAATTAAAAACTGGAAATATAACTCATCAGATTTTAACATTAATTTATTTCGTGACTAATTAATATAGAAATCTTAAATCATTACATGTTCTTACTCGACTATTCCTCTAGATCAAACTTTTAACCTTGTAAGGAGGTTAGATAGAAAAAACTTTGTACTGCTGCATGAGTCATCTAGCACAGAGAGAATACAGGTCTAGGAGTAGAAAGTTGGGCAAAACTGGTTTATCTTTTGAATCATCTCCATGTGCAGTAGGGAAAAACTTCCTGCTGGTATGTCCCCATTTCGCCCAAAATATTTCG
This sequence comes from Odiellus spinosus, assembly GCA_963920705.1. Lineage (NCBI taxonomy): Eukaryota > Metazoa > Arthropoda > Arachnida > Opiliones > Phalangiidae > Odiellus > Odiellus spinosus. The sequence continues at coordinate 12,263,829 of OY987225.1, read as the reverse complement.
CCCAAAATGATCTATTCCCATTTCGCCCAAGGCATTTTTTGCCCAAAATTATCTATTCCCATTTCGCCCAATCCTACTTTGCCCAATCGCTTTATCATTTGGCCCTAAATTATCTCTTCCCATTTTGCCCAAACTAAAAATTCCTTTTCTCAATTCGCCCAATCCCAATTTGCCCAATCGTTTTATCAGTTAGCCTAGAATTATCTATTCCCATTTCGCCCAACCCAAAAATTTCTCTTCCCTTTTCGCCTAAAACGATTAAAGCTTAAATCTTTTAAAATTTAAAGTCTTAGTAGGCCAAAAAAGTGACTTTTATTTAATTTAGGTTAGGTTAGGTTAGGTTAGGTTGGGGGGGAAAAAGTGGAAAAATGTGACTTGGGCAAAATGAGATTGGTCCAAATCACAATTGGGCGAAACGAGATTGGGCGAGAAGACATTAGGCCAAATGGGAATTGGGCCAAATGGGAATTGGGCCAACGGGAATTGGGCGAAAAGAAATTGGGCCAAATGGGATTTGGGCGAAAAGAAATTGGGCGAAATGGGAATTGGGCGAAATGAAATTGTGCGAAAAGAAACTGGGCGAAATGGGAATTGGGCGAAATGAAATTGGGCGAAAATAAATTGGGCGAAATGGGGGTAGACCTTCCTGCTAACCGGAAACTCACTCGTAGCAATTTTTTTCTCAAGCGTCGTAGCATCCTGCATCTTAATTGATTGAATTTGAACGAAAAAGTTTGTGGAAAGCTAAATTTTCCAAATTTTACTCCTACCTAAGAAGTTTGCGCTTAATTTTGAATAAATTATACTTTTACGAAGAATTGGCGTGTTTCTTAAGAAATTGGCCAGGAAAACTCGCAAACATTACTCCAGAATCGTATAATAATATTGCAAGGGCAATTAGAACTACTAATTAGGTATGTTGAATTTATCAGTAAACTTGCTTTTGAAATATATTTACTAGAATTTAAAAATTTCCTACATGTTAATTATAAAATCCATAACTCTACCCAAACCGTTTGATCATTGTTATAACAGTGAATAAAATGTACTTTGCGTAGTATTTTCAGGAGAAAGAGAGGCATATGAGGCAGAACCCCTTCCACCAGCTAGACTCAACGCGTTTCCAAAGCAAGGGGTGAGTGAGAGAAACGCGACGGGACCCCTCACGCGTTATCTTGCCCCCCCTTAAGGCTCTAGGCAACGGGCGTGTTACATGTACAAATATGGTTCTACCCCGATTCGCCCAAAACATTTGGCCCAATTCCCATTTCGCCCAAAACATTTGGCCCAATTCCCATTTCGCCCAATTCCCATTTCGCCCAATCACAATTGGCCCAAACTCAATTGGCCCAATCCCCAATCAGCCCAATTTATTAGGCCCAATCCTATTTCGTCCAATCCCATTTCCCCTAATTCCCATTTCGCCAAATCACATTCGCATAATTCCATTTTTGCCAAATTCTTATTTCGCAATTCTTATTTTGGTAACCTAACCTAACCCAAGCCAACATAACCCAACTAAATCTTAAGAACTATTTTCTTTAATAATTTTGGTAACCTAACCTAACCCAACCCAACCTAAAGAACAATTTACTTTATTAGTTTTGGTAACCTAACTCAACCTAACAATTTTAGGCGAAACGGGAAAAGGAATTTTAGGGTGAGCGAAATGGGAATAGATAATTCTTGACTAACTGATAAAACGATTGGGCGAAGTGGGATTGGGCGAATTGGGACAAGGAAATTTTGGTTTGGGCGAATTGGGAATCGATAATTTTGGGCCAAAAGATAATACGTTTGGGTGAAGTAGGATTGGGCGAAATGAGAATAGATAATTTTGGGCGAAATGGGAACAAACCATAAAGATATTTGTATTTTCACCATCTAGACAGAGAGAGGCACGAGCGGCGCCGTTTTTTCCCCACTGTCTTGCTCCCGCCTAGCTTTAGTCTCCGGAACGCATCTATATAAGGAAAAAGTCATCTCTACACCAAGGCAAACGTAGCAAAGTGGTAAAGTAGTGAGCTACCACGCCAGGGACCCGAGTTCGCGGCCCGGTCGAGGCGAAAAAATTTCTTCATTGAAATTAAGTGAAACTAAGATTTAAAAATTGGAAGTGGCACCGCTATCTATGAGATGAATGGTGAAGCAAAAAAAAATTTCTACCGCGAAATTTCAAATTGTAGTTACAGTTTGAAATTTTATTATTAGTGCTTCACCATATACGCGAAAACCAGCCAGCCAGCCGGCCACGCGCTATCTGCGCAATAATTTTCGAAAATCGAAGATTTCACGAAAATTAAAAACGTCTCTTTTTCCAGGGGTTTTCGGATTTATTCTTAATTAGCTTTTTAGCAAAGCTATTACGATTATCCAGTCTGTCCCACCATTAGACGAAAAGATAGGAAGCGGCTTTAGGTGAATTTGAGAAACCGACCCCTTGGGTAACCGCCCCCACGCTTTTACCAACTGAGCTTCCGAAGATGTTAGAACAACGTAGTTACGTTGGCATAGTACTTTCGGTGATTTCTCCGCATTTGAATAAAGGCCTGCAAATATAAGTTAAAATATGTTTATAAAAACAAAATAAATTTTAACAAGTTAAGAACTTCTTGACTTTAGCAGAAAGTACTTCCACTGCTTTGTCTCTAAAATATAATCTGTTTATTTACATCAAATCATGTTAGTTCCGTAACTGTTCTCCAAGGCATAACTTCTAATAATTATGGGGAAATTAAATTATTATACGGCTAATTAAAAACTTAAGAAAAAAAAAACATTTTTAAAATTTAAAAAAAAAAATTCGTGTTTTGAATAAACAAGTTGGGGAACCAAAATGGTACCCCGTCGACGACCACGTGACCTTACCTAAATTTTAAACTTGACTGCAAGGGTGTATGTTCATAGAGAGGAAGACGAATATTCTTAACAAAATGATTGAAGAAAATGATGGGCAAGTGTAGCGTTATATTAAAGCGGCTGCACACAGACCAGTCTTAACTATTTTTTCACGCTCGCGGGCCCATATACTTCTATGAAGTATGTCTCTATGCACAGTACCAAGCAATTCCTGTTTAGACATCATTAACCGTTCAACTTTTAAAAATGATAAATAAATCCGAGGCTTCAACCGTTACCTAAAACCGGTTCATTTCAGTCGGAAATAACCATTGAAAAATGCCCACACATGCAATCCGTCTATTATCCAAAATTGAGTTTCCGAGATTTTGTAATATTTTTAATAAATGCGATTAGAGGCTAGATTGAACGCCGAGGAGTTACCACGTAGAGATTTAAGGCGTCAAAGATTAACTCGGGTGGAACCTCGGGCTTTTGAGCTAGATGACTATTGTTTTAAAAGACTTTTTCGCGTTTTTTATGTAAGAATACATAAGGTTTCCAGTAACGGATAACGAAGAGATTAATATTAAGATTGGGTAAAGGATAAAATAAATGATTGTAAGAAAGATTCTTGCAATTAAATATTTCATTCTTTAAGGATTTCCTGGCATCATCGAAGCTAAGGATGGTGCCCATACAGCCATTGTTGCACCATCTGCAGAAAACGAAGAACATCGAGAATATATTTACGTTAATAGGAAAGGTTATCATTCTCTTAATGTTAATTGGTTATTTCCATTATTTATATTTTTTATTAAATAAAATTAAAATCTCGATTTGTGACCATACGCTTAAAATTATTAATGCTAATGTACGATTTCCGGGTTCAATACATGATAATCGTATGTTTCGGATTTCAGGCATATGAACGCACTTGGAAACTAATTATTTCAATGGACGGAAAATATTGGTTGATTGGTAAAATAAACGATCTATCAATCTTATTTTATAACATTAAAACAAACTTTTAAATCAAGAGTTTAAAAAATTTAACTAGAATAAATATATTATACTGGACAGTGGTTATCCATTAAGCCCTAGGCTGATGGTTCATATATTGTATCCAGTGGAAGGTTCGCCAGAAAAAGCCTTTTCAAATTCGTTATGCGCTACTCGTAGTATTATTGAGCGTTTCAATGGAGTATTAAAGCGATGTTTACTTCAACACAGAACATTACATTATCACCCAACTGCCGGCACGCATAGTTTACGCTTGTTGTATTCTACATAACATAAGAAGATACAGAGATCATGATTCGGAAGATGATTAATTTACTGAGACCGAGAGTGACACAGATGATGAAGACTTGAGCCCCAGAGAATTAAGGGCAAATTTCGCTATAACGGAAGCTTCATCTAACCATGGCTAGATTTAAAGAGGCAATAACCGGTCTAGAATTTATGAAATGATCAAAACCACTGGAGGGACGAAGAGCAGCCAAATTTTTATTAAGTTTCATCTAAGCCGTCGTTAGATTTTGGGAAAAGAGATTTATATAGGCAATAACCAGCCTATACTCTAGATTAAATCAAAACATCTAAACCAACTGGAGGGGTGAAATCAATAATCCCAATTTCAAATCAAAATTCATCTTTAAGACCCAATATCATGTTTTAAATTCACTAGCGCTGCTCATCTTTCTGAATATGAGAAATTCCGATTTCACGGAACGGCTTGTCTATTATAGCACTTCTTTGCCAACTGATTGCTGAGGACTTGTAACGCCTTTAAAAAATTTCAAAATGCAAATCAAAATTCTTGCGAAACAAAAAATATACCAATGACCGATCAATAATTGGGAAAAACAGTCAAAATAAAACTTTGACTTGTAACAAAAGACAAGTTGGGAAACCAAAATATACCTCCCCGACAACCACGTGATGTTAACTAACCTAACCTTACCTAAATATTAAAATTTATCGCATTTGTGGAAGACGAAGATTGAAAGCAAAAAGAAATAATATCTCAATTAAACACTAAATATATTAAACCAATAATTAAGATCAAAAATATACTTCTTATCAAGATAAATTTGAATGCAAAAGAATCAAACTTAATTCAAAATAAAATTTTGAGAACCAGAGTCGGAAAACAATTTGCTGAATAATGAATTAATTTTAATATAAATGCGTATCGAGTAAAATAAGCAAGGTCAAGGTTCTTCTTTTAAAAACATAATAATTTTGAAGGCTCTAGAGTATTTGCAGACCAACTAACGCCAATAGGCAATATTTGAACCTATATGCATTTCTTCAGTATACCAACACAATAATTCTCTACTTGAAACCAAACCTAACTAGAGAAAAAAAGGAAAATAAATAAGATATAACCACATAGATTTCAAGATAAATAATCCAGTCCATAATTCAGTATTAAAACAAAAAAAAATCAGAATTAAGACAACTGAAATTAGCAATCTTTGGTAATATGTAAAATAGCCCTTACACGAACAATTTAAGTAAAGCAAATTATCAAATAAACGCCAAATAAGTCAATTAAAATGAAAAATATTAATCTTACCACTACCAAATAGCGGGCAGAAAACACAGACATCAAGATAACATTAGCAAAATAAATTTTCAACACCGGTAATCCTGAGAACTAGATTCTACAAAATCTTCCTGAATAAAAAAATTATTTTAATCTAAAAACTATAAAGTCTTAAAAAAATATATATACAAATAACATATTGATAAACCAATTAAAATTAGATGCGAAAAACATTTAACCTCGATATGAGATTAAATACACAAGGTCAAGGTTCTTCTTTTAAAACCATATCAGAATTTTGACGGTTGTAGAGTATTTGTAGACCAAGTAACGTGAAAAGGCAAAATGTTATATCACATTGAACCTATACATGGCTTCAGTATACAACACAACCCTAATAAACCTATCAATAAACAACTAACGCATTGGCTTTCCGTATATCAGGTTAAACTAAAAATTACGATGTAAAATGTCGCTTATTTGCGCTACTCGGTCTACATATACTCTACTTGATTAAGGCTGTGAGTGAAGAGTAAAATATATTCTTTTAAGGCAGGACAGACCAGGGTAAAATTACACCAAGTTGGGAAACAACGTCATATGACGACAAACTAACTAGAATATTTTTCAAAATATTTAAGGCCTGGTTCTTCGCGCGACTTTCGTCGATTTGCCGGAAATGGGCACTTGTCTCATAGCCGCGCCGCCATCTTTTTGCAGAAACAGGTTGCCAGACTATTTCTAATTTTATTTCCCACAAACCAAATTCAAGTTGTTAGTCCAACACCTCCGATATGATAAAATATAGGAGGCGTTGGTTAGTCTGTCGCTATATTCACACTACAAAAAGATGGCGGACGATCACGTGACAAAAGTTTTCCCCGCCAAAATTTTCGCGAGGGTCTCTAGACTTCCGGTTTTGGAAATCGACCAGGACTATACTGCAAATCCAGCGCTTCTCCTGACACACGCGAAATTTAAACCCTCGCGCGAGTTTCAAGCATATTTGATTTCTCGAACAACTTCAATGTGCATCCGCTTATAGAATTTTTGCAACTTGTCGAGTGTAAACCGGCTCGATCTTTTCGCGGGATCACAGTTGCAAAGTTTGTACAACTTAAAGCAAGTTCGCAAATCGAACAAGTACTCTAGTGAACTAATTGCAGACCGGAAGTGTGGCGGCTTATTGAACTTGTCTACCTTAATTACCGTATAGCCTATCCTAGTAGTAGGAATGGGGCTGCTATTGAGTAGTTGTCCATTTATTAAAGTCTGGGTCTATACTCTATAGCACATCTTAGTCGCGGGACTCAAATACATTTATAAATAAAATAGAGATTAGGATTTTAAGTATAATTGAGCACTTGGTGTAGGATGTCCAACTTGATCGTATTTTTTTTTCCCTATTGTAAAGTCATACTTGCCTTACAGTCTAAGAATTGCGAATCAAGTCGCCGGAAAATAGGTACTTGCAAAGGGTTCTTGCAAGAAGTACGTGCCTTATTTAAACACACTACTCAAAATATGTGATAATAGGTGCGTTTTACCACCGCCTTAGCAACCAAGAGCCGTTGCCGAATCAACTAGGCAACACCGCTAGCGTGAAAGCCTAACGTGAACCTCTCCTCGCCCTACACAAGGTTATCATTGAGTGGCAAAAATGATAATCTCGCTTATTTATACCCCGAGTAGCGATGCTTATACAATGTTAAAAAAAATCTATCTTGTCTACTTTTTAACCAAAAATAGATAAAAAACAAAAGTATACAAATTGGTCTATAATGTTATTTAAATTCTTCAATCCACCCCGAGTTTGCAGAAAGCCAAAACCTATACTGCCCGTTATACCTCTGCTTTTTTTACTAAATGATATATGGAAAATAGCTTAGCGCTTGCTGTCAACTCAAGCTGGTATTAGTATAGAAATTGGCTTAAATTTTTCAATCCACCCCGAGTTTGCAGCAAGCCTAAGCCTATACGGCCCTTTATACCTTTGCTATTTTAACTAAATGATATATTGAAAAGAGCTTAGCGCGTGCTGTCAACTCAAGCTGCTATTAAACGGTCAAATATTTGGAGAATTCCTTAAATATCTTCAAAACTATCGCCAATTTAAAATTTAATTTTCAGCTACGTTATTAAGAAGATTAAGAGAAATAATTATAATATTTTGAATTATATTTTAAATTAATATTATGTTTCAATTCACTAAAAGATATCACGCCATAATGCTACATTGTACTATACTTCCAAAAGGTGACTATATAAGCGGATCGAATACCTTTATACAGTATTTGGCTGTGAAGATCTCACCTTATCGATGCTCAGACGTTTATCGTAACCCTGAGTGCTCACGTGTCGGCCAATTTACCCTTGGGGGGCGATGTTTGGAGAGTGGAAGGTCGATTTGGACCATATTAGTGAGGGACGCCTCGCTAGTATGGCCCGCTGAGATCGGACACTGGAGGTTGAACCTTGATGTGGGGATGGTCGGAGGTGATTATAACAGTGGGAGACGTCACATTGCGTATAATTGGTATAATCGCCTTCAACTGTCCAGCATCGAGGTTTGACCGTAAAGTGGATGGTGGAAGGTGATAATATGCAATTGGAGACGTCCTGTTGCATATCATTGCACGACACTTGAAACTTAATGTGGCAGCCACGCTTAAAAGAGGTAATTCCGTTGTACGGGATTTAACGTTAAACTGGCATGTAATGTCTCTAGACTTTTTGCTCTACGAGCTAGGTCACGTGATATCCGCGTACACAGGATATCCGGTTACACAGGAAGTGACACACACACACAGACACGACCAGTGTAAAACCTCCCCCTGAACTAAAGTTCAGTCGGGGAGGTAAAAATTCTTGTCTTATACAGGGTGTTTTTGAAAGTCTGTAAAAAATAAAGTTGCTTGTTCTGTGGGTTACTATGAGTGAAAAAACCTATTGAACCATGTGCCCAAATCCCACCGTTTTAGTTATGGCTCCACAAAGTAGCATTCAAATAACTTAAATTGTGAAATTTTAGGGGTATGTCCTCAAGTAATTGTGGTATATAGGTTTCTAAAAAGTTAAGAAAACGCACTACCAATCTTTTCCTGGTGACAGATTTTCGGCGAAGTTGGCCAAATCATGGGAAAGGCATTTCCTTATTGACCAAAAGCTCTCCCCTTATATTTAGAAACTGCGTAGTTAAGATAGTGATAAGTAGTTAAAGTGCACCTTTAATTTACGAGAACTAAATTTGTATACCGAGCGTGAACTTGAAAAGGCGAATTCCCCTCAGATTGATAGATCTGAGAAAAAACCCAAACAGAAAAACGAAACCAAAAATTGTCCGTCCTCCAGCGGATAGTGGTTTTCACATGACTTTGCGTTCCCGCAAACAGCATTTAATTACCTTAATACACACTAGAAAAAATTCGTTCAAATTTGCCAACGGTCAAGGCGGTCTTTTGAGATCTAAATGTTAGAAAGAGGGGTAGCTCTGATTGGTTATTACGGCAAGATCGGACTAAACTGAATATTCGGTAGCGGAAAAGTACGAAACATTTACTGTAAAAATACGCTCCGGTCATTTTCAAGGGAACATTTTCCCAGTGATGGGCAAAACAGCACTCTATATTTTGATCTAAATTCGCTTCAAATAAAGCAAATTTCGAAAACCGCAATGGACCCCATCCTTCGTGTTAGGTAGTGTTTCCTTCTTTTAGTGTTCTGAGTTACTCACTAGTTTTAAAGTTGTTTTTGATTATAATATCTTTATAATTCAGGACATGATTTGAAAATCGTTCCGTCTAACTATACACTTCTCTGAAATTAATTGAACAAAAGGCATATGATAACGAAGCATATTGCCGTGAAATGAAAGTTCATATTCTTGATCAGGTTAAAGAAGCGATTTAACATCAATCATAAGAAGCAGTTCTATGCGTTGGTTTTTTTCATAATTCTCATCATTCTATTGCTTCATTTTTTAAAACACGATTTACGAAGACCCAAAAAGTTGATCGAGCATGTGAAGCATTTTCCGGGAGTCGTAAAAATGCTTCGGAGTTACCCCGCTTCGCTTCTCTCGTGAATAGATCCACGCTCTTGCCGCAAAAAGTGTCTTGTCTCTCCCTAACTCAATGGCGCTCGAATCATTATCTCAGGGAAGCGAAAGTGCTTCTGGTTTTGGTATTTTCAACAAATTAACAAAGCGTGTATTGTATCGTGAAGGAGATTTAAAGTATTCGCAGTAATCTGTAACGCAATTAGAATTTCTGCACAAACACGTTGTGATGGCGCCACCAGTATTATAGCGTGGTTTTTCTGGTTGAAGGTGCAAATAGGCCAAAATATTATAGCTTGGAGGGGTGGTATGATGGAACAGTGGCCCAAATGACATATCAAATTTGATAAAGTGTCGTCACATGTTCGAATTTACTGTGGCGTTTATGGACTATGATAGAATTGATTTTTCCATAGTGATAAGCGGTTCACATCCAATAATGATTAAATACCCTAAAACAAGATTTAATTGGTGTTTCTACGTTAGGCTTGTCTGGATTTGAGTATTTATCACTCTTATTCCGTTTAGAGGAGTTAGCAGATACAAAGGCTGATTATACACATTGTTAATCCGGGTATACATCGAACAATGTATAGAGAAATGTATTAGCTGTTCCGTAAATTTTTTTAGGATTATCATACGTTATTCACCATGGTCAACAATTTTTGTGTAAAAGAGTGACCAAGTGTTGTTAATTTTCCGTAAAAATAAAACGCGGGAAATTTCCTGGAAAATGTTCCGCTATACGGAAAACTTTCCGTAAATCGGAAAAATTAAAAACCATGGAATTACCTTTGAGTCATTGAATTTTCAAATGTTTTTAATTGCTAGTACAGGGTGACCTTTGGTTAGATAGATAATACTAAAAGAGGCACACGCATAGCGCCAAATCATCCAAATCACGTCGTTTCCTTTCCCACGATCTAACTGTAGACTAAAGTAAAAGTAAAACTATGATTTTAAATGGGCCTGACTACAAAAGAAATAAACTAGCTTGTTGAAGTCCACAAAATGTTATAAAATAATTTCGAAAAAAACAGGACTAAACTGAAAATTCGGCAGCGGAAAAATACGGGAAATCTTCCCAAAAGTATGCCTCGGTCATTTTCCGGGCTAAGTGGGTTTGAAGATAGTCGTAATGACGATATATCGTAAATTCCGCTGTTTCAGGAAGCTACTGTATCGAAACTCGCTCTTTTGAGAAAACACTTATTTCATGACCACTGTTTATTGCGTTTCCAGTTAACTCATTACAGGAGTAAAGAGTCGATTCTCATTGCATTCAAAAATTACTCAGGGATCAAATGGAGTCAAATCGCTCACTCGTATAAATCTATGGAAAATGTGATGAAAATAATAAACTTACGCGTTACAAATAAACATTCGATCACTTGAAACACACGTTTAGGATCAATAATCGAAGCTAATTCAACTGTTTTATATGTGCCTTCAATTCAAATATGTCACACAGGGCCCGGGGGCAAACCATTCTTAGAATCAGGTGTACAAACTAAATGGAATCAATTCGGAATCAAGCAAATCAATGTGAATCACGCAAATGAATCGGAATCATGAGAATTCATTCGTGATCACGAGAATTGATTCTGAATCATAAGAATTGATTCGGAATCACGCGAATCATAGAATCGCGAATTGATTCGGATTCACGCGAATCATAAAATCGCGAATTGATTCGGATTCACGCGAATCATAGAATCGCGAATCGATTCGGAATCACGAGAATTGATTCGGATTCACGCGAATCAATTGTGAATCGCGAATTGATTCGGAATCTCGGGAATTGATTCGGAATCTCGCGAATTGATTCGGAATCACGCAAATCAATGTGAATCACGAATCAATTCGGAATCACTGAAATCAAATGAATCTGGAATCAGGTGTACCAATTTTTCTAGAGTGGTTTGCCCTTCGCACAGGTTGTGAAATTCGATCTAATTATAGTTCGATTATATATCACACGTATCGATGAAATGAATGTCCATTAAACGTCTCTAAAATCATTTACCAAATTCAAATATATTTTCAAAGATTTTATTTAGTTTATCATCGAAGCAAAATTTAAACTGACACTGTAACGGGCGTATGTCCTAAAGTTTGTGTACTGCTTGCCTGAATGCGCGATATTTTTCGTTGAAGCTGTTTATAACTGACTCCATATCCTCGTAATAGAAAAATGTAAAGTGATTATAGCCCCATGATCAATATTATAAGGTAGATCTCATTGTATTTTAGGAACACACTCTATTCCTACAACTGCCGTTAAAACGTATTTTCCTAGTAAGAATTAGGGATGAAATCAAGAATGCTCGATCGTTTCACAATGTTAAAGATTGGCAAAACCGTTTACTTTATTCCCGAAACAGACAGTCTTACCCCACCTAAAATTACCATATATATTACAAAGAATATATAAACTACATGCTTAGGAAAATAATGCGTTGAATCTGTCTAATCAATAACGTCTAGAGACGTTTTGGATTTGAATCACGCCACACATAGGTCAATCCCTTTAAAATAGTTTATGTCGTCTACTAATTTACAGTGAAGGAACCAGCTTAATTGTAGGGTTTCGCAAAGTGCAATTCTAAGGAGCGTAGCCGGGTTCCTAGTAATAAAATGTAAGGTATTTTCGCTAGGACACATGTCACATACTCACTAGGTGGTTAGAATGTTTTTAATAGCGTTGAGTTATGGGTGGTGCTTTTTAGACCAAAAGCCAAGATATTTAGTGATTTTAAGTTTGGGGAAAAGAGTCTACTCGGGGAATGAAGTCGGCCATCCTGACTATCTTAAACATTATTGAATTAATATTCCAATTATCCCATCGGAGTTATGGTTGTTAAGTCCAATTATAAAAATATTGTAAAATAACGTTTGGTCTAGGGTTGTAAGTCGGAAAATGTTCCCTTGAAAATGACTGGAGCGTATTTTTACAGAAAATGTTTCGTTCTTTTCCGCTACCGAAGGTTCAGTTTAGTCTTGTTTTTTCCAAATAATTTTATAATATTTTGTGGACTCTAGCATGCTAGTTTATTTCTTTTAGGGTCAGGCCCATTTAAAATCACAGTGAAAAAGGGTCGTAGTTAATTTTTGCCTTAGGCTTCAGGTAGATCGTGGGAAAGGTAACGACGTCATTCGCCTGTGCCTCTTTTAGTCGTAGATTTCACAGATTGAATCACCTATTGGACTCTAATATTTAAGAGTCACGGGGTAAGTACAGGATTAGAGATTATATCGAGAAAAGATATATACTTTATAAGGATAACGTAATTAGGTATTAAATCGAAAAACTATTTATAACATTAAGGGTGCGTTATATAAAATTTATAAAAAGGTTGTTTTAAGGGATGTATCATAAATTAATGTTGATGTTTGTCTAAAAACATTTTAATTTTATTATATGTTCATAATCAAAATCCTCAATAAACCAAAACTATATACTATAAGTTAAAAATCTAGGGATAATTATACTACAACTATCATAACAGCTGTATGCTATAAACATCATAATAAAAATTATACAAAAAAGAGGTTGCTTCGCACCCTTAAAAAAACTCTTTATCTAACTCGAATCAAACCCGTGAAGGGACAGAAATTATTTGTTAGAGAAAGAGCAATTTCATTTCTTTAAAATTATAGTTAGTAGGTTTAGTCTACTACTTCAAAGATTTTATTACTATTATATATTTTCCAAAAAACGGATAAAGACGACCTAGGACTAATGATAAATATATATATACATTAAAGGAACTCCATCTTTAGCTAATTTTATTAGTTATACTGATAGAATTTAAAATTAACATCAATTGGAGAGGAAGTTTAACTAGGTCGTCTTTATCCGTTTTTTTTAAAATATATAATAGTAATAAAATCTTTGAAGTAGTAGACTAAACCTACTAACTATAATTTTAAAGATATGAAATTGCTCTTTCTCTAACAAATAATTTCTGTCCCTTCACGGGTTTGATTCGAGTTAGATAAAGAGTTTTTTTTAAGGGTGCGAAGCAACTTCTTTTTTGTATAATTTCTGTCCTTTTTTCACCAAAAATATACACCTTTTCCACATTTCACTATTTTGCTTTATAGGTTTATTGAGCCTTAATACTTACTAATGCTGAATAAAAATTAAAGCGTTTAATTGAGGCTTCAATCTATTCGTAATTGAGACCCTGGTACAAATCTCGAAAGGCAGAGATTAACTAACCTAACCTTACCTAAGTTGTAAAACAGGGATGGGCTAGTTCAATTGATTAACTAACCTAAACTAATCTTACCTAAAATACTACAAGAGGAACGGGTTAGCCCGAGTTATAGGGATTACCTAGTTGGAGGGATGGGTTTTTCCAGGGTTTAATTAACCTAATTTAACCTTAAAGATTACTTGATGGAATGGGTAACCCGAGGGATTAACTAGTTGGAACGATGGGCTAATTCGAGGAATTAACTAACCTAACCTAACCTTACCTAAAATAATACAAATAGCCCGAGCTAAGGATTAACTAGTTGGAGGGATTGGCTAATTAGAGGGATTAACTAACCTAACCTCACCTTAAAGATTACCAGATGGACGGGGGAGGTCGAGGGATTAACTAACCTAGCCTTACCTAAAATATTACAAGAGGGACGGGCTAGACCGAGCTAGAGATTAAATTTATAATATTGAATCGCATCGACAAAATATGAGCATGGAAAGCGAAACAATTCTTTAAAGCAAGAGAACATAATTCATGAGACCAGAAGTATGTGGCCGTTTATTTAACTCGCCGGCATCAATTTCCGTTTCGTATATCCTATTTAACATTCTAAATCTTTATTTTTTATTATACTTAAGTTAGACGTGCTTTAGATACAGACTTCAATAATTGGCCAACTACTTAATAGCAACGTTATTACGTAGTATTAATGACGAAGCTATTGGATCTAAAGCAAACTCAAGTATTTTAAAAAATAGAGTAGAGATTGAGAACGTTTAACTATAAATTTCATGTGTAATCGAGCACTTGGCAGGATATGAAATCCAACTCAAGTGATATTTAATCCCTAGAACTCTCATTGTGAAATGTTTTTACAGTGACTAAATATATTATATCAAAAATGTCTTTGCGAACAAAGACCCAGAAGGACATGTTATGGCCTTGAATGTCTGAAGTGACAGATATTATATCAAAAATGTCTTTGCGAACAAAGACCCAGAAGGACATGTTATGGCCTTGAATGTCTGAAGTGACAGATATTTAATTTTCTTTTAAAACATTAAATTTAAATACAATTAGATTTTCTTTTAAAACGAAATTTAAATATAATCACAATCTGGCACGATTTAGAGTTTCAAATTTCAATACAACTGATTTTATTCACTCGGAAATATTTAAGAAAAACATAACAGACGATTTTCTCCCAATGACGCTTAACATTAAATTTCGCTTAATTATTTTTCAGGGAAAACGTGTATTGAACTGTTATTTTTCAGTATAACGCGAGTCCATTTTTTGTTTTCTTAATTTAACCCGAATTTCCACGACTCGCGATTGAACGGATCGTTAAAAATACTCGCCGGTTTATTGGAATGGGTATATGATAAAGGGAAATGTGTTTTTGAAAACCCGTTTAAAGTCACCTTCTTTTCTAACTTAGCAGACGACGCAAACCATAACAATTTGTACTTTCAAAGCTATTTTGCGCGCGCGAGGGAAGAGAATTTCAAAGCGACGAATTTTAGAGCGGATAAGGTTTTTAAAAAAATTATAATACTTTAATTTTTATTTTCATTAAAACCGTACAATTTAAATGATGATTTCCATAAGGGACCACTAATTAGTTATTAGGAGTTATAAAAAAAACATTATCCATGGATTAGGTTTGTTCGTTTTCAACCTAAATTAAAAAATAAAATATGGGGAATTTTTTTTCCCTTTAAATTCCTTGTATAAGCATTCATAAGCTAACATGAACGAATTGCCTCGACTAAAGTCGAGGAGTTGTAATAAAACATTATCCATGGATTAGGTTTGTTCGTTTGCAACCTAGATTAAAAATTAAAATATGGAGAATTTTTATTCCCTTTAAATTCCTTGTATAAGCATTCATAAGCTAACATGAACGAATTGCCTCGACTAAAGTCGAGGAGTTATAATAAAACATTATCCATAGAAAACATTATCCAATTAAGGTATGAGATCAGATCATAGAACTTTGATTCTACGCCTAAAGCCAAAGCTAAATTAAGTAAATTTTTCTATCGAACGACAAGTTTCGTTTTGTTTGACACGTAATCACTGAAAAATAATTAAGCGAAAATTAATGTTAAGCGTCAATGGGAGAAAATCGTCTGTTATGTTTTTCTTAAATATTTCCGAGTGAATAAAATCAGTTGTATTGAAATTTGAAACTCTAAATCGTGCCAGATTGTGATTATATTTAAATTTCGTTTTAAAAGAAAATCTAATTGTATTTAAATTTCATGTTTTAAAAAAAAATTTAATTGTATTTAAATTTAATGTTTTAGAAGAAAATTAAATATCTGTCACTTCAGACATTCAAGGCCATAACATGTCCTTCTGGGTCTTTGTTCGCAAAGACATTTTTGATATAATATCTGTCACTTCAGACATTCAAGGCCATAACATGTCCTTCTGGGTCTTTGTTCGCAAAGACATTTTTGATATAATATCTGTCACTTCAGTCTAACACGAAAGTGTTAACTTCTATATTAAAAGACTAGCCCTTTAAAAAGTGATTCAGTCAAATCTCTACATTTTTACCATTGCCCTTTAAACCCAATTAAAATTAATTTTTTCATAATTTTAAATGTTAATAGCTGCGGCAGCCGCACTTGATTCAGTCAAATCTCTACATTTTTACCATTGCCCTTTAATCCCAATTAAAATTAATTTTTTCATTATTTTTGATGTTAATAGCTGCGGCAGCCTCACTTGATTCAGTCAAATCTTTACATTTTTACCATTGCCCTTTAATGCCAATTAAAATTAATTTTTACATTATTTTTGAAGATAATAGCTGGGGCAGCCGCACTTGATTCAGTCAAATCTCTACATTTTTACCATTGCCCTTTAATTCCAATTAAAAAAAAATTTTACATTATTTTTGATGTTAATAGCTGGGGGAGCCGCACTTGATTCAGTCAAATCTCTACATTTTAACATTGCCCTTTAATCCCAATTAAAATTAATTTTTACATTATTTTTGATGTTAATAGCTGGGGCAGCCGCACTTGATTCAGTCAAATCTCTACATTTTTACCAGTGCCCTTCAATCCCAATTAAAATTAATTTTTTCATAATTTTTGATGTTAATAGCTGCGGCAGGCGCACTTGATTCCAGTCAAATCTCTACATTTTTACCAGTGCCCTTTAATCCCAATTAAAAAAAAAAATTTCATAATTTTTTATGTTAATAGCTGCGGCAGCCGCATTTGATTCCAGTCAAATCTCTACATTTTTACCAGTGCCCTTTAAACCCAATTAAGATTAATTTTTTCATAATTTTTGATGGTAATACCTCCGGCAGCCGCACTTGATTCAGTCAAATCTCTACATTTTTACCATTGCCCTTTAATCCCAATTAAAATTTATTTTTACATTATTTTTGATGTTAATAGCTGGGGCAGCCGCACTTGATTCAGTCAAATCTCTACATTTTTACCAGTGCCTCTTAATCAAATTAAAATTAATTTTTACATTATTTTTGATGTTAATAGCTGGGGCAGCCGCACTTGATTCAGTCAAATCTCTACATTTTTACCAGTGCCCTTTAATCCCAATTAAAATTAATTTTTTCATAATTTTTGATGTTAATAGCTGCGGCAGCCGCACTTGATTCAGTCAAATCTCTACATTTTTACCAGTGCCCTTTAATCCCAATTAAAATTAATTTTTTCATAATTTTTTATGTTAATAGCTGCGGCAGCCGCATTTGATTCCAGTCAAATCTCTACATTTTTACCAGTGCCCTTTAAACCCAATTAAGATTAATTTTTTCATAATTTTTGATGGTAATACCTCCGGCAGCCGCACTTGATTCAGTCAAACCTCTACATTTTTACCAGTGCCCTTTAATCCCAATTAAAATTAATTTTTACATTATTTTTGATGATAATAGCTGGGGCAGCCGCACTTGATTCAGTCAAATCTCTACATTTTTACCATTGCCCTTTAATTCCAATTAAAATAAATTTTTACATTATTTTTGATGTTAATAGCTGCGGCAGCCGCACTTGATTCCAGTCAAATCTCTACATTTTACCATTGCCCTTTAATCTCAATTAAAATTAATTTTTTCATTATTTTTGATGTTATTAGCTGGGGCAGCCGCACTTGATTCAGTCAATTTTCTACATTTTTACCAGTGCCCTTTAATCCCAATTAAAATTTATTTTTTCATTATTTTTGATGTTAATAGCTGGGGCAGCCTCACTTGATTCAGTCAAACCTCTACATTTTTACCAGTGCCCTTTAATCCCAATTAAAATTAATTTTTACATTATTTTTGATGTTAATAGCTGGGGCAGCCGCACTTGATTCAGTCAGATCTCTACATTTGTACCATTGCCCTTTAAACCCAATTAAAATTAATTTTTTCATAATTTTTGATGTTAATAGCTGGGGCAGCCGCACTTGATTCAGTCAAATCTCTACATTTTTACCATTGCCCTTTAATCCCAATTAAAATTAATTTTTACATTTTTTGATGTTAATAGCTGGGGCAGCCGCACTTGATTCAGTCAAATCTCTACATTTTTACCATTGCCCTTTAATCCCAATTAAAATTAATTTTTACATTTTTTTGATGTTAATAGCTGGGGCAGCCGCACTTGATTTAGTCAAATTTCTACATTTTTACTATTGCCCTTTAAACCTAATTAAACTAAATTTTTTCATAATTTTTGATGTTAATAGCTGCGGCAGCCGCACTTGATTTAGTCAAATTTCTACATTTTTACCATTGCCCTTTAAACCCAATTAAAATTAATTTTTTAATAATTTTTGATGTTAATAGCTGGGGCAGCCTCACTTGATTCAGTCAGATCTCTACATTTTCCCCATTGCCCTTTAAACCCAATTAAAATTAATTTTTTCATCAATTTTGATGTTAATACCTCCGACAGCCGCAGCGAAATCATTATATTTGCCCCATAACAGACGATTTTCTCCCATTGACGCTTAACATTAATTTTCGCTTAATTATTTTTCAGTGATTACGTGTCAAACAAAACGAACCTTTTCGTTCGATAGAAAAATTTACTTAATTTAGCTTTGGCTTTAGGCGTAGAATCAAAGTTCTATGATCTGATCTCATACCTTAATTGGATAATGTTTTCTATGGATAATGTTTTATTATAACTCCTCGACTTTAGTCGAGGCAATTCGTTCATGTTAGCTTATGAATGCTTATACAAGGAATTTAAAGGGAATAAAAATTCTCCATATTTTAATTTTTAATCTAGGTTGCAAACGAACAAACCTAATCCATGGATAATGTTTTATTACAACTCCTCGACTTTAGTCGAGGCGATTCGTTCATGTTAGCTTATGAATGCTTATACAAGGAATTTAAAGGGAAAAAAAATTCCCCATATTTTATTTTTTAATTTAGGTTGTAAACGAACAAACCTAATCCATGGATAATGTTTTTTTTATAACTCCTAATAACTAATTAGTGGTCCCTTATGGAAATCATCATTTAAATTGTACGGTTTTAATGAAAATAAAAATTAAAGTATTATAATTTTTTTAAAAACCTTATCCGCTCTAAAATTCGTCGCTTTGAAATTCTCTTCCCACGCGCGCGCAAAATAGCTTTGAAAGTACAAATTGTTATGGTTTGCGTCGTCTGCTAAGTTAGAAAAGAAGGTGACTTTAAACGGGTTTTCAAAAACACATTTCCCTTTATCATATACCCATTCCAATAAACCGGCGAGTATTTTTAACGATCCGTTCAATCGCGAGTCGTGGAAATTCGGGTTAAATTAAGAAAACAAAAAATGGACTCGCGTTATACTGAAAAATAACAGTTCAATACACGTTTTCCCTGAAAAATAATTAAGCGAAATTTAATGTTAAGCGTCATTGGGAGAAAATCGTCTGTTATGTTTTTCTTAAATATTTCCGAGTGAATAAAATCAGTTGTATTGAAATTTGAAACTCTAAATCGTGCCAGATTGTGATTATATTTAAATTTCATGTTTTAAAAGAAAATTTAATTGTATTTAAATTTAATGTTTTAAATGAAAATTAAATATCTGTCACTTCAGACATTCAAGGCCATAACATGTCCTTCTGGGTCTTTGTTCGCAAAGACATTTTTGATATAATATCTGTCACTTCAGACATTCAAGGCCATAACATGTCCTTCTGGGTCTTTGTTCGCAAATACATTTTTGATATAATATCTGTCACTTCAGTCTAACACGAAAGTGTTAACTTCTATATTAAAAGACTAGCCCTTTAAAAAGTGATTCAGTCAAATCTCTACATTTTTACCATTGCCCTTTAAACCCAATTAAAATTAATTTTTTCATAATTTTAAATGTTAATAGCTGCGGCAGCCGCACTTGATTCAGTCAAATCTCTACATTTTTACCATTGCCCTTTAATCCCAATTAAAATTAATTTTTTCATTATTTTTGATGTTAATAGCTGCGGCAGCCTCACTTGATTCAGTCAAATCTTTACATTTTTACCATTGCCCTTTAATGCCAATTAAAATTAATTTTTACATTATTTTTGAAGATAATAGCTGGGGCAGCCGCACTTGATTCAGTCAAATCTCTACATTTTTACCATTGCCCTTTAATTCCAATTAAAAAAAAATTTTACATTATTTTTGATGTTAATAGCTGGGGGAGCCGCACTTGATTCAGTCAAATCTCTACATTTTAACATTGCCCTTTAATCCCAATTAAAATTAATTTTTACATTATTTTTGATGTTAATAGCTGGGGCAGCCGCACTTGATTCAGTCAAATCTATACATTTTTACCAGTGCCCTTCAATCCCAATTAAAATTAATTTTTTCATAATTTTTGATGTTAATAGCTGCGGCAGCCGCACTTGATTCCAGTCAAATCTCTACATTTTTACCAGTGCCCTTTAATCCCAATTAAAAAAAAAAATTTCATAATTTTTTATGTTAATAGCTGCGGCAGCCGCATTTGATTCCAGTCAAATCTCTACATTTTTACCAGTGCCCTTTAAACCCAATTAAGATTAATTTTTTCATAATTTTTGATGGTAATACCTCCGGCAGCCGCACTTGATTCAGTCAAATCTCTACATTTTTACCATTGCCCTTTAATCCCAATTAAAATTAATTTTTACATTTTTTTGATGTTAATAGCTGGGGCAGCCGCACTTGATTCAGTCAAATCTCTACATTTTTACCATTGCCCTTTAATCCCAATTAAAATTAATTTTTACATTTTTTTGATGTTAATAGCTGGGGCAGCCGCACTTGATTTAGTCAAATTTCTACATTTTTACTATTGCCCTTTAAACCTAATTAAACTAAATTTTTTCATAATTTTTGATGTTAATAGCTGCGGCAGCCGCACTTTATTTAGTCAAATTTCTACATTTTTATCATTGCCCTTTAAACCCAATTAAAATTAATTTTTTAATAATTTTTGATGTTAATAGCTGGGGCAGCCTCACTTGATTCAGTCAGATCTCTACATTTTCCCCATTGCCCTTTAAACCCAATTAAAATTAATTTTTTCATCAATTTTGATGTTAATACCTCCGACAGCCGCAGCGAAATCATTATATTTGCCCCATTGCCCTTTAAACCAAATTTAAATAAATTTTTTCATCAATTTTGATGTTAATACCTCCGACAGCCGCAGCGAAATCTTTATATTTTCCCCATTGCCCTTTAAACCAAATTCCAATTAATTTTTTCATTATTTTTGATGTTAATACCTTCCTTATTGCCGTTCGGAATGGCAAGTCGTTCGGAATTTCACTCATTTTTAAAAAGGAGAGTACTTTTAAGGCGGAGAAATTGAAAATTAATGTTATTCTATGGGATTTAGATTTTTTGCAAGAGACTTACCTTTCAGATTTATTTTCTAATGCTTCCAAATATTTTACAGGCTTTATTTTAAGACTAATTTCATAATTTTATACCGATTAGTTTGGTCACAGTCTATAAACGGCAAAAATATGAAGAAGGAGAAATTAAGTCATTAGAGTTCAATACACCTCTTTCATTTATTTTTACCCCTACCAAAGGGGGTAGGCAACCACAGAATCAGACAAGCAATGGGGGTGAAACATCGCCGTCATTGCGCATGAGCTCATCATCCCCCTTTACAGGTGTGATTCAGTGGGTTGCCTACCCCCTTTAGAGGGGGTAAAAATAAATGAAAGAGGTCTATACCCATAGCCTCCAAATCAAGCGCGCGCGCTCGTGCTCGTGATTTTAAAGAGCCATATAAAACCTAAGCCTAATTTGTCAAATTAGGCTTAGGTTTTTGGCGAATCTATTTCTCCGCCTTGTTGTTCCCTCCGTTTTCATGAATAGATTGTGGGCCAACTAATCGGTGTAAAATTATGAAATTAGTCTTAAAATAAAGCTTGAAACTTAATTCATACCACACGGAAAATCCAAGTCTGAAAAATATCCGGAAGTATTAGAAAATAAATCTGAAAGGTAAGCCACTTTCAAAAAACTAAATCCCATAGAATAACATTACGAATTTGGCCATGCGCGAAACCAGCTAAGTACCAAAAAAAGGGTCAACTTCAGAATTAATTTTAAAATACTTAGACTTAATATTTTTAAATGAAACTTGAAAAGTTCAACATTCGAACCTTGCTCTACCATTTAAAAGTGATTATAACTGTAACAAATAATTCCTCTTTTAGTTCTGTCAATCACTGGACTTGTCCTCGAAAGAGTCGATTTTAATGTTATTCTATGGGAGAATGGAGCGTTTTGATTGGCTAGAGACTGAATTTTTTAGGAAATCAAAATAGCATTACAAATGATGATCAGCCCAATACATAGAACCCTACCGGGTTCTAAGAATTAAATTGGCCACATTTCTAGGTAATGCGATTTACATTCAATCGCCTCGCTTTATTCGAGTACTCTACCCAAAAGATCGTGAGAAATAGGTCTCTTATCACCGAAATATAGGTGAGAATCGATTGCCTAAACAATCAAAGACGTCACCATTGCACAAACGAGAGGGTTCGCCACAATTTTAAACGCTAACTTAAACCACCCATTGGTACGGTGCATCTGTGAGTACTGAATCTGCAAATCTCGTTTATATAGGCCGAGAAGAGATGTATTATTAAAGTTAAAAAATCAAATGATAAGAAAATCATGCCAACTTTTTAATTAGGGTGAATATAATGGGATACTCATGATATGACATAATAGTCAAAATTAGACGGCTGAAGAGGGCTACCCTAGTAAAAGAACCCAATAAATGCAATTTTCCGTTAACGATAAAAAATGCCATTAAAAAAAGCTTATCAACTGTTTAATAAAATCAATTTTTGTTTATCAATTTAAAGCCAATTAATAAAGCTCGGCTTGTTATATGTTTTACCCTTTTCGTCACCCATACAGCCATCTGTCTCTCTATTAACTCGAATTCGATGGATATTCATTATCATTCTACTGTTTAAGAAATAAAATTTTGTTTACCATTTTGAAGCAATTAATAAAGCTCGGCTAAGCTTATGATTTCACCCTTTTGTAACCCATTCAGGCACCTTTCTTTCTATTAACTCGAATTCGATGGATATTCCTTATCAATCTACTGTTTAAGAAATAAAATTTTTGTTTATCATTTTGAAGCAATTAGTAAAGCTCGGCTAAGCTTAAGATCTCACCCTTTTGCAACCCATTCAGGCACCTTACTTTCTAACGGGCTAGCCGAAGATATTATCTAGTTGGATGAACGGGCTAGTTTGTATAATTATCTAACCTAACCTTACCTAAAAGGTTACAAGAAAGGCGGTTTGAACCGGTTAAATCTAATTGAAATATCCTGCTTAAAAACAGACAATTCAAACGTTAATTAAGAATGTTTGGTCTAATAATTTGTATTTCTTACGAAAAATATATTATTACAAGATATTATTAACGATTGTCCTTCTGACCCTCTTGGTTCTAAACAAATTTTGCGTTTCAGGCAAAATGGTTTATTAACAAGTTCGAAACCAAAATATTAAATCCCTGACGAAAACGTAATCTTACCAAACTTAACCTCACTGACTCAACTAAAGTTCAGTCGGGGAGGTAAACATTATTGGGAGACATTGGGCCGAATCCCATTCGAAAGAAAAACCTGCTCAGTGGTTATAATCTTTGCTTAGCCTAATCTAAAATGTGGCTCAAATGTCCCGGCGCCCAAATGTCCAGGCGCCCAAATGTCCCGGCGCCCAAATGGCACGGCGTCCAAATGTCCCGGCGCCCAAATGGCTCGGCGTCCAAATGTCCAGGCGTCCAAATGTCCGGTGCCCAAGTGGCGGCGCCCAAATGTCGGCGCCCAATTGTCCGGTTCCGCCGCAGGAAGTCCAAGTACAATTCTCAGTAATGTTCGCATTGAAGAAAAAGGGACCGATAATTCGGTTCCCAAGAATGTCTACCCAGACATTTACCATCCATAGAATTTGATGGTAATGGTGTCTTAACTAATAGGGATTGTGATGGGTCCAGTAATGCATGTTATAATGGCTTACCGTACCATCCCTTTGAAATGTAGCCTCGTCCGAAAATAGAACCTTTTGCAAAAATAGTGGATCGGCTGCAATTTGGTCACGCATGGTAAGACATAGATCTTGCCGTCTTAGGAAATCATCGTCTGTTAAGACTTGATGGTGGTGGATATGATAGGGCCGGTAGTGGTGGCGATGTTTAATGGCAAGAACCTCGTGTGTGACCGATCTACTACTGGTATGAGGATTGGCTTCAAAACGTGCTACAATATCCATTTCTCGGTCTTCTTAACCGAGTATACGGTCTCGCCTACGTTCCCGGTCCTGCATGACGAATCCACCGAACTCGATAAGGTTGTCTCTAATGTCGATGAAGCTGCTTCGAACGGGATGGCGTCGGTGGGGGCAATTTTCTACATAAAGCACTGCCGCTCGACGTACGTTACCTAGACATTCACCCAAATTAAACATCATGTCCAATTTTTTTTGGTTAGAATAGGCTGGCATTCGACTACAACACGAGTCTTACTACGGTAACGCGAGCTTACATGGTACCTTAGGGAGCACACGTTTCATTAAACAAAGTTCTTTTTTTCTCCGCGTCAAAGGGAACCTTGGCCTTCTACTTCAAAAATCTTTCTAACGAAACCTCGTATGGATTCCTTAAGTTCACCAAACGTGTTAATTATTGGTCACTCATTATTGCTACAGTATGTTTTTACAACATTTGATCTTTAGCAGGCGTGTTGTTACAAACATCACTGCACAGGCGTGTTGTTACAAACATCACTGCACAAAAAACATAGTCCAATAACGAGTGGCCGATAATAAAACACGTTTGATGAAGATAAGGAATCCAGACGATGTTTCGCTAGAAAGAATTTTGAAGTAGAAGGCCAAATTTCCCTTTGACACGGAAAAAAAATAACTTTGTTTAATCAAACGTGTGCGTCCTAAGGTACCATCTCAGTTCGTCTTACTGTAGTAAGACCCGTGTTGAAGTCGAAAGCCAGCCTATTCCAACCAGGAAAAATTGGACATGATATTATTTTGGGTGAACGACAAGGTAGCGCTTCCCCCACCGACGCCATCCGGCTCGAGGCACCTTCACCGACATTAGAGACAACCTTCTCGAGTTCAGTGGGCTCGTTGTGCAGGACCGTGAACGTAGGCGAAACCGTGTACTCGGTAATGAAGACCGAGAAGTGGTTATTGTAGCACGTTTTGAAGCCAATCCTCATACCAGTAGATCGGTCGCACACGAGGTTGGACTAAGCCATGCTACTGTTGTTGCTATTTTACATCGCCACCACTACCGGCCCTATCATATCCACCTCCATCAAGTCTTAACAAACGACGATTACCTAAGACGGCAAGACCTTTGTCTTACCATGCGTGACCTAATTGCAGCCGATCCACTATTTTTGCAAAAGGTCCTGTTTTTGGACGAGGCTACATATCACAGGGTAAACCGTCATAATTTGCATTACTGACCCATCACAATCCCTATTGGTTACGACACGATTACCATCAAATTCGATGGAAGGTTTGCATTCTTGGGAACCGAATTATCGGTCCCTTTTTCTTCGTTGCGAACATTACTAGAGAACTATACTTGGATTTCCTGCTATAAGAATTTTTTTACGCAATAGAAGCATTGCCATTAGCAGTGATTCGCAACATGTTGTTAAAACAGGATGGAGCCCCACCACATTGGGGCGGTCAATGTTCGTCAATGGCTGAACCATCACTTTCCCACACATTGAGCATTTACGCTGATGTGCTTTTCGTACGGATTCAACTTTAGATCCAATCACGATCTTATTATTAAAGTTGTTAAATAAATTGTCTCGTAGTTCTTAAATAAATTGTCTCGTAGTTATTAGTGAATTACGAGGCTGAGATCTGTGCCACTGCAATATTTCTAGCCATCATTTACGCTGATGTGCTTACCGTAACCGTACGGATTCAGTTTTGGCGTTTCAGGCCTCGCGTCGATTCAATTCAATCGCTATCTAATTATTAAAGTTGTTAAATAAAATGTCTCGGAGTTAAGTCATCTATTGAATTACGAGGTTCAGATCTGTGCCTCTGCAATGTTTCTAGCCATCTGGCATTTACCCTATTAAACCCATAGAAATATCCCATTTGGTTACAATGACACGTATTAACTTACACCCGGTATACGAGGTCTACACTGTAGTATAGTGACATCATCCGACGGCATTGTTGGGGGACGTCCACAAAGGTAGGTGTTGGTCTGATCCTTACCACCCTGTAGATTTAGGAATAATATCTTATATGTATATATATTCTAAATCATGGAGAATTACTCTATCAGTTAGTAGTGAATTTGAACATCGACCTTTCATGTCATTAACGCTAAACCTTTTTTCACTAAGTTCAGAGCTAAAATGAATGTATTTAACAGAGCTTAAACGGTTTACTCAAACGGATCCGTTTTGGACTAGTATAGAAAAACACAGATTTTCATGAAGCTTTAAAATAAGAGACGCAACCTATCAGCGTTTCTTTTTCCCCTTTAAAGGGACAACCCGTGAATATTTGGTTTATTAGGGCAAGCTTATACCCCTACTGGCTGTACATGCTTCCATTAAAAACAGGGCAGCTGGCCTGTTTTATTTATAGGTGTCTCAAAATTTCATTAGAAAAGTCTATGGAGATTTGTCTTATGAGGTGGAATCTTTTTTGTCAATGATAATTGAGGTTTTCGTTTTCTTCTTCTTCTTCTTCGTCCGACCGCGAGTCCGTTTCATTGAGAGTTTGCATTCGAGAGAGAAAAATATGTTAGGATCGCGGGGGTACTCTATACTTATCTAATGTTGAATACTAAGACAGATAAAAGGTATAGATAACGTTCAAGCACCGCGAAAGACGGCATTTCATTGAGAGATAGATAAATTTGCTAGCACGAATAGAGGTACTCTAAGTCTATCTGTAAGAAACGCATAGTTAAGAGATAGAGGTATTGTAGTTTTTTACGCGCTGCAAAGATGGTTGAACTAGGATATAATAGATTGTCTCAATTAGAAAGATGCAATAGAGACAAAGGTAAAAGAGTGAAAAAAAGGCTAGTTTGACTGAAGGACTCTTAACATTCTGTAGTTAAATACAAAGACCGAGATAACAATAGCGTGATAAAGCTTGAAAGACCGAGAAAGACGGAATAGGGTAACTAGTAAGGCTCCCCTCTATCTCTAAGAAACGCGTAAATAAGAGATAGATGGGTTTCTAGCTTCTTACGCGCTGCAAAGATAAGGCTGAACAACGATCTACAATGTTTAATTATAAAGAAGTAATAGAGCAAAAGGCAGGAACTATAAACAAATATGCGCTGGTTTAAAGAGATAAGATGATGTCTAGCATTCTACGCGTTGTTATTATTGCAAGGCTGAATTTTAAGTGGGCTGAACAATTTTTTATATCATCATTATAAAATGCAGCGAGCTGGGTGCTTAAACTTGGGTATTTCACAATAGCCCCATGATATATAGCGGTGAGACTTACAAAATGTCTTAGTAAAATGGACTCTGAAACAGGCGTGTTAAATTGATAATTTTATAATAAAACTAGGCGGAAAATTTAAATTATTTGTAGTGTTTTCATAAAAAACTAATTGACTTACTGTTTAGTTTTTATTAGAGTATCTATAGACGGAGTAGCGCCATTAAGGGGAAGTGATGTCAAAGTCTATAGGTCACATTTTTTGACCAGACAACAGGAAAGGAGGCCTGTTCATGCTACGGTAACATAAATTAGTGCTGTCTATGAGCGATAGATGGCGTTTGAAACTTTGGAACCAGTTCTTATGAACTGACTGAACCAGAAATTTCAAACTTTTGGGCGCAAACTAGTTGAAAAAATTACTTAACATTTGGTTAACATCCCTAGCGATCAAGTCTCTAAAATCCACGGAGTAGAATTCCGCGACCTGTTTGGCAAATGGCTGACTTTTGAGTCACGTTGCGTTCATTGTCAACATTATTCAATGGAATCTAGAAGCGTTTTGCACTCGGTGAAAAAGTATCTCCTGCTAAATTTTGCTAGGTTCGAATACGTGCCGCTAAGGTAGCAATCCAGCAGGGGAGCCTGGTTAAACTAAGGTATCCGATAAGAAGTTTCAACACTCAAAGAGTACGAATTGGAGAAATGACATTTAAAACAAAGGCTGTCGTTATTCACGTTGGGGAGTCGACGACATCCGGTCACTACTATACAATGATAGAAAAAAAGAGTGGTGGGAATAATTGGATGCTTTGCAATGATAAAAAACTAGAATCCAGAAGAAATTTTGTTAAAAACCTGACAGATGTATATCTCCTCTTGCTTGAAAAAATTTAAAAATAAGTTCGTGAAAATCTGGTACAATCGCAGAAATAATTTATGTTGAATGAAAGGTACTGTCTAATGTTGAGGCCAAATTTAGACCAAACTAATATGTCATGTCAACGGAAGATTATTAGACTTGAGAGCCAACTCAACATGACAACTGAGGTGATTGGGATATTGAAATGAAACTCATCTGGTCGATACCGAGATCCCATGGACATCGATATGAAACCAAACATGACACAAATATGACTTATGTTTTAGAGAGGTTGCATTGACATAGAGACCAGACGCTACACAAAAATTTGTTGCCGTTGAAACCAAACTTAACATAAAAGCGAGATTACCATGACACCTAGATGATATTGTCGTTGCAAAGAAATCGAACATGACAACTAAATGATACCCATATTAGAAGAAACTCAACATGGTACGTAGGTGATATTGCTTGGAGAGGATAGACAATATGACACGTATCTCTACGTTGCTGACGTTGAAAGGAAAGTCAACATAAAACCTAAATGATATCGAAGTTGAGAAGAAACTCAACATGACACCTAGATGTCTTAGGCGTTGAGAGGAAAGTTAGCTTGACACCTAGAAGATATTCACGTTGAGAGGAAAGTTAGCTTGACACCTAGAAGATATTCACGTTGAGAGGAACTCACATAACACCTATATGTTAAAGACATTGAGAAGCATTTCACTATGACACCTTGAGAATATTTAAGTTGAGAGAAAACTCAACATGACTTTTAGATAGCATGGGTGCTCAGACAAATACAACGTGGCATCTAGATAATATGGGCGGTCGGACAAACTCAACATGACAGCTAGATAAGCGGAGGGGGCTGACAACATTGCACGCAAATATCATGGGATTTGAGGCTAACTCAATATTACATCTAGACACGTAGAAATGTAGATATCATTGGTGTTGAGACTAACTCAATATGACTAACAATGTTAGTTCCAAAGCATACGAACAATAGGTGGGTGATACACGCGTGCATATAGTGGGGGTGGATAGTCGAAAAGAGGGTAAGAAATCTGATATTCGGAGCAAATAGGATACGATGTGGTTTAAAACCGAACGAGAGGCAGACTTGCCCTGTCTTTCTAGTGGTGTAGGAACTTAATGTACAGGTGTACAATGTACCCTCTAAAATCTTTGAAGGACCTAAAATCGGTCAATATTTGCTGTGGTGCTTAACTGTGTCCACCAATTCAAAAACGTTACTATGCGCCTGCGCCTTTGGAGAAGAGGGTGTGTGTGGTGGGGGGGGGGGGAGTTAAGACAAATGTAAAGTTACTATATTTAAAAACAAATTTCAAAATATGTTTATCTTTAACAATTTTATTTATTTGTAGTCTTTACGGATTAGTACCTATTACTGTGGTTAGTTTGCGAAACGTTCAAAAGCATTTACTTTCATTTAATTCGGTATAATTTACAATTAATAAAATAATAGAAAAATCGCATTTACTCTCACACATTTACCCTCAAAACCTAATATTTCATGATATCAACACGTGCTACATTTGACGCAACTTATGTTGACGAATACCAACATAGAAAGACCTTTATCATTTACCATGGAAAGTTCAGTGCCGTTTTTATTCCAGAAATGCTCAATGAACAAGAAGACCATAGTGAAAATTGAATGCAATACATTTTTGAAGTTTCCTTTCCTTTGGAATTGACTGGCTAATAGGCTGAATCATTTCATTTTTAATCCAAGTGGAAAGTAAAGATTATACGTTTTATACGAACAAAAATATTCATCTATATCGAAGATACTTCTGAAATAAACTTTGTCACAAGATATTATAAGAAGTTTGAGAACTAAACCAATTATGTTGAGAGTAGTGGCGTACTCTCTCTACTCGATGCGGCTCGAGGGCATATTTTCGAATTAACAAAAAACAATAACCAATAATAACTATTTACGGAATATCATTTCAGCTCAGATTTAATTCCATAAATATTTAATGAACAAGAAAACGATAGTGAAAATACTGTACTATACAATAAAGTTGAAGTTTTCCTACGGAAATTAACCGGCAAATTAACTGAATGGTTTCATTTTAAATCTAAGTGAAAAGTGAAAATTAAACGGATTAAGCCATCAAAATGAAAACAACGGCTTAAGCGGTGTTATTTATACGTAACTCGCAATATTCATCTAAATCGAAAGCACTTCTGAATTAAACTGTGTGAACTGAAATTTAAGAACTATTGTATTATGCTGAGAGTATTGACGTGTTCGTTCTGCGGTGGCTCGAGGGAATATTTTCGAATATGGCTTAAACAAGAACTGATTCAAATTACTTATAAAAAGATCGAATAACGTGCTGCGATCGAGATTAGAAAGAGATGTCGCGTGCACCATAGTATATATTTAATATTAAACCACAGTTATAGGGCTCCATAATTTAGAACAATAATTATAAAGTTTGTACAATATGTAATAATCATATTTATTAAATTATTTAAATTTAAAATTGTAAATTTATCATTTTAATTACCTAACACCAAATAAAATGGGTTAATTGATTTACTAGTGTTTAATTTTTCCAAAAGCAAACACA